>OX422142.1:52264138-52840146 GCA_949129095.1 Volucella bombylans | reverse complement strand
AAGTGCTCACCACCCAACCACCCTCCATGGTGGCATCGGGGGATACAGTATGAATAAAATGGTGGGATCCTGATCATGATGACCCGCCACAACGTGGGAGGAAAACAATGGCAAAGGTAGTACGAACTAGAGGATGCCCATAGAGCTGGGCGTTAGGACCGAGCCCGGTAAGGTCTTAACTAAGGTATACCGGAAACACGTAATTAAATTTTTGATAGCTATTGGGCTGACGTCTTCAGTATTCTGTAATCTTAATAAGGCAGAGTGAAATCTGTCTGAAACGACTTACAGGCTAATGCTGTAGACGCCTCCGTCCTGTTAAAACCTTGGCAGGTCTCAAAGAACGCTCAATGTTTCGTCGCCGTTAAGTTGGTGGTGTAGGTGCAGATGTAATATTCCTGTTTAGCACCGATCTGGCTCTGAACACATGACCTCATAAGGGCTTGTGTCAACCCATGCATGGCCTCACTGCTTGCAAAGACAACCATGAGATCTTGTGGTGACTACACATCCGAACATTGATAACGGCTTTGAGTTGGGACCAAATTGCAAAAAAAATGAATAAAACCCAGACACAAACACAGACACAAACCAGGAGAGAAAACGAGGAGAACTACTTCCAAAGTAGTAAATCTAATTTACCCGAAGGACATCAGCAGTCACAATCGATGCACACACCTGATGGCGAAGGCGCAGAAATCTTCAAGAGAAAAAGCAAAATCTTGCGCTCACCACCACAAACTCGAAAAGGTGAAGAAGGAGATAAATTGGGTGCACAGACTTCTTCCACACCGTCGCTGACAAGACCTATCAGACTGCCAGCGAAAGAGACGCCAGTCATCGACCATAGGATACTTAATGGACGCGTCTCACCGAAACAGGAGTTCATAATAAAGATGAGGGCAGGAGAGGATGAAGCACTAGCAAAGTGCCGTGCCACCCTCGAAAAAATGAAACAGGCTATGGTGAAGCAGAAAAATATAAGCGCTGATGTTAAAAATGGAGTATCGGAACTGGACGAACTCTTTGATATCATCGGAAGTCTGCGCCGCAATTGGCTTACAGCTTCTTGGCTTCCGCTCTTGTCGAAGATCCCACCTTTGAAGTACCCAAGAAGTGCGATCAAGACAAGGAAATCACGCACGCGCCTGGAACTCCTACAAAGGTAGACATCTCCCCACGGCAACATTTTATAGATAAGATGAGAACTGCAGAGCATGAGACTCTAAACAAATATAAAGCAGTAATACAAAAAATGAAGGTGGCCATGGCAAGGCAAAAAAACGTTAGCATGGACGTAAAAAATGGCATTTCCGAGCTTGACGAACTTTTTGACGTAATAGAGGATTATAGGCGGAACTGGATCACGTCAGAAAAACAGATTAGGCGCGAAAAGCCACCACTGGGTAACACAAAACACAAACTAAACGCAGTAACAGTTGATACACCAACAACTCCGAAAAACAAAAGGGTGGCAACTAGCCCGGCAGAAAAGATGGCGGAAAAGAAACAAGAAACGTGGTATACAGTCACGCGTAAAAAACCTCGAACACACGAAGCACAAGCCAATGAGAATCCCTCGAAAACGCTTCAACGACGAGAACCAAAAGAGAAACCGCCGCGTAACAAGAGAGAGCATACAGATGCGGTCGTGGTAAGACCAGGAAATGGCCACAGTTACGCAGATGTGCTCAATAACCTCCGACAAAAGGTCAAGCCTGAGGCAGCCGAAGTGGTGATCCGCTCAATACGGAAAACAAAGGCAGGAGCTATTCTCTTAGAAATTCAAAAAGGAGGCAAAAAGGCTGAATTCTGCAATGCCATCAAGAGCACACTCAAAGATGCGGGAACAGTTACAGAACTGAAACAAAAGGCCACCATTGAAATCCGAGACCTAGACGCACTCTCGGACAAGGATGAAGTAGCAACGGCTGTAAAGGCGGCTCTTCAAAATAACGATGAAGATCTTAGTGTCACCATAACACGAACCGATAGCAGAGAACAACGGCGGGGATACGTTACGTTGAGCATCGAAGGAGCATCGTTTATACATAAATCACAACGCCTGCGGATAGGATGGACCATGTGCAGAGTGAGGCAACTAGAAGATATCAAACGTTGCTACAGATGCTTCGGCGTTGGCCACCTACAATATGACTGCAAGGGGCCAGACAGAAAAGGACAAGGAATATGTATACGATGTGGAGATAGCGGACACAAAAAGAAGGAATGTGAAAAGCCCGCAAAATGCTGCCTATGTCTGCATGAGGGACATGCCTCGGTCGATCACCTGCCGGGCTCCCGCAGATGTAAAGCTTATAATAAACGAAATTCCTTCAAGCTAACCTACACAGGAGTAGAACGGCCGATGCTCTCCTTTCCCAGCTTGTCCTCGAACATCAGATTGACTTCGTCATCATCAGCGAGCAGTACACGAAAAGAGACAATGGTACATGGCTAGAAGACACAACGGCAACAGCAGCAATCTGGGTACCAAGCACAGCGAGTACAACACTAACCTACAGTGGCTCAGGAACAGGTTACACTTATGCACACACTAAAGGCGTTACAGACGTTAGCTGCTACCTAACGCCGAGCGAAAACGTCCAGGATTTCCAAGATAAGCTGGATGCAATTGAAAACAAAATACTCCAGCTCGAAGGCGTGTTCATTGTAGCAGGAGACTTTTTAACTCCAGAGCCGTGGAATGGGGGATGCCAACAACAAACTCTAAAGGACGGGGAGTACTTGATATGGCTGCAAGACTTGGGCTCATCGTTGCAAATACTGGAAGCGTACCGACTTTCAGAAGACCCGTATGCGAGGGTAATTTCCCCGACATCACAATGGTCTCGGAGAGAATAGGCGGCAAAATTAAAAAATGGAAAGTACTGGAGGAATATACTGGGAGTGACCACCAGTACATCTCTTTCGAGATGAATACAGATAACACAACGCACGAAACACGAAATACTAAAGTCAGGAAATGGAACGTCGCGAAACTGAACGTAGAAGCGTTGATAACTACACTCGACAGAACCAGGCTCACGACTGACAGCCCATATGACGCCAGGACAGTGGTCACACAAGTCATGCAAGCTATAAGACAAGCCTGCAACGCAGCCATGCCCAAGGAATACCAAAACAGAAGGAAAAGACGAGCTGTTTACTGGTGGAATGACGAAATCGCGCAACTCAGACGAAACTGCCTGTGCTGCAGACGCAGACTCACAAAAGCGAAACGGAGGGGCGAGGCAGCCAACGAAAACCAAGAGTATAAACGAGCAAAAAAGGAGTTAAAAACTGCCATCTGCAAAAGCAAGAGGAAGAAATGGGAAGAGCTCTGCCAGGATATCAACCGCAATCCATGGGGCCTGGGATATAAAGTGGCTATGAGAAAACTTGAAAATAAGTTACCAGCCCAAGAACTAGACGTTGAAACAATGGAACATATAGTCACGACGCTTTTCCCAACTCACGAAGCGAGGACTGCCGAACGCGATAGCACAGGACCAGAGGAAGTTATAGAACCTTTCACGGAGACAGAAATCAGAGCAGCAGCAAGGTTGCTCAGGAACAGAAAAGCTCCCGGTCTAGATGGCATTCCAGCGGAGGTTCTGAAGGAGATCGCTGAAAAACGTCCCCATTTTTTACTCAGGATGTACAACTCATGCCTCAGTAGGGGAGTCTTCCCAGAAACTTGGAAGAGGCAGCGCCTGGTTCTTATAAGCAAAGGAAAGGGAAACCCGGAAAACCCATCAGCATACCGACCGCTCTGCATGCTCGACACAGCGGGGAAGTTATTGGAAAAATTGATTAAGCCTCGTCTAAACTCAGCAATAGAGGCATCCGGAGGACTAAGCCCAAAGCAGCATGGTTTTAGACCAGGTAAATCTACGGCTGGCGCTATAGAAGAAGTAATCAGAGCAGCACAAGCAACACAACGAGGTAACCACCACTCTAGACCTTTTGTTCTTCTTGCGACCCTAGACGTCAAAAATGCCTTTAATAGCCTCAGATGGAAGGATATAGTCGAAGCTTTGGAAAGCAGGCCCCAAATAAATAGCTACCTGAGCAACCGCGTACTTCCTTTTACATATGTGCATTTAAGATCCTTGCGCCGCGCCGTTGTTCGTAAACTTTGAATTGCGTCATATGTCGACCTGTCTCCCACAAAGACGCATTGACTACCATGGAGTTTAATAATATTGCATTATCGAATGCCTAGAACTCTATTGTATATTTTCATAGTTTCACCCATCAGTAGTCTTTGTAATGAATTGTGCTGCCTTAACAACGTATACAAGGTGTTCCGGATACTGTGTCGAAGATTTTAAAGGGAGATTCCTTGACGTATTTTGAAAAAAAAAAAAACATTACGGTCAGAGGGGTCTGAAATGCATCCCCTCCGAGATACGGAGGTCTTAAGCAAAGCCTTACCGTGCCCTGTTTTGACTTCTATTGAAAGTAACATATTTCAAATTTATGCATGTATGATAACAAGTGGGGTATCGTTAAACTCGTTATTATGAGTACTTTAGTTGTTTCAAATAAAATGCTGCCCTACAATAAATATGCCAAAAGTTATTGTAGAAAAAGGAAAACTCTACAAGAGATAAAGAAACAAAAGAAACAAACCTACAAAACTCAGTCACCACGGAACTTTGTTAGAAAACTGGAAGTTTTTGGACTTATCCAATAATCGCACTGAAAATAGGGATGATTGTAAGAACAATTTCAAAATTCTTTTGATTGCCGCGGGTCTTGATAAAGAGCCACAGGAGAAAAAAATTGCTGTCTAAACCAAATAGGAGAGCAGCGAGAAGTACTTAGAAAACCCTTGAGAGCTGGACATGTACAGAGTAGATGGAGGATTGTCTCCTCTTCCTCTTCTTCCATGTATCTTCTGCAGAAATCATTTGTAAAAGCTCCAAGCCTTCTTGCATTGTTGCCTATGAGGCAATTGTCCAGTGATGACATCTAATGCAGATAACTCGAAAAACATTAAAAATCAAAATCAAATACACGACCGATATATGTTTTATAAGCAAGGGTCTACAGAATAATGTGAGGATTTTTGATTGATTTGCGCAAATTAATTCGGCCTTGCAAATTTCCGGAAGAAAGTAACATGTTGCGAGATCGGATCGTGATGGGAATAGCCAATAGAAGGTTGCGTGACAAGCTAATCAAAACGGAAAATTTGGATTATGAAAAAACGGTGATGATGTTACGAATGGCAGTAAATGTGTACGTTTACGACACCTTTTGGCACTTATCAGTGGAATTACCTTCGTTTTGGTCTTATTATAGCCGCAGAGACGTTCCAAGTACTGATCGAAAAGAATTTTTGCGGGTTTGCCTGGGGTAATGATTTACATAGACGATTTTTCAGTAATGGGTAAAACCAAGGAAGAAAGGCAGAAGAAAGGAATACAAAATTTAACCCTAACAAATTTCAGTATTGTGTACTGAAAGCAAAAAAACTATTCAAGTGCATGAAAGCAGAATAAAAAACATAAAACATTTCGAAATGTCAAAAAATAAAATAGATGTTCAAAAATTTCTAGATGTTATTAATTATACAAGTAACTTTATACCTATCTTAGCGGAATTAATTTCTCCTTTAAGAGGGTTGTTAAAGAAGGATTCATGAACAAAATTACAGAGTGACTTCAGTATCACTAGCAGCATTTGACCCAAATTGTCCAATTTTGATCCAAAGTGAAGCGAGTAAAAATGGAATTGGTGGCTGTTTGATTCAGAAAAATAGAGTTGTTTGTTTCTGAAATAGAAAAGGAATTATTTTCGATTTCGCTTTTAGGTACATTGGCAATTGATAACAGTTCAAAATGGTCATAAGCCTTTAGTATCGCTGATTAAAAAGTATATTCACAAAGTCCCTTCTAGCAAACTTCAGAGAATGCATATGACACTGTGGAATTATCATATAACATCAACCTTCGGATGATCAATTTTTTTTACCACGTCAAACGTTGATTCATCATAGGAATGTCCTTATTTTTACTAGCGATTCCTTTAACTCCAGAGTAACATTTTGCGCCTTAACGCCTTCAAATATTGATAACTTTCACCGCCCTTTTCTCATTTGCTTAATCCTCTACCACTGTTCACTTCTTCCTCTACTCTCTCTTCTTACAACTTCCATAAAGTTAATGTTCTCAAAATTAATAGATATCTATCTCAGCAAATCTTCGTTTTGGTTTTTCCCAACCTATATTTCACTGAAGCTGTCTCCATTTTTACAGTAAAATTCTATTTCTCCTTACGTCCGCTTTTCTCGACATAAGGCACCATGTACTTCTCTTCCCTGATATAACAGAAGACTTCGCCCTTTACGAAATAAAAGAAACAAATTATATGCGCTTTTTCTTGAAACCTGTCTCCAATTCACCCAGATCTATAACTGCCTCTATCAGCGCTTTTTGGACACTGCGCAGACCAATCTTATCAACAATCTTAAGACTTTTTATCAATTCGCCAACTACAAAAGAAAATCAGACGATTACCTCCCTTATAGGTATCTCGTTTGATAACATATCATCGACAAACCCACATACTATTGCCAACTATTTTGCAAACTTTTTTAATCAGTCATTTGCAGACAACATCTTCGTACCCGACCCCATATATTTCAAGTACCTTCCCAATTTTTCCATTGGCCCCTCTCTCTCAACCTTTTAATCCCACCCTTATAGAAGAAAAGTTACAAAATCTCAATGATGAATTTTTACCCGGTCCAGATGGGCTCCCTGCAATATTTCTCAAAAAGTGAGCCTCCAATATTTTGTACCTACTCTCCTGCCTATTTCATCTATCCCCCTCTAAAGGAGGATTCCCCCAAGTTTGGTAGACCTGTTTCATAACCCCTTTGAATGCAAGTTACTTATATCACCCGGTCAACATGGATTTCTGGAAGGTCGATCAGCTACTATAAACTTAGTTAAATTTCGTTTGTTTTATGAATATTAACTTTATTTTATGAATATTAAAAAACTGTAACATTGGCGACGAGGATTTGCGAAACCCGTGTGGTTAATTATTTAATTATTAATTAAAATAAATTTAAAAATGTCGCGACTAGTCGGAAGTATTGAACCTTTTGTGCCTGGCAGTAATTTCAAGGCATATAAAGATAGCAAATATATGAAATACTGATGTCATTAACTATTCCTAAAATGACAAGTCAAAAATCGTGTGAAGAACTCTTAAAATTACTGCGAGATCATTTTCATCCAAAGGAGAACAAAAGAGCAGAACGTTAAAAATTCAATAAAATTTATCAAGAAGATGGTGAATCGTTAAATAAATCTATTGTGCGCCTAAAATCTGCAGCTCAAACGTGCCGTTTAGTGATTTTTTAGAAGATGTCAAAGAGGGCAGGTTCGCAAAGTACAAATCTCTTTTTCTGGATAAAGCCCTGGCAAACAGATTCATTGTCGGAGTAAAGAGTGAATCTTGTCATGCTATTTCGGGATGACGCATTAATCTTTTAAGGCGTGTGTCAACTAGCATTAAATGTGGAGGCTTCACATAATCCAACTGATGTAACACAATATGATATACTTATTTATAATCAGCAAAGAAAAATATTTTCACAAAAAAATAGTTCAAGTATCCGTCATAAAAAAACACCACGTTCAGCGGCTACAATTTCACAAAAACAAAGTTCCAGCTGTTTTTATACGAGCGATAATAGCATGTAAATTTATTTTCGTTGTGGAAGCAGTTTGCATAAAGAGTTCCAGTGTCCAGAAAAATAATGGCGGTGTTTTGCGTGTAACATGAGGGGGCATAGCTATCATGTGTAGATCTCTCTCTCGTCTTGATCTCCGAACTGTAAGCATCTCAATAAAGGTAATTGGATGCAAGGTAACTTTATTTTATGAATATTAAAAAACTGTAATCCATTCATCGACTGCTCTCTGCTTCTACAATTGTTCTCCCTTTACAATTCCATTTCATTCGACATTAACCCTTGTAATTTACGATTCCCCCGTCTCTTCTATATTTTCTATATTCCAAGAGGTGCAGTATAAACGAACCAATCTCCCGCATGGAGCATGCGGGTCAACTCAAAACTCCTCATTTTTCATTTTAACCTGAGCAGTTCTCGTCTCAAACTTACTCGTAGTTCCTAACCCCTAATTTTTGTTAGTTTTTAAGTCATAGTTTTAATTTAGATTAAGCTTGTATTAAGTCAAATAAATGGGGGCATCAGCCTCCAAAAATTTCACCGTTTTATACTACCAATTTAATCCAAGATTTCCGATTGTCATCCACCAAGCTGCACATATTAGAGTTGTCTTTCCAACTACAATACATACATATCTGTATTACAAATTTTGTCGTTCTCCATGAGCAATATCTTTATCTTTAATATATTATATTTGGTCCATAGAATCTATTACGATCTTTTTCTTCGTTGTACCACAATCTTAAAAACTTGTGAGGTTACCTCTTCTAATTCCCGATAGAATGCCTCTATTGCATTCGCACATAGTCTAGCTACTCTTGCCTCATTTAAGGCGCACTTTATCCGCTTAGCTATATTTTCTCTGTACTAAGTTTAGGCTTGAAAAGCTTCCTGTTTGTTTTTTACCCCACTTTCTGTCTTTATTTATGTAAACCTGAAAACACTGAGGTGAGTTTTTGCTCTACTTACATTTTCCTTCAAGGTTATTCCCTGTGCGCTTACTCATTCTCGCAGTTTAGCTCAGAAACTTGGTTGCCTTGTTTCATTAAACTGTCCCAGTTTATTTTCTGATTGATGTTCTCGTTGATTTTCTTTGGTTCACTTACGAAAAATTCTGTCAGTAAAAGTCGGCGTTGATTTCCTAGCCTTTTCACTCGCCGTTTTGCGTTGTTCCAACATACTCGTAGACGCCAATTTATTTCTTGCTAGTACCTACCTCAATCTCGTGGTAAGACTTCCTGCGTCGTATACTTTGATTTCTCCTTTGGTTCCATGTTGTCCCCACGTTTCTTTTCATTCCTTGGTTTTACTTGAACACATGACAGACTATATAGTGTATATACATAGCTTACATGGCATTATAAGAAATTTATCAATCGAAATTTAGCAACTAGAGTTCAAGGAGTACTAGTTCTTTGCCGAGTCTTCTGTTCCGAGAGGAAAACAAAAATAGAGTATCTATCCCAGTACACAAATGTACATTTTTATGAGATTACTTCTTTTTGTTTTTAAATGGTTTATGTACAATGAATGGTAAAATAGTAAGACCTTTAGCACACACCCTCATTCATCTTACTATTTATGTATTAAAACGGTACGATTTTCGAACAAGATTTGACGAAGCCTCGAAAATATACCACGTGGGAAGCCGGAAACGTTAGTTGCCGATGATGTTTTAAGAGTAACGGTGGATGCGGACCCAACGAAATCGGTGAGGGAGATTTTACAAAGCATGGGAGTATCCCCAATGATCCTCCGCGTGGCAAGCACCTTGACGCGAGCATTATCACCAATGACGTCGGTGCGGAGGCTTAAGTCACAAAGACTCAACTGACTACGGTCGGCTGAGGAGTGGCGAACTAAGAACTGAATAAAGATAGTCATCACGTTAAGTCGACTTCTCGGTTATATATGTATATTCTTTGTCGCTTCTGTTTCTCTAAGCTAACAAAAGGTTATGGGCCCAGAGACACGCGGTTAAATTTTGTTCTGCACAACTAAGAAATACGTTTTCTGTATACGAGAAATTTTGAAAAAAATTTTTGTTCAACTTCGTGTTAAGCAGTATCTCAGAAAATTAAGTTGAAGAAAGAAAAATGCATATAGAATGTCGGGGTCGGCGATGCAAATCGATAAGCTCCATGGTGATAACTTTCCTTCTTGGTCGTTCCAGACGAGGAGCCTGCTTATCACACTCGATTATTGGAACGTGGTGGAAATATCTTTGCCTGAAGAGCTAACAGCTGTGGAAAAGGGTGCATGGAACAAGACGGGCAACAAGGCCTTGGCGATGATAATATTTTGTGTAAAACCATCCGAGTTAACACACATCAAGGATTGCAAAACTTCGAAGGCAGCGTGGGAAAAATCAAATGAAACACATAACGCAAACGGGCCAGCTCGATAGGTAAATTTATTTAAACAATTGGAGAAATTCCATTTTTAGTTGGGGCAAAAATTCACTAACCAAATAATCGGGGTTTGTTCTATTGTCGATACCCTAAAAGAAATAGACGTTGCGATTCCTGGCGATCTGGTAAGCATTTTGTTATTATGTAGTCTTTCAGATGAAATGGAAAATGTTGTGGTTGCAATTGAAAGTCGTGATGAACTGCCCTCTATAAGTCAATTGAAGGTCAAAATTTTTAGAGGAACAACATGTCGTGGTGACGAGGATCGAACGAACAAGCATTTGCAGTAAAAAACAATGAACAAAGAATCACAAACCTGTAAGGTGGTTATCGTGCGTGCGTGGGCGGTGGGAAACGAGGCAAAAGAAATGTCAAATGCTATGGTTGCGGAAAGAGAGGGCATATAAAATCTCAATGGAAAAACAGTAAAAATTAAAAAACATTATGCCGTGCATGTACCGGAGTGAAGAATGACATAGGCAGTCAGTGGATATTGGATAGCGGTGCCTCTACACATATGTGTTGTGCGAAACAGTTGTTCTCGTTATTCGAAGCACACCCACAAAAGGTTTTTCTCGCAACAGGTGATAGTGTGGAAGCGCATGGTGTAGGTAATATGAATTTAAGAACTGATTATGCCGACATTACTTTATGTGACGTTTTATATGTACCAAATTTTAATTCTAATTTCTTATCTGTTAGCAAAATGATAAAAAATGAAAATAACATACGGTTTACAAATGGTAAGGCTTTTGTTTTTAGTAAAACCAAACAATTAATTCTCGCTGCTGTATTACACGATGGAATATATTTCACTAATTGTAAGATACCGGTAAACAGTTGATTTTAAGTGTTGAAGGGGAAACTGCTCAAATAGTATGGCATAAACGTTTTGGACACCTCAACATGGGCGATTTATGTAAGCTGTCATGAAAATCAATGGTTCCCGGTATGACCGTATATGAGCCAACTTTTTGTGCATGTATTATGTAACATATGCACAAAACCATTTAAAAATTACAATGCATCATTTACTTCCAGTGTGCTTGCAGTAATTCATACTGACATTTGTGGGCCCATGCGTGTTTCTTCTCAAGGTGGATCCGTGTACTTTATTCCTTTTATCGACGATTTTTCGAGGTACATAACAACCTTTTTCTTAAGACAAAAATCGACGCATTAACGGTTTTCAAAGAATACGTGGCAAATTCAGGGAAACAAACTGGGAAAAGAGTGCGATGCATTCGTAGTGACAATGGACTAGAGTACACATGTGGTGAGTTTGATAATATTTATCAAATCTAGAGGAATTATACACCAAAAAACAGTAAGTTACAAACCACAACAAAACGGCGCACAGTGTAACTACTAGTGCACAAAAATACAAAATTACAATTTTTGGTTTTTATGTTTTTTTTTGCATTGATCGTATTATTATAAAAGTAAGTAATAGAAAAATGTGTATGAAAAAATTTTTGCTTTCTTCTAAGTAAATAATTAACTGTTATTTTAGATGTAAACATAAACACACTGTAATTTGTGCAATTCATTTGACAATTATCATCGTACGTGACAAATTGTGTAGTGGTTTTTTTGCGGTTAAAATTTATTATATAATTTTAAGTGCATTTTGAAGTGTTCATCAATAAAATTAATACATTGAAATTTTCGAAGATGTGTATGTGGATGTGATTTGTGTGTTGTAATGTCGAAATCTTGTTGTTCTAACTTTGGATAAGCTTTAAAAAAATTGAGGGCATAACCCACCCTCAGTTTTTTTTTTTGTGGAAAGCATTATTCGTGTACGATGTGTTCCCAAATAATTTACGTGCCAAAACCTGCCGATTTAGATTATATAATTTTTTTTCAGCAAACACTTTAGAACTTACCAATCAATCTTGCTTCGAGGTGTGGAGAGTTGCCAATATAAACTGCAAAGTAAAAGCCATTTTTCAACATATTTTGATTAAGCGTGGTTTGCAAAGTGCTCCGGAACAAGTTATGAGCAGTATACAAAAAACAAGACGCTTAATTTCTTTTAGATTAAAAACTAGATGGGACCGCACTCATCGAATGCAAAATACGTTCAACACACAATATGCGGACTGGTTGAGAGAGGAAGTTACTCTGCAAGAAAAAGTTCTTCTACCAGTAGACGTCCAATACCTCAGTTCTTTCCACTAGTGGATTACAAAGAGGTCGACCAGAAAAAGATTTTGAGAGCCTATGTCATAAATCAAAAAAGCGCAGAGTTGAAAGTCTTATTCATAACTGGGACTCTAATGAGCTGTCTTTTGCTGCCATTCAATCAAGGGAGTCAGGGACTTTATCTTATGAGAAATGTATACCTGGTCTTCAAGCCTTAGCCCTTTACTTAGACTTGGGACTCAGTCTCCGAAAATACAATATCTTGCGCTCCACGGAGAATAGTATTCATAAGAATACGAGTACATTCCCTAGTTACTATGCGATAAAAAAAATTAGGGATCAAAGACTACCTGATACAATAAATGTTTCAGATAATCATTCTGTAGTAGATTTGCAGCAATTACTCAATAAAATTGCAAAATATATAATTGAGCCCATCGCAGATGAATTTTTGTATTTGTCCACTATTGTAACCTTAGTATGTAAATGGGGCTTTGATGGAAGCTCTGGGCATACTGCTAATAAACAGAGGTTTCAGAATATTAATAGTTCAGATGAATTTGTATTTTTTACTGCACTTGTTCCACTACAAATAGTCAATAAAGATAGTGGCGATATAAAGTAGGCAAATCCCAGACCATCATCAATATTTTATTGTCGACCTATAAAGATCATATTTTCGAAAGAGTCAGCAAATTTGGTAGATAATGAGAAAGCAAATATGAATCAATTAATTAATGAATTAGTTCCTCTTAACATTACTGTTAAAGACAGCCGCATCACTGTAAATTTTGAAATGTTGTTCACCATGATAGATGGTAGTATTTGTAATGCTATAAGTGAAACGAACTCAGCTCAAACGTGTTACATTTGTGGATGTATACCCCTAAAGATATGAACAAAGAGGGAATTGAACGTCTTCAGCCAAATGAGTTAGCTTACGGCTTTGGTTTATCACCCTTACATTGTTGGATAAGGATATTTGAATGCATGTTACATATTTCTTATCGTTTCGATTTTAAAAAGTGGCAAGCTAAAGGGGAAGATTTAAAAAAAAAAACTTTTAGAAAGAAAATTAAATATACAAAAAGAATTCAAAGAAAAGCTTGGATTAATTATTGACAAACCGAAGCCTGGGTTCGGTTCCAATAATGACGGAACTACTGCCCGCCGATTTTTTGCTAATGCATCTGTAAGCTCCTCAATTACCGGCATAAACGAAAATTTGATTTCAAAATTATCAATAATACTAAGAGTTATATCCAGCGGAAAAATATTAATATGCCAAGGTTTAGAGCATTATTTCATGAAACAAAAGAGATATATCTTAGTAATTATTACTGGTATTATATGCATGTGACTTTGCATAAACTGTTAATACATGGTCCTGATGTGATTTTATCCTTTTCAATTCCGATAGGTCAGTTGTCTGAAGAAGCATTGGAGTGTTGGAACAAGAATATTCGCTATATCCGAGAGCATGCCGGGAAATCATCACGAATCAATACCAATAGTGATGTCATGAAAATTCTTCTTATTACGTCTGACCCAGGCCTTGCTAAGTTTCGAAAAATTTCAAATAGTTGTCAAAAAATTACTTCAGACATTGCCGAATATATTATTGATGATACTCAGTCTGAAACATTTGATGTAAACATAGATTCGGATCAGTCAAATGAATCAGTCACAGAAACAGAAACAGAATCTGAAACAGACTTAGAAAGCGAATAATGTAACTTAGAATCAGTCTGAAAAACTATTTAAAGTTGTTTAATACACAAATAATTAACCATTTTGTAATAAACTAACAATAATTAATAAATAAAGCAATTATACAATGAGCTATGATTTTTGTCCTTTTTTTCCATACATTCGTTGCACTGTGCGACGTGGCCGAAAGAGCTTCTTGAGATGGCATGATGTATGTTAGACGAATCGAAGCTGCCACAATTCTTATGGTCAGAGGCTATATCCACTGCCACGTACATTCGAAATCGTTCCCCAACTAAAGGAAAAAACCCCATATGAGTTTTGGTTCGGAAGAAAGCCATCCGTGTACCATTTCAGAGCATTTGGATGTGATGCTATTGCGCTAACGAAGAAACCTGGTCGGTCGAAGCTGCAACCAAAAGGTGAAATGTTATCTTTTGTTAGTTATTCACAGCACACGAAGGGCTACAGGCTGTACGATAAACAAGGAAAGACAATAATTATAGCCCAAGACGTTATATTTTTTGAGAATAGATTAACAGTCCTGATGAGCAAAAAGAATATGGATCCCCTAACGACAGCGATTTGGTTCCTAAAGATATTGTATGCACATCGAGTCAAATAGGTGAACAAATTGCTGATGCTACAACTGAATTCGATGTTGATGAATCTTGTGACGGTATCGAAGGGCAATCAGTAGTGAGAAATTTCGAAAAGAAGACAACCGAGGAAAATAGGAGAATTTTCCGATCAGACATGCGAAGACGGCAAAAGAAAAGATTCTGATTCTGCGGTGGATAGAGAAGTTGCTAACCAACTTACGTCTATGGGTCGAGATCCTGCTTCTCTCAAAGAGGCTTTACAGAGTGAGTATGCGAAGAAATGGAGGGAAGCTATGGCCCAGGAATACTGTGTTTTAGTCGAAAACAATACGTGGGAGCTTGTGAAGAAACCAAAGGGGAAAAATGTCATCGGATGTAATGGGTTTTTACAACGAAGCGGAAGCCAGATGGCTCAAGGATGTTTTCAGAAACACAACGTTACACAATTTGTTACACAAATTGATTGGGGTTCAGATGCAACTGACCGCAAATCCTATAGTGGTCATGTTATTTTCTTTGGTGGTGGTCCAGTGGCTTGGGAAGAAGCAAAACGTTATTGCACTCAGCACGATGGAGGCGGAATATATTGCTATGTGCCAAGGTACAAAGGAAGTAGTGTTCCAGCGAAATTTGCTTGCTGAATTGAATTTTGTGCAACATATAAATAAAGCAACAAACATATATTTGACAACCAGGCGAAGAGTTTTCTTGCTAACAATGACATAACAAATAAAAGAAGTAAACATATTGATATAAGTATCACTTTTTAAAAGAAAAATGTACCCAATGTGTAATATCAGTTAATTATGTACCAAGTAATGAAAATGTAGCTGATATTTTCACAAAACGCCTAAATAAGAGTAAACATAAACATTTTTGTAAAGCATTATTTAATAACTAATATTATTTTTTTAATTTTTAATTTTAGTTGAGGTGGAAATTGTTACATTTAATGTAACTGGCAACCCTAATTCAGGTTTGTGGTCTTTCTCTTTCTACACCTATCAACCGTTTATGTATTCATTTTTCATAAATGTAATGAAATTTATCAGTTGAATAAAGATAGTCATCACGTTAAGTCGAGTTCTCGGTTATATATGTATATCCTTTGTCGCTTTTGTTTCTCTAAGCTAACATATTCGTTGAATGTGATTGTTGTTTTTTTTTTGTATAGTAATGTAATAATATTAAAAGCATTACCAAAATAAAAAAAGAACTTACACAATAAAGCAAAGCAAAGCAAAAGAAAGTAAAGAGTAAACATATATATTTACTCTTATACAAGGCTTTAAAACACAAAAAGTAACTTTAGACTTTTCAAAATAATTTATCCCACAAAACCACTACTTTTGCCCCACTGTGCGTCATGGAGCCGAACGATGCAAAAAAGGTGAAGGCTGATACTTTACCACAGGAAACGGGGAGCTTCAATTCGATGGCGCTGGTTAGGAGGGCGGACGCAAAATTATAGCTTGTGGGAATAAGTCTTCTGTGGACCTCCTCAGACGCTTCATTTTGGAATTATGTTATGCGATGTTTGAGAAAGCATCAAGCTAAAATGTACGACGGTGGCAGAGTTGGCAAAGTACATTCTGCCAACAGCATGGGTATGGGTTCCATGTCTCTATACGTACCCTAGGACTACTCCATGTGCAGAATCGGGAACTAACAGCCGATACATGAACAGTCCTTAAGGCAGTACAGGCAGCATTTTCTGCTGTCCCTTAACAAGGACTGCTTACCATGCCTCGAAAAATGGAGTGGTATGAGGTAGGTTGATGGTTAAGCCATCGACCAAGGGAGAGGTTGAGAAGGAACCCCACCAAGATGATGGAAGTACAGTAAGGCACCAACGGCCTGTCTGGTGGATTACATCACCAGACAGGACGTCACAGCCGTACTCATACAAGAGCCCTGGATCAATAAAGACAACAAGATTCAGGGTCTTAGCTAAAAAATTACGAGTTGTTCTACAAGGCAGAAGGTAAGATCAGGACCTGCATCCTTTTCAAAATAGTGGCACTTCTTTAGAATAATTACAGCTCAGGAGATCTGACAACGGTAACATGCGAAAGGGAGTGTGGCAACCCACTCTGTCTGACTTCGGCCTACCTCCCCTATGACTCCAAGGTAGTGATCTTGGAGAAGCTAAAAGACTTAGCAAGGCAAAAAAACTGGATGCTTACTGGGCTATGACGCATCATACACAATGGGAAAGTGGTGATATCAACCCAAGAGGTGAGTGTTTGTACGATTTCTTTTTATCTTCCAACCCCAACCTTATCTTACAAATAATAGAGGTGAAAAATAGGCTGGAGGTGATAGATTTCACCCTTGATACAAATACAGAAGGGTTAGAAATAAGGGAATGCAGAGTAGTCGACGAAGCGTCGGGTGGCCGTGGTAGTAGCAAACGCTTCTCACTCGGAGGGTCCAGGTTCGAATCCTGCCCATGGCAAGTCAGTTTTTCATTGTGCAATTGGAACTCAGACAGAAAAATTCTGCGTGTGAAGGCATAACACTGACACGTAGATTTGGCTGTTATAGAGTTTCAAGCACAGAAAATAAAAATACTGTGATATACCTCGAATCACCCTGAGTGAAGAAAACTCTCCGTCCTATTCGGACTCCCACCCCTGGAGAGCAAACATAGAAAAAGGAAAGACCTCGGGAAACTCTATAGTAGGGCGAAGCCTTTCAGAAGTGACAGTACATGGAATGAGTACTACGAATGTAAGAAACAATTCAAGTACCTAGCTAGAAAGTCAAAAAGGGCTTCATTGCAGAAGCACTGCGAATCTATCGCGGTAACAGACGAGGTTTCGAGATTATGCAAAGTGCTTTCAAAGGAAGCGATCGTTCCTAGTTACCTGAGGAAAAATGACGGAACCTGGGCTGAAGTAAGCAAGAAGAAGTTCTGGCAACACTGATGGAAACCCACTTTCCGGGATCCACAGTATCCGGCGAACACAGCACACAGAGAACACTAATCTCTTTCTCTACGAAGAGGAAATAGGTGTTCTTATTAATATCAAAAAATTCCTGTGGGTAATTCAGTCCTTTAAGCTTTACAAATCTCCCGGTCCGGATGGTGTTCTACAGAATATGCTACAGAAAGAACCGGAGGTAGCAATCGAAAAAATTATGGAAGTTAAGGTGGTTAAGCGGGCAAACAGGGGCATATAACAGCAAAAGATTTCAGACCAATAAGTCTGTCATCATTTATGCTTAGAACCCTAGAGCGACTATTGGAGATTCGCATTAGGAATAAATGTAGTAATGGCTTTTTGACTGAGTCAAAGCATGCATACATGAAAGGAAAATCTGTAGAAACCGACCTGCACGAGGTGGTGGGAAAAATAGAGAAGAGTCTACACTTCAGAGAGTTTGCGATGGCGACCTTCCTTCCTAGATATTGAATTAGCCTTCAATAACGAGGAGTGCATCG
The DNA here is from genome assembly GCA_949129095.1 of Volucella bombylans. Classification (NCBI taxonomy): domain Eukaryota; kingdom Metazoa; phylum Arthropoda; class Insecta; order Diptera; family Syrphidae; genus Volucella; species Volucella bombylans. The sequence goes on along the minus strand of OX422142.1, from coordinate 52,822,110 downwards.
CTATTAAAAATGCTCTAGTAGACTTTAACATTGAACATGGCATTACAAACTGGGTTTGCAACATGCATGCAAGCAGAAAAATAAACTTTCCATTGCGCAACGTTCGGTCAAAATGTCTGTGGGTGCTGGTTATCAATGACATCCTGGAAAGGCTTAGTATAGGTCATGATAGCGCAGGGAATATACTTAAATATTTTAAGCGAAATTATGGAGGTTGCCCTGAAGACGATCAGCACTTGGGCAAAAGGCTGTGGTCTCAATGGCAACCCTTCCAAAATGGAACTGGTTCTTTTTACCAGAAAGTACAAGATATCGCAATTCAAACTCCCAAAACCCAACGGAGTGGAACTGTCCCTTTCGGACAACGCGAGGTATCTGTGATTCTGGACAAAAAACTGAATTGGAATCTTAACGTTGCGGAAAGAATAAAAAGTGCATATAATGCTCTTATCTAACCTACTACGGTGATGGTAAGACCAATACTTACATACGGCGCACTAGTATGGTAGAAAACAACAAACAAGAAAACGATTTATGGAAAATTATCAGCGGTTCAAAGAACGGTTTCCACAACCATTACAGGTGCGCTCCGGACCACCCATACGGCAACATTGGACACCTTCTTGTACCTAACACCTCTTGATTTACAGAGCAGTAGTTTCGCACATGGCACGGTGCTAACGGAGCTACTGCCAGGCAATCCAATTCTAACGGATGAAATTCCTTCCTTGATCGGCTTCGACATTCCGTATGATATAATATATCCAGAGAGGACTGGCAGAAAAATGTAATAGTCAGGTCGAAATTGCAATTTTCACAGATGGCTCAAAAATAGAGGAAGGGACAGGTTTTGGTATCTTCTCAGAAGACCCAGAGGTAATAGTGTCTATAAGACTATTGGACGGAGTCAGTGTCTTCCAATCAGCGGTTCTGTCTGTCCTCATGGCGACTGAGCTAACGCAGATTAATGCAGATAAGACTATGCTGGGTGCGAGGAAACAGCGGTATTAAAGGAAATGAACAAGCGAACAAGCTTGCACGAAAAGGAGGGCTACTCGACAATAGTGAGGTTGCCAATATCAAACCACCCCAGGGGTATCCAATGCCACTTTTTGACAGCAAAAAATCTAGGAAGTTAATAAAACTTAACAGGGATAAGCTTAGGACAGTAATGGGAATCCTGGCAGGACACCGGCTCCTGCGGCAGCACGCAAAGAGACTCAAATTTTCAGATGCAGATATCTGCAGATTCTGTGCTGATCTTTGAGGACATAACACACATACTGTGTGAATGCGAGGCAATATCACGGAGGCGAAGGAAATTTTTAGGGATATACTTTTCGAAAACCTAGAGGAAATAATAGACGGACACGAACTTAAAAAGGCCTTCTTGGCTTTTGCAAGAAAATTGGGTGTTTCAATAGGGCGATTGTTCAGGTTTTTACAATTTGAAGACAAATTCAATTGGTTCCACAGGGACCGGGATTGGCCCCTTTTGGTGCCAAGTGCCTGTATCATGGCATATCCATCACTTCCCTGTTTAACCTAACCTAACCTAACCTATGATAATAAGTCGACATCTTTCCCTCATAGGAAAGGTAAAGAAAATATTGACTTTTAAATTTTTACTATAAAATCGGACATTTCATGTGGTAGAACCTAATAAGAATCAATAAATGCTCTATGCATATAATACAATGACTGTGGCTCAAGTGGTAGTGTATTGGCTTCCCAATCGCACGGTTCGGGGTTCAATACCAACCGTGACTGAGAGACTTTTTTTCAGGAAGCTAAAATCCCGTGAGGTGAACGGTTGCCTAAATACAATATCAAGTTAATTTACAGTCGTTCATAGACCTCCGTAGAGATCAGGCATATTTCGTGTTCGGCTTCACAAGTGTGGAAGAAAAAAAAAACAAGAAGTATACTTTTACTCTATAATTTCTCAAGTGTTCGGTAGCCTAAGTGGCAAAAACCCGGGCGACAAATCTCGGGGTTGTGGGTTCGCTTCCCAGCTTCCGCGGAAGTTTTTTTCTTTTCTTTTATTTCATTTATTTAAAAAGACAATTGTAATAAGAAAAAATAAAGTGTTTACTACAAAACAAAATCACGTAATGGATGGTGGAGAGCGCTCCGCTCTTCCCATAACGGGAGTGGGAAAAGGCAAAAATAGTGTTCCCGGTACCGTGGCGAAAGCAATTAAAAGGAGGAGGAGTTTGAAAACCCCTCCCAATTTCACAAAAAAGAGAATAAATGCCGTTTTAATGGCTGATGAGGTCCATTATGAGGGGGGCAATAACAAGTCGGAAGATGAGGATGAACAAATAAATGACATCACCAGCTGCATACAAATTCAATTCAATTCAATTTATTCAATTAGGGATGTACAAATAAGACTTAGTCTTTTATAGTACTTAATATTATGGATAATATGGTATACAATATTACTTTAGTATTTATATTTAACATTAAGAGATACTTAGTCGGAGGAGTCAGACAAGAAATAGTCTGCCGTTGCATTTTTAAAGAATATGCTCCAAAATAGCATTTTTAAATTGTGTGGCCCCAATTATTTGTTTTGCTGTTGTGGGCAGAGAATTCCAAAGTCTGGTGGCAAAGACGAAGAAAAGGCGCGAGGAGTTCAAATAGTTCGAGGATAGAGTTATAAGGCTGTATATTCTAGGCGAACGACCGAACTGAAGTTTCTCAAAAAGGTATGGTGGTGACTTGTTCTGAATAATTTTGTGCATGAAGATATAGCACCTAACATGCAAGAATTGCTGGAGCGTACAACAAAGGATATTAGTATTATAATTGGATATGTGGTCGGGTCGACGTAGCCCATACACATACCTTACCATATCAGTGAATGCCACGGTAAGTTTTTGCTGAGATAAGGAGTCGAGTTTGCAGTACACTATTGATGAGTAATCAATATACGGAACAAGTAAGATTTTAACAAGTCTCAGCCTCGTGTTAACAGGAGTATAACTAGAGAGCAGCCAAAGTTTGCGTAGACCTCCGTAAATTCGTCCCACAGAGGTTGGAAGAAAAAGTGCTTGCTATTAAACAAAAGCAAACAGCACGCAAGCAGAGGGAGCAATTAGAAGCAGTGAGCTCCCAACAACAAATCCAGCAGCAGCAGAAACAACAAGTGCAGCAAACAAAACAGCAGCAGCAAATACAGCAACAGCTGCAAAAACCAACACTTGAAACCACAGCAGCTGAAAAAAAGCAGCAGCAACAACAACAACAACAGCAGCAGCAGCAGAAGAAGAAGGAGAAGGTACCTCCTATCAATACCTATAAGTTAGAGGTAAGTGCAACCAAGGACCTGTGTAAGTTGGTCATTGGTAACAATTTTAACATTAAGAGATTGGGGAACGATCGTCATGGGCTACGCGAATGTGAAAGAGCTCCTAAAAGAGACGACGACGGAGCAATTCTCATTCACACCTAAGTGTGAAAAGCGGCAATCGATGCTGCTGAAGGGGTTGGAACCGTCTTCTTTTCCTTAGGAGATCCTGGCACTGCTCAAAGAGAAGGAGTGCGAAGGACTCAAGTTTGTAGGGGTAAAGCTATTTACCACAGCTAGAGCCAGGTGGGAGAAACGGAGTCTGCCGTTCTTCCTGGTGCAGGTCAGTCCCGAAAGCCGTCTGGATAGTCTAAAGAGTATCAATGTCCTAGACTACCAGGTAGTTCACTGGGAAAGATTAAAAAGGAGCGATGGCGTTATACAATGCATTAGCTGCCAGAGGTTCGGGCACACCGCGTCGAACTGCCAAATGCAGCCTCGATGCGTGAAGTACGCTAAGAACCACAATTCCGAGGAGTGTGCTCTGGTGTTGACGGAGCATCCGATAGGTCGCAGCTCTCGTGTGTGTTATGTGGGAACGTGGGACACACCGCAAACTATCGGGGTTGTCCTAAGTTCGCTGACATTAAGAAAGCAAAACTGGCTCGGCAGCAGAAGGTGGAGGTCAAACGTTTACCTGTTAGGTTTCAAACACCAGCCGTCACGTCCCAAATTTCCTACGCCCAAATGGCATCTGGTAGGTGGCCTACGGTACAGCAAGCGACTGTTGCTTCTCCGGCGCCAATGCCGAGAACAACGGAAGCTGCATCTAACATGCTGGCCGTCTTGCTCGCAATCCAAGGGCAGTTGGCTCAGCTTCAAAAGCAGGTGCAAGAACAGGCCAAGCGAGTGGACCACATCTACGCGCTGCTGCCGGGCCGCAAATAGTGGAGCAAACTTTGAAGGTCCTTACGGTGAATGTTAATTCACTGATTAGGATTGAACGAAGAGCTGCGATGTTTAAATTGCTACAAGACCAAAGCCCTGATGTGCTTTTCGCTAGCGAAACCAAGCTAACCGATAAGCACAAACTGGAGTACAATAATTACATTGTTAGAAGAAGAAATCGGCCCAGATCCAAACACGGAGGTGGTATCGCGCTCTTCATTAAAGAAGGTATAAAATTTCACAGAGTGTACAAGGGCGTGATGCGCAGGTTCCGGGTGTTGGAGGCAGTCGTCATTTACATCCCGCTCCGTAGTGGAAAGCGGCTGTACTTGGCCTCTGTTTAAGCACCTGAGGCTTCACAATCCACTCTATTCATTACAGAGCTCGACACGCTTTTCCGACCTCTGAGGCTGGAAATGGGGGAGAATTATTTTATAATCGGCGGGGATTTCAACGCTAGACACAGAGATTGGGGAAATAATTTGCCAAATACTAGAGGGAACCTACTACTCGATTGGTGGGGTCAGCACGATGTCATGTACAGACTAGGTCTTAAAGCGACGGATAACCCGTCGTTTCCCAGAGGCGGGTCTTATTTGGATCTACTGCTGTACGACGAACGCATACGACTGACAGATACGAATTTACAAACGCTAAACTGTCTGCGCACAGTCGTGTATGACAGTGACCATTGCGGTTTTAGCACCGAAATTACAGTTCCCAACGAAATTGCGGAATTGGAGGAGTTTGTCCAAAGATATTCTTACAACTACAGTAAAACTCGATGGACACGCTTCTCCGCAATCTTAACAAGAGCGCTATCCTCGAACACGCTCCACCCACCGTCCAATAGGAATTTGTCAAACGAGCAGATCGACAATTACCTAAGACAAATGGAAGAGACAATTAAACAAACTATGGACACTACAATAACTCGGTGTCGACGTACAACTAACGAAGACCTGTTCCGCAATCCTACTATTGACGCACTGCACCGACAGAAAAGTAGACTTCTGACAAGACTCAAAAACTTGTATAGACAGTTAACTGACAGACAAGACCCGGAGATTAGGACACGGAAGTCGTCGATTAAAAAAATTTGCAAACGTTAATAAAATAGAATTACAGAATTTCTGTAAGTTCATATTGGAACAACAAGGTTCGGGATGTAAACACCAGCAACCCGAATATGTTTCCGCAAATCAATAAACTATTTCGGAGAAAAAATCAAACCGACCTTCAGTGTCTTAAAATAGCCCGGACAACAGACAACGAACGGTTACTGACAATAGCAGGTATTGATCCAAATGAGGCCGCTGATGATGACGACTTCTTTGTGATCGAGGATCCACAGGAGAAGGTTGAGACCATAGGGGCGACTTTCTAGGAACTATACAAGGCCACTGATACCATTGGCCCTAATTATGACCTGGACAGTCGCGTCTTGGTGCACGACTTCTTCATTCGAAATGAAATAGGGAACTGGCGATCCGACTGCTCTGGTTTCACCCCGTTCAGCGACGGAAATATGGCAAATAATGTCATTTCCAGAGAGGGTGACCTACCCCCGTTCATTTCGAAGGAAGAACTCCATAAAATCTTCGATACAATCAGGGCTAAGAAATCGGTGGGACCGATGGTATTCCGAACATCGTGCTTCGACATCTTCCTCTAGAAGCGGTGGACATTTACACCACCCTGTTTAATAATGCAATGAATAATGCACATTATCCAGCGCATTGGAAAACGGCGGTGGTTTAACCTATCCCCAAAAAGGGGAAGGATATATCCAATCCGGCGAATCTCCGGTCGATATGTCTCCTTCCGAATATCAGTAAGGTTTTTGAAAAGGTAATCAATAGAGCTCTGTCTAGGTGGGTTGAGGACAAACATATAGTTCCGGATAATCAATTCGGTTTTAAGGCGGGACATGATATCTCACATCCCGCGTCTAAACTGGTGTCCGATATCCAATGGAATAAAGGCAAAAAACAATGTACTGGTGCGTGCCTTGTTGACTTGGAGAAGGTCTTCGACACCGTATGGTTAGAGGGTCTTTTCTATAAGCTGATTAGGCTGGGGATCAGTAAACCACTCTTGTACATTCTTTATAATATGCTAACCAACAGACAGTTCATCGTGAAAAATGGTGATGTGACTTCTGTTGTAATATTTCAAACTAAAAATGGTCTTCAGCAAGGCGCGGTCAATTCGCCGATCCTATTCAACATTTATACAAGCAACTTGATAGGTTCACTTCCCCATACTATTGCGTACGCAGATGATTTGGTAGCGTACAGAACCGGTCAAAAAATCGAGGTCATTAATACTCTCTTGCAGCGTGACTTCGATAAGATAAGATGATTTTGCGATGACTGAAAATCAACTTTCAGAAGTCGGAAACCATTCTCTTTAGGACGCCATTGTCTGGAGCCTCTACGGATACCAGAAAAAATTGGCGTAAGTTCTCGATCGTTGGACAACACGCGCAGCCTCTTGCCTGTCGAAATGTAGTCAGATACCTTGGAATCTGGCTAGATCAGTTTCTGTATTTTGGCAAAAATGTAGATGTAGCTCTAGCCAGAGCTAAAGGCGCTTTTGCCCTTACAAAGAGACTGTTTTATAGCAGCCAACTAGATGCGAGGGTAAAGGAAATCTGCTACATGGCCCTTATGGCTCATGCTGGTATTTGGTTGTCCCGTGTGGTTGTACGAGCAAACTCAATGGAAAAGATTCGGGTGTTTGAGAGGGCTTGCCTTCGCTTGTACAGAACACTAGAGTCGGAGTACAAGAAAGTTTATTCTAATGAGGTCCTTTACAACAGGGCGAACTTAATACGACTGGACAACTTCGTAATTAAGCTGACTCGAAGGCACATTGCAAGAGCAATGACCCCGACGAATAACCTGATATCTAGGGCTTACTACCCCAATTACCTCTACCACGAGAATGTGCGCTCTGACGGCTTCGTACCATCGGAAGCATTCCTCTACCTGGATCAGATAGGGTTGATCCAGGATAGAACAGCGGTTCCGTTAATCTTCCATGTCGCTCGGACAGCTGGGAACAGGCGACTCAACTACGGCAGAGATGTCGCACACGGCAGTGTGGATCGTCTCAAGTTCAGTAGAGCGGTGGGGAATCGCGATAAGAGGGATGTCGTTCGGCAGCACCAGCATTTCTGGTGGTTGAATGATGGAAAAGATGTTTCGTCGTCGTTTCCGACAATTATGGACCAGCCTCACTAATGAGGCAGAGCTGACCAATCTATTTGCTTTGTGAATAGCGATGGCCAGCTTACATAGGTTTAGGTTAGCACTTAAGAAATATATACGTATATTAGTGCATACAAAGGTATATACTAATGTAAGTATATAATTGTGTATAATGTCTATATGTGTGTATGTGTGTATTGTGTATGTAGGATTAGGTAGACTAAGGCTTATTTTAAGTTAGATATTAAGTTTTTATAAAAAATAAAAAATTACATCCATAGGCTAAGTTTTTTGATAACAATTTTTTCTTAGCCCTAAGTATATAAAATAAACATTTCTGAATAAAATGTAAATGAAGTCGAAAGACATAGATATAAGAATTTAGAGTAGCTTAGAGTGCCTGTGTGGGGCCAGTAAGTTAGTATAAGATTGTTAAGTAATTGTAAGATTTTTTGTTAGAATGTAAGAGTTAGTGATTAAGAAAATAAAAATGCATTTAAAACTAAAACAAAAAACTCGTTAATTTACATTAATAATTTGGTATCCCCATTAAATGTTGGAAACCACCCGTGGAGCGAAATAGCCACTGATCCCAAACATCTTAAGTGTTAAAATTATAGTATATTAAGTGATAAAATTCTATACGTTATTGGTACAATAAAAAGTATAGAATGCATTTTTCTTTTAAATTTATAATAAAAAATAAAAACCAAAGTGTTTTATATATTCTCTGTTTTTATTTAAAAAAAAAATAAATTTATGAAAAAATAGAGACTGAACTAAGATTACTTAAGGCCTTTCCCTAAACTAGTAAATGCACAATTGGTATCTGTTACGATAAATTAGGTGTTAATTTTTATATACATGTTCCCTTTATCACAAAAAAAAGAAAATGTCACTTAAGATGAATAATCTTTCTTAATAGCCTTAGCAATAGTGCTCAATTGCATATTTGTCGTTCCTTCGTATATTGCTCCAATCTTAACGTCTCTATAGAATTTTTCTTGAGGGAAGTCACGGGTAAATCCAACTCCTCCCATCCAATCTATGCATTTGATTGTAGCTCTTTGTGCAACTTCTGAAGCATAATATTTTGCCATAGCAGCCTCCTTGCAAAGGGAACACCTTGTTCTTGAAGTCGAGCAGCATTGTATGTTAAAAGACAAGCGGCTTCAATTTCGGTGGCTACAGTAGCAATTTGATGCTGCATAGATTGAAAGTTTTAAATTTCTTGACCAAATTATTTGCGTTTAAGCAAATATGGAATAGTAGCATCGAAACAACCTTGAGTACATCCAATCATTTGAGCACCAATTCCAATGCGACCTTCATTTAGAAAACCAGCAGCATATTGGTATCCTTTTTCAAATTCTCCTAATAAGTTTTCTTCTGGTATACGAACATCTTCAAAATTGACCATACATGTTCCTGATGCGCGAATTCCAAGTTTATCTTCTTTTTTAGCTACACTGAGTCCGGGAGTGTCACGATCAACACTGAAGGTAGTTATGCCTCTGTAACCCTAAAAAGTAATAACAAAATTATTAATTCGAATTTCCAAATTTCAATTTTAATCTTACAGCCTCTGGCTTAGCGTTAGCAAAAACTAAGAAAACTCCTGCAACATCTGAATTTGAGATCCACATTTTCGTTCCATTAATAACATAGTGATTACCATCTTTCTTTGCAACAGTCTTCAATGCAAACGCATCCGAGCCTGAAGATGGTTCTGTTAAAGCAAAGCTACCAGCCTGTAAACAAATTCGTTCTTATTTTTTATGTTGCTTTTTTTGTATAAACATACGTATTACTGAGCTAATTTGGGAAGATACTTTTCCTTTTGCTCCTTGCTTCCGACCTTAATCATTAACGAATTGACGAGCGTATTGTGAATATCAACAAACGCACCAACAGCCGGATCCACTTTTGACAATTCTTCGACTACCAAAATTGTTGTCACGAAATTGCAACCACTACCTCCAAGTTCTGTGTCGATTTCCATACCCATTAGACCATTTTGGAATACTGCTTCAACCACAGAAGGGTCAAATTGATGCTCTTCATCCATTTTCTTAACTAAAGGAGCAATGGTTTCCTTATCTAATTTAGCAACTGCAAAAAAAATTTAAGAAAAATAAACGTCAGTAATAATTTCTATCTTAGCATCGCTATTTAGTTTTTGAATTATCCTTATTCAGTTTCTTGAATGTAAGTAGCCCATCATTGATTCATTCTGTTCCAGGACTGCAAATTTGTACAGAAGCCTGTTCCCGCGAGAAAAAGTCCGACTGAAGTCGTCGATTAAAAAAATTTGCAAACGTTAATAAAAGAGAATTACAGAATTTCTGTAAGTTCATATTGGAACAACAAGGTTCGGGATGTAAACACCAGCAACCCGAATAAGTTTCCGCAAATCAATAAACTATTTCGGAGAAAAAATCAAACCGACCTTCAGTGTCTTAAAATAGCCCGGACAACAGACAACGAACGGTTACTGACAATAGCAGGTATTGATCCAAATGAGGACGCTGATGATGACGACTTCTTTGTGATCGAGGATCCACAGGAGGAGGTTGAGACCATAGGGGCGACTTTCTAGGAACTATACAAGGCCACTGATACCATTGGCCCTAATTATGACCTGGACAGTCGCGTCTTGGTGCACGACTTCTTCATTCGAAATGAAATAGGGAACTGGCGATCCGACTGCTCTGGTTTCACCCCGTTCAGCGACGGAAATATGGCAAATAATGTCATTTCCAGAGAGGGTGACCTACCCCCGTTCATTTCGAAGGAAGAACTCCATAAAATCTTCGATACAATCAGGGCTAAGAAATCGGTGGGACCGATGGTATTCCGAACATCGTGCTTCGACATCTTCCTCTAGAAGCGGTGGACATTTACACCACCCTGTTTAATAATGCAATGAATAATGCACATTATCCAGCGCATTGGAAAACGGCGGTGGTTCAACCTATCCCCAAAAAGGGGAAGGATATATCCAATCCGGCGAATCTCCGGTCGATAAGTCTCCTTCCGAATATCAGTAAGGTTTTTGAAAAGGTAATCAATAGAGCTCTGTCTAGGTGGGTTGAGGACAAACATATAGTTCCGGATAATCAATTCGGTTTTAAGGCGGGACATGATATCTCACATCCCGCGTCTAAACTGGTGTCCGATATCCAATGGAATAAAGGCAAAAAACAATGTACTGGTGCGTGCCTTGTTGACTTGGAGAAGGTCTTCGACACCGTATGGTTAGAGGGTCTTTTCTATAAGCTGATTAGGCTGGGGATCAGTAAACCACTCTTGTACATTCTTTATAATATGCTAACCAACAGACAGTTCATCGTGAAAAATGGTGATGTGACTTCTGTTGTAATATTTCAAACTAAAAATGGTCTTCAGCAAGGCGCGGTCAATTCGCCGATCCTATTCAACATTTATACAAGCAACTTGATAGGTTCACTTCCCCATACTATTGCGTACGCAGATGATTTGGTAGCGTACAGAACCGGTCAAAAAATCGAGGTCATTAATACTCTCTTGCAGCGTGACTTCGATAAGATAAGATGATTTTGCGATGACTGAAAATCAACTTTCAGAAGTCGGAAACCATTCTCTTTAGGACGCCATTGTTTGGAGCCTCTACGGATACCAGAAAAAATTGGCGTAAGTTCTCAATCGTTGGACAACACGCGCAGCCTCTTGCCTGTCGAAATGTAGTCAGATACCTTGGAATCTGGCTAGATCAGTTTCTGTATTTTGGCAAAAATGTAGATGTAGCTCTAGCCAGAGCTAAAGGCGCTTTTGCCCTTACAAAGAGACTGTTTTATAGCAGCCAACTCGATGCGAGGGTAAAGGAAATCTGCTACATGGCCCTTATCAGGCTCATGCTGGTATTTGGTTGTCCCGTGTGGTTGTACGAGCAAACTCAATGGAAAAGATTCGGGTGTTTGAGAGGGCTTGCCTTCGCTTGTACAGAACACTAGAGTCGGAGTACAAGAAAGTTTATTCTAATGAGGTCCTTTACAACAGGGCGAACTTAATACGACTGGACAACTTCGTAATTAAGCTGACTCGAAGGCACATTGCAAGAGCAATGACCCCGACGAATAACCTGATATCTAGGGCTTACTACCCCAATTACCTCTACCACGAGAATGTGCGCTCTGACGGCTTCGTACCATCGGAAGCATTCCTCTACCTGGATCAGATAGGGTTGATCCAGGATAGAACAGCGGTTCCGTTAATCTTCCATGTCGCTCGGACAGCTGGGAACAGGCGACTCAACTACGGCAGAGATGTCGCACACGGCAGTGTGGATCGTCTCAAGTTCAGTAGAGCGGTGGGGAATCGCGATAAGAGGGATGTCGTTCGGCAGCACCAGCATTTCTGGTGGTTGAATGATGGAAAAGATGTTTCGTCGTCAATTCCGACAATTATGGACCAGCCTCACTAATGAGGCAGAGCTGACCAATCTATTTGCTTTGTGAATAGCGATGGCCAGCTTACATAGGTTTAGGTTAGCACTTAAGAAATATATACGTATATTAGTGCATACAAAGGTATATACTAATGTAAGTATATAATTGTGTATAATGTCTATATGTGTGTATGTGTGTATTGTGTATGTAGGATTAGGTAGACTAAGGCTTATTTTAAGTTAGATATTAAGTTTTTATAAAAAATAAAAAATTACATCCATAGGCTAAGTTTTTTGATAACAATTTTTTCTTAGCCCTAAGTATATAAAATAAACATTTCTGAATAAAATGTAAATGAAGTCGAAAGACATAGATATAAGAATTTAGAGTAGCTTAGAGTGCCTGTGTGGGGCCAGTAAGTTAGTATAAGATTGTTAAGTAATTGTAAGATTTTTTGTTAGAATGTAAGAGTTAGTGATTAAGAAAATAAAAATGCATTTAAAACTAAAACAAAAAACTCGTTAATTTACATTAATAATTTGGTCTCCCCATTAAATGTTGGAAACCACCCGTGGAGCGAAATAGCCACTGATCCCAAACATCTTAAGTGTTAAAATTATAGTATATTAAGTGATAAAATTCTATACGTTATTGGTACAATAAAAAGTATAGAATGCATTTTTCTTTTAAATTTATAATAAAAAATAAAAACCAAAGTGTTTTATATATTCTCTGTTTTTATTTAAAAAAAAAATAAATTTATGAAAAAATAGAGACTGAACTAAGATTACTTAAGGCCTTTCCCTAAACTAGTAAATGCACAATTGGTATCTGTTACGATAAATTAGGTGTTAATTTTTATATACATGTTCCCTTTATCACAAAAAAAAGAAAATGTCACTTAAGATGAATAATCTTTCTTAATAGCCTTAGCAATAGTGCTCAATTGCATATTTGTCGTTCCTTCGTATATTGCTCCAATCTTAACGTCTCTATAGAATTTTTCTTGAGGGAAGTCACGGGTAAATCCAACTCCTCCCATCCAATCTATGCATTTGATTGTAGCTCTTTGTGCAACTTCTGAAGCATAATATTTTGCCATAGCAGCCTCCTTGCAAAGGGAACACCTTGTTCTTGAAGTCGAGCAGCATTGTATGTTAAAAGACAAGCGGCTTCAATTTCGGTGGCTACAGTAGCAATTTGATGCTGCATAGATTGAAAGTTGTAAATTTCTTGACCAAATTATTTGCGTTTAAGCAAATATGGAATAGTAGCATCGAAACAACCTTGAGCACATCCAATCATTTGAGCACCAATTCCAATGCGACCTTCATTTAGAAAACCAGCAGCATATTGGTATCCTTTTTCAAATTCTCCTAATAAGTTTTCTTCTGGTATACGAACATCTTCAAAATTGACCATACATGTTCCTGATGCGCGAATTCCAAGTTTATCTTCTTTTTTAGCTACACTGAGTCCGGGAGTGTCACGATCAACACTGAAGGTAGTTATGCCTCTGTAACCCTAAAAAGTAATAACAAAATTATTAATTCGAATTTCCAAATTTCAATTTTAATCTTACAGCCTCTGGCTTAGCGTTAGCAAAAACTAAGAAAACTCCTGCAACATCTGAATTTGAGATTAACATTTTCGTTCCATTAATAACATAGTGATTACCATCTTTCTTTGCAACAGTCTTCAATGCAAACGTATCCGAGCCTGAAGATGGTTCTGTTAAAGCAAAGCTACCAGCCTGTAAACAAATTCGTTTTTATTTTTTATGTTGCTTTTTTTTGTATAAACATACGTATTCCTGAGCTAATTTGGGAAGGTGCTTTTCCTTTTGCTCCTTGCTTCCGACCTTAATCATTAACGAATTGACGAGCGTATTGTGAATATCAACAAACGCACCAACTGTACAGTCAGAAAGTTTTTTTTTTTATTGACTGCTCTTCATGGAAGATTGGTGCGATTATTTCTTCCAATCCTTTCCTGAAGAGGTATTGTTTGAAAATGTCACAAAAAATGAAAAAAACATGCAGAGCGAAATCGACTACGACTTTCTAAAAAATTACTTTGAAAAAAAAACGAACTAGCAAAAATTGATGGCGACTGTTTCTATTGAGTGTTGACACGAGAAGAAACTTTATTGCAATTCAGTTTTAAAAGAAACTTATTTTAGTACAAGTTTGTTCATACATTTTTCCGTTTTAGTACAATAGTGTTTATTAAATATGGCGAACATTGGTTTTTGGGCGCGAAGTTTAAATTTTTTATTTAATTCAAAGTTTGATGTGTCATGTTTTATACATTAGCAATTCAAGTTTTTCAAAGTACAAATGTTAGATAATTTAATATTAAATTTTAGCCAAATAAATGATAAGTATGTATGTTCTTGGTAATAATTTTATTTTTATTTTTTATTTTTTGATATGATGATGTGACCCAACATTCCGCCCTCTTTGAAAGCACCTGGTTTCAACATGGAAGGACGGCCAGCTTGTGGATTGGTCGCCTGATTACCCCTCTCGTCGTTCTAATGTCTGCAACTCTTGCCTTGCCATCATTGCCAATAATTGTTCTTTCGATTCTTCCAAGCAACCATCATTGTGGCGGCGTGTTATCATCATGAACGATGACCATGGTGTCCGCTTGAAGATTTTGACTATGAGAAGACCACTTTGTTCTTTGCTGTAGCGTATTGCTGTAGTATTCTTTCGTCCAACGTTTCCAGAAGTGCGTTTTTATGTTTTGGATGCGACGCCAGTACTGCAAGGCGCATGTATTTGGAGCTTCGTCTGCTGGTTCTGGAATCGACTTAAGGGATGAACCGATTAGTAGGTGACCCGGAGTTAAGGCTTCGAAGTCGTTTGGGTCATTCGAAAGTGGTGTTATGGGTCGGGAGTTCATCACAGCTTCTATTTCGCAAAGTGCGGTTGCGAGTTCCTCAAATGAAAGCTTCGTATTATGAAAAGTTCGAAGCAGATAGCGAAAGGACCGCTATCTTAACCGCCGCTTCCCAGATTCCTCCGAAATGAGGTGCCCTAGGAGGAATAAAATGAAAATTAATTTGTTCATTGCTGCAAAAATTAACAAGTGAATCTTTAGATGGTTTGTGAAACAATGTGCTATGTAAGTCTGTTAGCTTTGAGTTAGCCCCAACAAAATTTGTAGCGTTATCGCAAAATATGTCAGTCGGCAACCCTCGACGACTGATCATTCGTTTTAGGGCCGCAATAAATGCCTCTGCTGTCAAATCTGATACCGGTTCCAAATGAACAGCTTTAGATGTGAAACATACGAATACCGAAATGTATGTTTTGTAAGGAACATTTCCCCGAATCCTATGGTACGTAAGAATAGGCCCACAGAAATCGACTCCACATCGTGAAAATGGTCGAGCAGCGGTGACTCTTTCCTTCGGGAGATTTCCCATTACTTGCTGCAGAAGCTTGGGCTTATATCGTACACAATGGGTGCAATTGTTTAAGGTTTTACGAGCGAGGTGTCTAGCGTTTACGACCCAGACTTGCTGCCTAAGAAGTGTCACGAGAGCTTTGGGTCCAGCGTGGAAGTTTTTCCTGTGCAGATGACGAATTAAACAGGTAGCCAAACTAGAATTTTTTGCCAACAAAACGGGATGCTTGTGTTGCTCAGGTAACGTAGAATTTTCTAACCGTCCACCAACTCGAAGTATTGGAAAACCTTTGGAATTCTCTAAAAATGGGGTGAGATACCTGAGCGGACTTTTGATGTTTTCACCTTTCTCCAGTAACTTGATTTCTTCAGCAATGTGGTGATTTTGTTCGACAATGACGATTTTATAGAATGCTGCATCAAGCTCTGCGGTGCTACAAGTTAATGCGTTTTCTACTCTACCCTTTCTTATCTGGGTAATGAATCTAAGAATGTATGCGAAAATATGTAAAAGTTTACTATAAGAGCTGCAATCGTTGATTTTCAAAAGAAGATTATTTTTGATGGGTTGGGTGCATACCAACACCGTTTTCCTTTTTTCCAATGCCAATTGCTCCTGTGAAAGTGATACTATTGGATTAGAAGGCCATTTTACTGGCGGCTGTAGTAAAAATAAAGGTCCAGTTGACCATATTGACTTTTCCAGCTCCCCGACATTGCATCCGCGTGAACATATATCGGCTGGATTAAATTCGGAAGGTACATGCCTCCATTGGATGCCGGTAGTTGTCTCTTGAATCTCGGCCACGCGATTTCCAACAAAGGTACTTAGTTTTGAAGTATGAGTTGAGATCCAATGCAAAACGACTGTTGAATCTGTCCAGAAATGCACTTCTGTTTTCCACTTTGTGAAAATGGGTTCGATTTTTGCCCAAAGTTTCGAAAGAAGATGTGCAGCGCATAGTTCAAGCCGAGGTATCTGCTTTTTCTTGGATGGTGCTACTTTTGACTTTCCTACTAACAATCGAACTGACACCGAGTCGTCTTCACTAACTGTGCGAATATAGATGCAACATCCATACGCATTGATCGATGAGTCACAAAACCCATGGATTTGGATTGTCTTTGTAGGAGCTGATAAAGCATACCTGGGTACCTGTAGATTCTGGATATAATTCAAATCCGCGATGAATTTCTTCCAGTCGGTTTCGATGGTCGGTGGAATGGATGTATCCCAGTCCAACTTTTCCATCCACAATCGTTGCAAAATAATTTTTGCCTTAACTATGATTGGACATAGAAGGCCCAAAGGATCGAAAAGAGACGAAGCAACTGATAGAATATTTCTTTTTGTAAAAGTAGTATATGTTTGAATGGGATTATATGAAAAATAGAAATTGTCCTCGATTGGATTCCAAGTTATACCTAACGTACTGGTGATGTTGGACTCGTTGATATTTAAATTCTTTTCGAGAATATCCGACGAAAGAGTAGAGAGGTTGCTATTCCATTTGGATAGCTCCATGCCTGCAGACTTTAATATGGCTACGACTTCTCTTTGTTTTTGTTTTAAACTATCAAGATCGTCTGCCCCAGTTATCAATTCGTCTACGTAAAAATCTTTGAATGGGATTATATGACTTTATATATATTATATAGATTATATATATAGATTATATAACTTCTGCCCCGATCTTATACTGCGAATAGTATTTATCTCCTAGATATTGAAGACTTCGAATAGCCATGAATGGTGCCGAAGAAGTTCTGTAAGTAACAGTGTTCAGAGAGTAAGTTTTAATCGGAGTTTTCTCGTTTTCGCGCCATAAAATGTACTGGAATCTGCGATGGCTGGGATGTACCAAAATTTGCCGGTACATTTTGACGATGTCAGCCGTCAGTGCGAATTTGTGCAGCCGAAACCGAAGTAAGATTGAGAAGAGATCATCCTGTATCGTGGGTCCTACCATCAGAATATCGTTGAGAGAATTGTTTGATGTAGTACGACACGAGGCGTCAAATACGACTCGCAATTTTGTGAATGAGCTACTAGGTCGCAACACACATTGATGAGGTAAAAAGTAATGAGGATAACTAAGGTCGGGATCGTTTACCAACGACATATGACCCAGTGCTTTGTATTCCCTAAGAAAGTCGACGTAAGAAGATTTTAATACCCCATCCCTAGATAATCTACGTTCTAAGGAAAGAAAGCGACGAAAGGCAGTATTATAAGACTCTCCCAGAACGGATGGTTCCTGTTTAAATGGTAACTTAAGCATGATTCTTCCGCTGTTTACCTCCTCCACTGATTCCTTGAAGTGTTTCTCACATTCCTCTTGTTCATTTGTCCATTTTGATTTTGTTTTAGAGACTGCTTCGAGTTCCCAAAAGCGTTCCACTAGTTCATCGAGGCGATTGTCCATAGAACTGACGCAGCAAGTTGTTTTTTGAGTTTTACTTAACGTTTTATACTTTCCCGATACAATCCATCCAAAACGAGTGTTTTGAAGTAAAGGTAACCCCGACCCTAGTTTGATTTGACCTGTTAGCAGCAGATCAAAGAAGGTTTCTGCTCCTAACAACATGTCTATGGCAGCTGATCGGTTGAATTGCTCGTCTGCAAGTTCTAGATTTCTGGGTACATTCCAATTGTCGATATCTAATGATGGTTGGTATCCAGTAATGGAGGGTGAAACTAAAAACTCTAAAGACATTTCAAACTGCGAGTATCTGGATCTTATAGTCGTTTGGGTAGTACCACCAATCTTGGTTGCTGTCATACCGATTCCTTGAATATCAAAACTTTTTCTATGAGTGCGCAAGCCTAGCATTTGAGCGAAGTGTTGTTTAATGATATTAACCTGAGAGCCGGAATCTAAAATAATTCGGCCTGGCTGAAATCCTCCAGATGCATCCCTAACGAGAACGATGGCCGTAGCTAATATTACTTGAGCTACCTCTCTCCCTACTACAGAGTTCACAACCAGTGATGGATGAGGCGATTGTTCCAGCGAAGTTGAAGCGACTACATTTTGGTTTGGTCTATGAAGCATAGAATGGTGAGATTGCTTACAAACTTTACATCTGAATGAGGAAGTACATTTCGAAACGTTATGCCCTTTTCGTAGACAATTAATACACAAACCGAGCCTCTTTATGTTCGCAAAACGATCTGGACTCGAAAGGTTAGCAAAATCTGAGCAGTTGACAATGGTATGCGAACTATGTTTGCTAAACGTACACGATTGCTGGTTAATGGTAAGTGATGTTTTTTCACCTTGTTCGAAGTGAACTAATTTGGGCTTGTTGAAATGTTTTTTGCTCGAATCAACCCGCATCGATTTGCTTTCTCGAGCCTCTAAGTATTGACAACGTCAACTTAAAATCTCTGAGCAGTCATCCCAATTATCATATTGAAGTTGTTCATCCCATTTGGCTTGGGATTCGGGATCCGCCTTTCCCATCGCAATGTGAATTATGATTGCATTGCATATTTCGGATTCTGAACCAATGGATTGAAGGGAATTAAAAATTGCAGAAACATTGTCCACAAGATTTCTTAACTGAGGCGCCGAGGGTTTATGAACTTTCGGTAGTTCGAACAATTGTGAAATGTATTCCAAAAAAATTAGACAATCGTTATCATAGCGTTCCTTCAATCTGTCGAGCGCTTTATCGTAGTTTTCTTCGGTAATTTGGAATGTTTTGACAGTCCCAAGAGCTTGATCAGTCAAGCAATTGAGCAAGTGGTTGAATTTTTCGATTTTCGAAAGACTTAAATCGTGGTGAACACGTTTATTAAATGTATTTATAAAGTTTTTGTATTCCGAATACTTTCCACTGAATCGTGGTAATTTTGCGTAAGGTAAATGATTTACCGCGTGAGGTATGGACATGGTTGTTTCTAAAGGAGTAGTACTACTCCTTCTTTCATGACCCATTTGCGAGAGAATTTTGGATTTCGTAGAAACATACACCTCTTCCAATTCACTACGGCCTGCATCAGAAGATTCCAATCCCTCGATTTGATTTTGTAAAGCCATTGTCTGCTTAAAATACGATTCTACAATTCCAAGCCGACACTCTAGCTCCGTTGGCGATAGTGTTTTCGTTTCAATGAGATTTTTTATTCGCGAAATGCTTCCTTTAGTGGAAGAACGAGACGCTTTTAAACTATCGAGCGACATATTAGTGGTGTATGAATTACCGCGAAAATCAATAAGCTCTGTTTATGTGTCTGATTATAATTAATTGATATACGATATATATTAATTGATATACGATATATTTACAATGTGCGCATGCGTACGCCAAACAAAATTTGATTTAGTTGAAGTAGCTTTAATGACTTTATCATAAACTTGAATATGGGTCTGAATTTCCGCGAAAATGTTTCGAATTGATTTATTTGATCCAAGTTAAAAGCTCATGTACGTATGTGTTTACAAAAATGAAAGAAAAAACAAGCGAATTGTCGATGATCTAACAGCAGCAGCCAATTGCAATAACAGCAGCAGCATCAGCAACAGAAATTTCACCTTTAACCAACAACAACATGGATGAACGACGAACGAATGTATGAGTCCATGCAACTGAAAATCAAATTAGTAATTCAATTGTTCAAACAACGAGAGCTTTTTATGCAACGATCAATGTGTGTGAACGACGACGAAAGTCCATGTAAGTCCAAGCGAGTTATAATCCACGACAATAAATTGATTCGACAAAAGCTTTTGATGTCAAGAGCAAATGCGTGTCAACGACGAGTGAAAATGTGCGAAAGTTATGAGAAGAAAAGCTTTTGTGCAGTTTACGAAGCATGTGAAGCGGTGAACTCTACGCGTGGCAAAGGGTGATTGAGTCAATTGTTTGAGCGAATTAAACGAACGACGAGTGCAAGTCCTTTGAGTGTTTTTACTCAAGCGAAATCATCATTGTGAACGATTCTCCCTTTTTTTTTTTTTTTTTTTGTTGAGCGAATTAGAATAAATGTACGATTTTTTTTTTTTTTTAATCTACCCAATTAATTTGCTGAATTACATATTATTTGCAGATTGTTTCACTGTTATACGATTTACTTGTACAGCATGCATATAAATTAATTAATTCCATTACGGCGAATGTGCGTTCATAAAGCATTACTTAGCATTTAAGTTTTTATTAAAAATTTCGGTTTATTTAATTAGAGCAATTTCGATTTCAAGCGCACGTTCGAGTAAAGGGATTTACCACATACCTGGTAGGAGAGTTTTGCATACTTCTCCGATCCGATTCCCTCGGATTTATTCGAATGTCGTCGAACTACGAATGGATTAAATTGTCCTGGGTGTGTGATGAGTGGTATTTCCTCTTCTTGTAAGGTGTTCCTTGATTGTGATGATGAATAGCTGGAACTGTCTTCGTTTGCACTGACACGAACCGTTACCGATACCGTTTTTGTCACCGCTCTGGATACTGTATTTTTTTTTTTTTTTTTTACAGAATGCGATAGGTATGCCACGAAAATGCCACGAAAAGTTAATTATACGAAATTTGTCTTATTTATGTTATTTTTACATATGTAAATATATACACGCGTCAAAGTCGATTTGCGATAGAACACTTTTTTACACTTTTTGTACACAGGTCCTGTCACGGTCGCCAAAATGTACAGTCAGAAAGTTTTTTTTTTTGACTGCTCTTCATGGAAGATTGGTGCGATTATTTCTTCCAATCCTTTCCTGAAGAGGTATTGTTTGAAAATGTCACAAAAAATGAAAAAAACATGCAGAGCGAAATCGACTACGACTTTCTAAAAAATTACTTTGAAAAAAAAACGAACTAGCAAAAATTGATGGCGACTGTTTCTATTGAGTGTTGACACGAGAAGAAACTTTATTGCAATTCAGTTTTAAAAGAAACTTATTTTAGTACAAGTTTGTTCATACATTTTTCCGTTTTAGTACAATAGTGTTTATTAAATATGGCGAACATTGGTTTTTGGGCGCGAAGTTTAAATTTTTTATTTAATTCAAAGTTTGATGTGTCATGTTTTATACATTAGCAATTCAAGTTTTTCAAAGTACAAATGTTAGATAATTTAATATTAAATTTTAGCCAAATAAATGATAAGTATGTATGTTCTTGGTAATAATTTTATTTTTATTTTTTATTTTTTGATATGATGATGTGACCCAACACCAACAGCCGGATCCACTTTTGACAATTCTTCGACTACCAAAATTGTTGTCACGAAATTGCAACCACTACCTCCAAGTTCTGTGTCGATTTCCATACCCATTAGACCATTTTGGAATACTGCTTCAACCACAGAAGGGTCAAATTGATGCTCTTCATCCATTTTCTTAACTAAAGGAGCAATGGTTTCCTTGGCTAATTTAGCAACTGCAAAAAAAATTTAAGAAAAATAAACGTCAGTAATAATTTCTATCTTAGCATCGCTATTTAGTTTTTGAATTATCCTTATTCAGTTTCTTGAATGTATGTAGCCCATCATTGATTCATTCTGTTCCAGGACTGCAAATTTGTACAGAAGCCTGTTCCCGCGAGAAAAAGTCCGACTGAAGTCGTCGATTAAAAAAATTTGCAAACGTTAATAAAAGAGAATTACAGAATTTCTGTAAGTTCATATTGGAACAACAAGGTTCGGGATGTAAACACCAGCAACCCGAATAAGTTTCCGCAAATCAATAAACTAATTCGGAGAAAAAATCAAACCGACCTTCAGTGTCTTAAAATAGCCCGGACAACAGACAACGAACGGTTACTGACAATAGCAGGTATTGATCCACATGAGGACGCTGATGATGACGACTTCTTTGTGATCGAGGATCCACAGGAGAAGGTTGAGACCATAGGGGCGACTTTCTAGGAACTATACAAGGCCACTGATACCATTGGCCCTAATTATGACCTGGACAGTCGCGTCTTGGTGCACGACTTCTTCATTCGAAATGAAATAGGGAACTGGCGATCCGACTGCTCTGGTTTCACCCAGTTCAGCGACGGAAATATGGCAAATAATGTCATTTCCACAGAGGGTGACCTACCCCCGTTCATTTCGAAGGAAGAACTCCATAAAATCTTCGATACAATCAGGGCTAAGAAATCGGTGGGACCGATGGTATTCCGAACATCGTGCTTCGACATCTTCCTCTAGAAGCGGTGGACATTTACACCACCCTGTTTAATAATGCAATGAATAATGCACATTATCCAGCGCATTGGAAAACGGCGGTGGTTCAACCTATCCCCAAAAAGGGGAAGGATATATCCAATCCGGCGAATCTCCGGTCGATAAGTCTCCTTCCGAATATCAGTAAGGTTTTTGAAAAGGTAATCAATAGAGCTCTGTCTAGGTGGGTTGAGGACAAACATATAGTTCCGGATAATCAATTCGGTTTTAAGGCGGGACATGATATCTCACATCCCGCGTCTAAACTGGTGTCCGATATCCAATGGAATAAAGGCAAAAAAACAATGTACTGGTGCCTGCCTTGTTGACTTGGAGAAGGCCTTCGACACCGTATGGGTAGAGGGTCTTTTCTATAAGCTGATTAGGCTGGGGATCAGTAAACCACTCTTGTACATTCTTTATAATATGCTAACCAACAGACAGTTCATCGTGAAAAATGGTGATGTGACTTCTGTTGGAATATTTCAAACTAAAAATGGTCTTCAGCAAGGCGCGGTCAATTCGCCGATCCTATTCAATATTTATACAAGCAACTTGATAGGTTCACTTCCCCATACTATTGCGTACGCAGATGATTTGGTAGCGTACAGAACCGGTCAAAAAATCGAGGTCATTAATACTCTCTTGCAGCGTGACTTCGATAAGATAAGATGATTTTGCGATGACTGAAAATCAACTTTCAGAAGTCGGAAACCATTCTCTTTAGGACGCCATTGTCTGGAGCCTCTACGGATACCAGAAAAAATTGGCGTAAGTTCTCGATCGTTGGACAACACGCGCAGCCTCTTGCCTGTCGAAATGTAGTCAGATACCTTGGAATCTGGCTAGATCAGTTTCTGTATTTTGGCAAAAATGTAGATGTAGCTCTAGCCAGAGCTAAAGGCGCTTTTGCCCTTACAAAGAGACTGTTTTATAACAGCCAACTCGATGCGAGGGTAAAGGAAATCTGCTACATGGCCCTTATCAGGCTCATGCTGGTATTTGGTTGTCCCGTGTGGTTGTACGAGCAAACTCAATGGAAAAGATTCGGGTGTTTGAGAGGGCTTGCCTTCGCTTGTACAGAACACTAGATTCGGAGTACAAGAAAGTTTATTCTAATGAGGTCCTTTACAACAGGGCGAACTTAATACGACTGGACAACTTCGTAATTAAGCTGACTCGAAGGCACATTGCAAGAGCAATGACCCCGACGAATAACCTGATATCTAGGGCTTACTACCCCAATTACCTCTACCACGAGAATGTGCGCTCTGACGGCTTCGTACCATCGGAAGCATTCCTCTACCTGGATCAGATAGGGTTGATCCAGGATAGAACAGCGGTTCCGTTAATCTTCCATGTCGCTCGGACAGCTGGGAACAGGCGACTCAACTACGGCAGAGATGTCGCACACGGCAGTGTGGATCGTCTCAAGTTCAGTAGAGCGGTGGGGAATCGCGATAAGAGGGATGTCGTTCGGCAGCACCAGCATTTCTGGTGGTTGAATGATGGAAAAGATGTTTCGTCGTCGTTTCCGACAATTATGGACCAGCCTCACTAATGAGGCAGAGCTGACCAATCTATTTGCTTTGTGAATAGCGATGGCCAGCTTACATAGGTTTAGGTTAGCACTTAAGAAATATATACGTATATTAGTGCATACAAAGGTATATACTAATGTAAGTATATAATTGTGTATAATGTCTATATGTGTATGTGTGTATTGTGTATGTAGGATTAGGTAGACTAAGGCTTATTTTAAGTTAGATATTAAGTTTTTATAAAAAATAAAAAATTACATCCATAGGCTAAGTTTTTTGATAACAATTTTTTCTTAGCCCTAAGTATATAAAATAAACATTTCTGAATAAGATGTAAATGAAGTCGAAAGACATAGATATAAGAATTTAGAGTAGCTTAGAGTGCCTGTGTGGGGCCAGTAAGTTAGTATAAGATTGTTAAGGAATTGTAAGATTTTTTGTTAGAATGTAAGAGTTAGTGATTAAGAAAATAAAAATGCATTTAAAACTAAAACAAAAAACTCGTTAATTTACATTAATAATTTGGTATCCCCATTAAATGTTGGAAACCACCCGTGGAGCGAAATAGCCACTGATCCCAAACATCTTAAGTGTTAAAATTATAGTATATTAAGTGATAAAATTCTATACGTTATTGGTACAATAAAAAGTATAGAATGCATTTTTCTTTTAAATTTATAATAAAAAATAAAAACCAAAGTGTTTTATATATTCTCTGTTTTTATTTAAAAAAAAAATAAATTTATGAAAAAATAGAGACTGAACTAAGATTACTTAAGGCCTTTCCCTAAACTAGTAAATGCACAATTGGTATCTGTTACGATAAATTAGGTGTTAATTTTTATATACATGTTCCCTTTATCACAAAAAAAAGAAAATGTCACTTAAGATGAATAATCTTTCTTAATAGCCTTAGCAATAGTGCTCAATTGCATATTTGTCGTTCCTTCGTATATTGCTCCAATCTTAACGTCTCTATAGAATTTTTCTTGAGGGAAGTCACGGGTAAATCCAACTCCTCCCATCCAATCTATGCATTTGATTGTAGCTCTTTGTGCAACTTCTGAAGCATAATATTTTGCCATAGCAGCCTCCTTGCAAAGGGAACACCTTGTTCTTGAAGTCGAGCAGCATTGTATGTTAAAAGACAAGCGGCTTCAATTTCGGTGGCTACAGTAGCAATTTGATGCTGCATAGATTGAAAGTTGTAAATTTCTTGACCAAATTATTTGCGTTTAAGCAAATATGGAATAGTAGCATCGAAACAACCTTGAGCACATCCAATCATTTGAGCACCAATTCCAATGCGACCTTCATTTAGAAAACCAGCAGCATATTGGTATCCTTTTTCAAATTCTCCTAATAAGTTTTCTTCTGGTATACGAACATCTTCAAAATTGACCATACATGTTTCTGATGCGCGAATTCCAAGTTTATCTTCTTTTTTAGCTACACTGAGTCCGGGAGTGTCACGATCAACACTGAAGGTAGTTATGCCTCTGTAACCCTAAAAAGTAATAACAAAATTATTAATTCGAATTTCCAAATTTCAATTTTAATCTTACAGCCTCTGGCTTAGCGTTAGCAAAAACTAAGAAAACTCCTGCAACATCTGAATTTGAGATCCACATTTTCGTTCCATTAATAACATAGTGATTACCATCTTTCTTTGCAACAGTCTTCAATGCAAACGCATCCGAGCCTGAAGATGGTTCTGTTAAAGCAAAGCTACCAGCCTGTAAACAAATTCGTTCTTATTTTTTATTAGCCCTAATTGGCCCTAATTGGCCCTAATTATGACCTGGACAGTCGCGTCTTGGTGCACGACTTCTTCATTCGAAATGAAATAGGGAACTGGCGATCCGACTGCTCTGGTTTCACCCAGTTCAGCGACGGAAATATGGCAAATAATGTCATTTCCACAGAGGGTGACCTACCCCCGTTCATTTCGAAGGAAGAACTCCATAAAATCTTCGATACAATCAGGGCTAAGAAATCGGTGGGACCGATGGTATTCCGAACATCGTGCTTCGACATCTTCCTCTAGAAGCGGTGGACATTTACACCACCCTGTTTAATAATGCAATGAATAATGCACATTATCCAGCGCATTGGAAAACGGCGGTGGTTCAACCTATCCCCAAAAAGGGGAAGGATATATCCAATCCGGCGAATCTCCGGTCGATAAGTCTCCTTCCGAATATCAGTAAGGTTTTTGAAAAGGTAATCAATAGAGCTCTGTCTAGGTGGGTTGAGGACAAACATATAGTTCCGGATAATCAATTCGGTTTTAAGGCGGGACATGATATCTCACATCCCGCGTCTAAACTGGTGTCCGATATCCAATGGAATAAAGGCAAAAAACAATGTACTGGTGCCTGCCTTGTTGACTTGGAGAAGGCCTTCGACACCGTATGGGTAGAGGGTCTTTTCTATAAGCTGATTAGGCTGGGGATCAGTAAACCACTCTTGTACATTCTTTATAATATGCTACCCAACAGACAGTTCATCGTGAAAAATGGTGATGTGACTTCTGTTGGAATATTTCAAACTAAAAATGGTCTTCAGCAAGGCGCGGTCAATTCGCCCATCCTATTCAATATTTATACAAGCAACTTGATAGGTTCACTTCCCCATACTATTGCGTACGCAGATGATTTGGTAGCGTACAGAATCGGTCAAAAAATCGAGGTCATTAATACTCTCTTGCAGCGTGACTTCGATAAGATAAGATGATTTTGCGATGACTGAAAATCAACTTTCAGAAGTCGGAAACCATTCTCTTTAGGACGCCATTGTCTGGAGCCTCTACGGATACCAGAAAAAATTGGCGTAAGTTCTCGATCGTTGGACAACACGCGCAGCCTCTTGCCTGTCGAAATGTAGTCAGATACCTTGGAATCTGGCTAGATCAGTTTCTGTATTTTGGCAAAAATGTAGATGTAGCTCTAGCCAGAGCTAAAGGCGCTTTTGCCCTTACAAAGAGACTGTTTTATAACAGCCAACTCGATGCGAGAGTAAAGGAAATCTGCTACATGGCCCTTATCAGGCTCATGCTGGTATTTGGTTGTACCGTGTGGTTGTACGAGCAAACTCAATGGAAAAGATTCGGGTGTTTGAGAGGGCTTGCCTTCGCTTGTACAGAACACTAGAGTCGGAGTACAAGAAAGTTTATTCTAATGAGGTCCTTTACAACAGGGCGAACTTAATACGACTGGACAACTTCGTAATTAAGCTGACTCGAAGGCATATTGCAAGAGCAATGACCCCGACGAATAACCTGATATCTAGGGCTTACTACCCCAATTACCTCTACCACGAGAATGTGCGCTCTGACGGCTTCGTACCATCGGAAGCATTCCTCTACCTGGATCAGATAGGGTTGATCCAGAATAGAACAGCGGTTCCGTTAATCTTCCATGTCGCTCGGACAGCTGGGAACAGGCGACTCAACTACGGCAGAGATGTCGCACACGGCAGTGTGGATCGTCTCAAGTTCAGTAGAGCGGTGGGGAATCGCGATAAGAGGGATGTCGTTCGGCAGCACCAGCATTTCTGGTGGTTGAATGATGGAGAAGATGTTTCGTCGTCAATTCCGACAATTATGGACCAGCCTCACTAATGAGGCAGAGCTGACCAATCTATTTGCTTTGTGAATAGCGATGGCCAGCTTACATAGGTTTAGGTTAGCACTTAAGAAATATATACGTATATTAGTGCATGCAAAGGTATATACTAATGTAAGTATATAATTGTGTATAATGTCTATATGTGTGTATGTGTGTATTGTGTATGTAGGATTAGGTAGACTAAGGCTTATTTTAAGTTAGATATTAAGTTTTCATAAAAAATAAAAAATTACATCCATAGGCTAAGTTTTTTGATAACAATTTTTTCTTAGCCCTAAGTATACAAAATAAACATTTCTGAATAAAATGTAAATGAAGTCGAAAGACATAGATATAAGAATTTAGAGTAGCTTAGAGTGCCTGTGTGGGGCCAGTAAGTTAATATAAGATTGTTAAGTAATTGTAAGATTTTTTGTTAGAATGTAAGAGTTAGTGATTAAGAAAATAAAAATGCATTTAAAACTAAAAAAAAAAAACTCAAGTTAACTTACATTAATAATTTGGTCTCCCCATTAAATGTTGAAAACCACCCGTGGAGCGAAATAGCCACTGATCCCAAACATCTTAAGTGTTAAAATTATAGTATATTAAGTGATAAAATTCTATACGTTATTGGTACAATAAAAAGTTTAGAATGCATTTTTCTTTTAAATTTATAATAAAAAATAAAAACCAAAGTGTTTTATATATTCTCTGTTTTTATTTAAAAAAAAAATAAATTTATGAAAAAATAGAGACTGAACTAAGATTACTTAAGGCCTTTCCCTAAACTAGTAAATGCACAATTGGTATCTGTTACGATAAATTAGGTGTTAATCTTTATATACATGTTCCCTTTATCACAAAAAAAAGAAAATATTATTTAAGATGAATAATCTTTCTTAATAGCCTTAGCAATAGTGCTCAATTGCATATTTGTCGTTCCTTCGTATATTGCTCCAATCTTAACGTCTCTATAGAATTTTTCTTGAGGGAAGTCACGGGTAAATCCAACTCCTCCCATCCAATCTATGCATTTGATTGTAGCTCTTTGTGCAACTTCTGAAGCATAATATTTTGCCATAGCAGCCTCCTTTGCAAAGGGAACACCTTGTTCTTGAAGTCGAGCAGCATTGTATGTTAAAAGACGAGCGGCTTCAATTTCGGTGGCTACAGTAGCAATTTGATGCTGCATAGATTGAAAGTTGTAAATTTCTTGACCAAATTGTTTGCGTTCAAGCAAATATGGAATAGTAGCATCGAAACAACCTTGAGCACATCCAATCATTTGAGCAGCAATTCCAATGCGACCTTCATTTAGAAAACCAGCAGCATATTGGTATCCTTTTCCAAATTCTCCTAATAAGTTTTCTTCTGGTATACGAACATCTTCAAAATTGACCATACATGTTCCTGATGCGCGAATTCCAAGTTTATCTTCTTTTTTAGCTACACTGAGTCCGGGAGTGTCACGATCAACAATGAAGGTAGTTATGCCTCTGTAACCCTAAAAAGTAATAACAAAATTATTAATTCGAGTTTCCAAATTTCAATTTTAATCTTACAGCCTCTGGCTTAGCGTTAGCAAAAACTAAGAAAACTCCTGCAACATCTGAATTTGAGATCCACATTTTCGTTCCATTAATAACATAGTGATTACCATCTTTCTTTGCAACAGTCTTCAATGCAAACGCATCCGAGCCTGAAGATGGTTCTGTTAAAGCAAAGCTACCAGCCTGTAAACAAATTCGTTCTTATTTTTTATGTTGCTTTTTTTGTATAAACATACGTATTCCTGAGCTAATTTGGGAAGGTACTTTTCCTTTTGCTCCTTGCTTCCGACCTTAATCATTAACGAATTGACGAGCGTATTGTGAATATCAACAAACGCACCAACAGCCGGATCCACTTTTGACAATTCTTCGACTACCAAAATTGTTGTCACGAAATTGCAACCACTACCTCCAAGTTCTGTGTCGATTTCCATACCCATTAGACCATTTTGGAATACTGCTTCAACCACAGAAGGGTCAAATTGATGCTCTTCATCCATTTTCTTAACTAAAGGAGCAATGGTTTCCTTGGCTAATTTAGCAACTGCAAAAAAAATTTAAGAAAAATAAACGTCAGTAATAATTTCTATCTTAGCATCGCTATTTAGTTTTTGAATTATCCTTATTCAGTTTCTTGAATGTAAGTAGCCCATCATTGATTCATTCTGTTCCAGGACTGCAAATTTGTACAAAAGCCTGTTCCCACGAGAAAAAATTTGTAAACGAGAACGCATTTGAGAGAGTAATTCATTTCCCCACCCTGCCAATTCTTACAAATTCCTGCACGAGATTTTTCTTTGGGCAGGAATTGCAAAAACGTCTCATTAAATTTTAAAAAAAATTTACAATTCACAAAAGTTTAAATTTATGTGGATTGCAACAATTTTATGCAAATTAACTCAAAAATGACTTGGCCATGGACAAAGATTTTACTTTTATGTATGTGTATGTTTACATGTATTGTATTTTATACATTAATATGTTAAGACTTTACTTTTATGTATGTGTATGTTTACATGTATAGTGTTTCATAAGTGTTATACATTTATAATTACTAATCCCCCCTATTCAACAGGTATGTAGGAAGTAATCGCCTCAAAAGTACATCCTTTCTCCTTGTCTTGAAGTCAGCCATGATCAATTTGGTGACGGTGAGCTGACTGCTGACGTCGTTTTACGTACGTGTACCAGTGGGAGACCACCTGTTACGAGGATGTTGACATTTGTTAACATTCGATTTCGTGTTCTTATCCATGTGTTTTAGTTTTGTCAACTTAGATGTAAAATTGTAAATATTTAAATGTTTTATGTTGTGTTGGGAACCAACATGCTCCCCGCACTCAGTCTGGAGATTTCCTGGAAGTGACATCCTTCTTGCTGGCGAAATTCGGGTGCCATTCGTGGGAGTCCAAGTGACGAAAGTTCAATGACTCTCATCGGGTTGTAAATGAAATTGGAAGAAAAATATTAGTGAGCATATGCATGTTATATGTATAAAAAATACAAATTAATCCGTAATTTGTAATTTTGGATGTAATTTTATTACTCGCGCGAGTGCCCATGACGAGGGCGGTAAATTATCCTCCCTCACGATCACGATGTCAACTACGTTGAGGTTTGGCTGCTTTTGGAGCCATTTTGGTCGTTGTTGTAGAAGATGGAGATATGATACGCTCCATTGCTTCCAAAATTCTTGCAGAAGGCGTTGAATGTATCTCCATTTATCCAGACTGCTGATGTTGTGATCGATTAAGTTTCTTTCTTGGACAGTGTGTATTGGCCCCCCGGTGAAAAAGTGACCAGGTGTTAAGACCATCAAATCGTCCGAATCTGAGGACATAGGACACAGTGGCCTAGAATTGAGGCATGCTTCAATTTGCCGAATACTCTTCAAATGTTAATTTTGAGTTGCCTATAGTCCTTTTGAGGTGGTGCTTGATGGACTTTACTCCTGCCTCCCAGAGCCCCCCTCCCTTTCAGCAGGAAGGCTCCCCATGAGTTGTTGTTGCATCTTCGCTTTGTGTCGATAGCATCTCACACATTTGTGTATTGTGGATTTCACCAGTCTCTTTATGTTTGTTATCCAATAGACCTTCCTAATTTTTGCCATCATCATTTGTAGGGTGCCATGAAGTGTGCGCTGATGGATGTCACCTACTATAAGTTTCGCGAAATGGTGCGAACCCTTTAATATCAAAGGATGTCGTTGATTGAATAGAAGTGATGAGTTTGTCAAGTGATCTCCTACTCGTAGCAATCCTTCAGCGTCGAGAAATAGATTTAGGTTAAGGATTATACTTTTCATTGAAAGAGTGTTTATTGTTTTCAATGACTTGATGTCTTCGCCGAAAAGCTCTTCTTAGACAAGTTTTATAAGTTGATCGTGTGCTGACGTCAGTTCATTGTGGGTTAGAGGGTATGTTGTGGGTGGTTTTTTGTTTATTATGTTTTTAATGTTGACAAGATATCTTCTCCATATTGCTACGTTGCGCATGAGTCGATATAATGTTGGAAATTTAAAAAAAAATGATATATTTATTAGGGTGCAATAAGCTACTGTCTGTGTAAAGTAAAGTTTTATGGATGTTAGCTGTGAATGATAGAAGCATGATCGAAGTTCATGTTTCTGGATTATACCTTTGGTTTCCAGATTGGTATCAATTGGATTTACTTCTGGAAATTCGGTAAGGAAAAATTTTGTAAAAATTTGGGGCCGGACCACCGCATCTGATTGTTAAGTAGCTCTTCGGGTTGAAATCCCCGTGATGCGATGTCTGCTGGATTTTCCTTTGATGCTACATGTCTCCATATCTTTGAACTAGTGAGGTTTTGGATCTCAACTACTCGGTTGGTCACAAAGGTTGTTCTTGTTAGCGGGTTCCCTTTGATTCAAGCAAACGTGATTGAGTCGCACCATGCGAAGACTTCAGGATTGGTGAATTGCATTGCTCGCAATATAAGACGCAACAATTTGCTAACAAAAGCGCTCCGCATAGTTCTAACCGTGGTAGTGAAATGCATTTGACTGGGGCAACTCTGGTTTTGGACGCTAGGATGCTAATGTGTTTTCTGCCGTTTTCTGTTACTCGCACGTATACAACAGCTGCGTATACCTTCTCCGAAGCGTCGCTGAAGCCATATAGTTGAACATTGGCCGCATCTCCATATTGTATCCAGCGCGGTATCTGCATTTCCTCAAGAATGTTAAATGCATTGCGTAGATTTACCCAAAAATCTTCAGTCTCCTTAGAGATTGGGGTATCCCAAGCTAACTCTTGAAGCCATAGCTGCTGTAAAATAAGCTTAGCCTTAATAAATAAATAATAAGCTAGCTCTTGAAGCCATAGCTGATGTAAAATAAGCTAAGCCTTAAGAAATCCACCCCAGGGGGTCAAACAGACGGGCAATATCTGCTAAAACAGATCTTTTAGTGTATTCCTTTACTATCGGTAAGTTGATTTTAAATTTAAACACGTCTTGTGCTGGGTGCTATCTGGTTCCCAGTGTCTTTATGGTGTCAGTTGAATCGAGATTTAGTGGAAGATTGATCTCCGTTTCATTTTCAGGTATTCGTTCTAGTATTTTATGTGAGATGCTTGCCCACTTTCTGAGCGGAAATCCAGCCGACTTCAAGGTGGCGAAAATATCTCCTTGAAGCTTAATTGCTTGGGATTCGGTATTTGTACCATGAATCAGGTCATCCACATAGAATCCTTCAGTGAGTGCCTTGGTAACGTGAGGATATAATTTATTTACGTCAGACGCTTGCTGCTGTAGAGTTCATACGGCAAGGTACGGTGTTGATGAAGTGCCAAAGATTACAGTCCTTAAGGCGAAGGTTTTTAAGGGCTCTGTAGGATTCGTTATCTACAAAATCAGCTGATAAGGGGTATCAGCGGATGCCATCCATATTTGACGGTACATCATGCTGATGTCCGCAACAAATGCCACCTTATACTTTCTCCACCGTGCAATTAGCTCGATAATATCTGCCTGTAAGCGTGGTCCAATCATTAAATTGTCGTTTAATGATTCGCCATTTGATGACTTACATGAAGCATCGAATAATTGTGGTGCTACTCGATTCTTTACTAACCGCATGGTGTGGAACGAAGTAATGTTGGGTTGTCGAGATTCGCCTACCTCTTGTTACTTCTTCCATGTGACCAAAAGTGAGGTATTCCTGGATACAGTCGGTGTATACCTTTTGTAGTTTTGTATTATTTATGAACCTATTTTCTAATTGAAAAAATATGGCCATTGCAGGCCTTAGGGAGTTGCAGAGGTTGGGGCGAATATTGCTTTTAAAGGGTAGTTGTAATTCGTACCTACAATCATCTCTTCTTCTATATGTGCCTTGGAAATGTTGTTCACATTTTTCTTCTTCCTGGGTTAATTTTCTTTCTTCTAAATCCTCTTCTAATTCCCAAAATCTTTTTAACTGAGTATCCAGTAAATTGAAGTGATTTTGGATTGATATTTTAGTAGACTGAGTAGCATTTCAGTAGACTGAGTAGCATGTGGCCAGTCAAAATCCAGCCTAACTCGGTACATTGTGCAACAGGGGTTCCCCTTTCTCCTTTTACAAGACCCTGTAGAATAATTGATGCACACATATCAGCACCTAGAAGAATGTCAATCTTGCCCGGGGTGCTATACAAAGGATCTGCAAGGGGTAGGTTGGCAAGTGGGTCCCCTCTTTGGTTTGGAACTGATGTACTGGCAGCATTTATGTCAGTTAGTTAAAGACAAATGCCTTGAGCTCGAGGAGAATGTTAACGACGTCAATGAAAAGATTGTGAGTTCTGCTTCGTACTTCGATATGCTAGTAGAAGTCCAACCTAGACCAGTGACTTATGCTGAAGTCTTGTTCTTTTTTAATTGAAGTTGTGTGACGTTTTCAGTGACGAAGGTTGCTTCTGAGCCAGGGTCGATTAATACCCTTAGAATGTGCTGACTACCATTGGCTGCAAACCTTTGACCAATGCGGTCGCTAATAATGCCTTGGTATGGACTTGACTAGCTAGCGCACAATATATTTGGTTCTGATCTCTGTGTCCATATTGCAAAGTACCTATATCGTTTAGTTCATTTGTCTTTTGAATAATAACATTGAATTTTGCAATGTGGATGACTGCATATTGCGGTTTGAGATGTGCTGGGAACATAGGCACTCGCATTATAATTGAGATGATTTCCAACGATTTGATTTTGTTTCGTCGCAGTGCTTGTTGCGTCTATAATACCGTGAGGAGCAGAGTGCTGACAATGGTGACTCTGTACGTTTTTGTGTGCATTTTTTTTAGTTTTTGCGAATCATAGTGTAGCAGCGTATGATGTTTTAAATTGCATTTTAAATTGCTTTGTCATACCTAATTTTGTATCCCAATCTTTTTGTGTTGTGAGCGGAAGTTTCTGATATGTAATGTATATAGGAATGGAATCCCATGCCTCTACATTTAATCCCTGATTAGCTAAGGCATAGATACACTCATTGCAAATATCGTGAAAAGATTTTAATGATTCGGCGGATTCATGTGTGATTTTTTATTGTTCTAAGAGAATTCTTAATTGCGTGTTTACTAACTTCCTTTTGTTTTGAAACCTATCAGTGAGTATTTCCCAAGCTGACGCATAGTTTTTGCTATCGATGGAAAGATGTTTTATGAGACGTGCCGCCTCTCCACACAATGAGGGTTTTAGAAACTGTAATTTCTGAATTTCAGACAGATCAATGTTTTGTTCTATTAAATTTTCGAAAACGTTGTGGAATTCACTCCACTCTTCAAATCTACCGGAAAATGGTTTTATGTTAATCCGCGGAAGACGAATGTCGAATGACGACATATCATAATTAGTGGTGTTCTGGTGCGAAAATTGTTCAATGTCATCACTTATCACACCACTAAATGGAAAAGAACTCGCTTAATTTTGGTAAAAATTTCGTCCGAAATGTATTTGCCTTTTAGTTGATCTGCCGCACTATTCACAATTGTCAAATGTAAGCCCTTAACCGCTTTGAATAACTCGTCGACGTCCAAAAAAACGTAATCCCTTGACTTACGAGCTTCGATTTGCTTTTGGTATTCCTCGAAATCAGACCAATTTCTTCAAGAGACCGTTATTGTCTTTCGATTGCCTTAGCCAATTTCGACATGATTAAAATGTAATAAATTTCATACTAGCACTTCTTATATTATTTAATTTGGTTTTAGTTAAGTCTTTATTATAATTTTTATTTTGATTTATTTATTTTAATTTTAGGGAAAAAGGAAGAAAAATTGGATTTCCTACCTTAGTTTTGTACTCAGTTCAGTGTCTTGCCTTTTCCTGTTCTGCAATACGTTGTCCTTATGGCAGGTGTGTATGTTTAATTTGCAATCCGTTGCAGTTGTCGGTTGGTGACCGTAGATGTCCGTTGATGCAAACCGTTTAAGTCCGTTGCACCCGTTAGTTGGAGACGTCCGTGGCAGTGTCCGTTGTTTACCGTTGATCTCCGTTCGCAGATGTCCGTTGAAAGAACGGAGGATTTTTGGATAGGTGTCCGAAATTTTGGTCTGTTGACCGTTGATGATTTTTGGATAGTTATGATATCTTTTTGAGTTGTCCACAACACAAAAAGAAAACTTCGTTTTATTGGCCTGATTTATTCAAGGCTTCGAAGGACCATGTTCTAAATCAAGTTGGACTTAGAAATAAATTGCCCAAGCAATGTTGTCTTAGCTTAAAATAAACTGATTTCAAAAATATAAAATAATACTGTATCCACGTTATAAACTTGCTCTTTATTGTGTTTCTCTATTGAATGCTAACCGACAAGTGACAATATAATTTTCATCTAGTTCCCATGAAACCTCGCTTTTGGGTGCTATTGTAAAATTAACATGGAATTATGATTTTACATAAGAAGGGCAATGACCATATTGTTACATAAGTGATGACTACCCCTAGAGGTGTATCCCTGACGCTCGCCCCCACACCGCTGCAAAAGCGAGTTGTACTTTGCAACACTCAATGTTTGATCGATGCAAACTTTGAGTGTGCGTTGATGAACTCTTAGCGTAATCGCGCTCTCCCATCTCTTAACTCTGAGAAGATGTTAGGGAGATCGATCTGCGCATCGCCAGTTAAACTTTTGCCTCGCTAGAAGCTAGATCAATAAAGAGATGAACAAATAAAAATAAAAAGAAATAATAAAACAATGATATTACATCAATAATATAGTAATAAGAATCAATCAATCGAATAGTCTCCTATTTTACAATTTCTGTTTTGTTTTTTTTTTCTTGTTACTTTTGACGTTTCAAACACATTTTACAAAAACGTGTTCAGCCGATTTTTGGGGCTTAAGAGAATAAATTATTCCTACTCCTGAAACTTAAGCAAACAATTCTCTTTTACAAATTGTAAAAAAATCTCGCGGGAACAGACATATTATTTTTTTTTATTATTATTATTCATTTCATATTACAGATTTTTATCTTAAGTTTAACAATTTCAAGATGATTTATAACATGTTGAATGTTGAAAACAGAATTGTTCCGAATTAGTGTTAATCGACACTTCAATAAATACAATACAATAAGCCTTAGTATGTGGGGTGACAATCGTAAAGTTTTTTTTTTAATTAAAAATTTTTCAAAGTAAGAATTCAAGAATAATAAGGTAATTACAAGAAGAAAAGACAAATTTCAAAGCAATTCAATGTTAGCCATGTAAATAGTAAATTACCTTTTTTTAATTTTTTTTATGTAACCATAATAATTAATTGTTATTCGGATGGAGTATTTTTTTTATAATTTACGCGCGCATAAGGGGTTGATACCCTTTTACTGTTGCAAGGGCGCGGGCGGAAAAATAGAAGGAGGAGAAAGGAAAATTGGTTTTTTGTAGTGGTTTGAAATTCAGGTGTGTTTGGTTTAGATATTCGCTCTCCAGGGGTGGGAGTCCGAATAGAACTGAGAGTTTTTTCTTCACTCAGAGTGATTCGAAGGTTATAATACACAGTATTTTTTGTGCTTTAAAGTCTACAACAGCCAAATCTACGTATCAGTGTTATGCCTTCACACGAAGAATTTTTATGTCTGAGTTGTAATTACACAAATGAGACACTTGAAAAACTTGTCAATGAGTAGGATTCGAACCTTGACCCTCCGAGTGAGAACCGATTGCTAGTATCACTTCACCACGGCCACCCCATGTATGGAAGTTTATTAAAATAGCTTGGGGCGGTAAATTTGAAACTATTTGAGAAGTGTGTTGTACGTGAAAGTGGTGTATTAACTAAAGCCATGCTGTTTACTTGTAAATTGTAGATTTTTAATTCATCTCACATTGTACCATTCTGCTGCAAGAATCGATAAGTCTGTTGTATTTTTGAAGTTTTAAAAACAAATACTCGTAACTATGCTTTGTTCTAGACAGTTACTCAAACCAGTCAGACGTGTTTTTCTTGTTCTTTCTATTCACATGTTTAATTAATTTTCGTCAAATTGCATTTTCCGGCTCTTAACCCCACTGCCCATAATTTGTTTCTCTTTTTACGTAAAGAGCGAAGTTTACGATTATACCACAAGGGGCTCGTAGAAGGGTTTTGTTTTGCCGCAAAAAGGGGACGTAGAGGGAAATAGAAGTGAATAATTCTCTGTAGAAGAAAAAAAGAGAGCATCACTGAGGAAAATATTGGCGAAATTAAAAGAACACTTACTAAGATATTCGTTAATTTTCGCTTTATGAAAGTCGTAAAATATAGCAGCTGCAGATGGGGAATGCTGAATAGGAGACTGGTGCAAAAGAGAAAGAAGAAGTGGCGGGTGAAAGTTATCAATGGTCGATAATGAAAGGGGACAGAGCAAGATAGAGGAGTTTATGGGTTCAGTGGTGAAAATGAGGTCTAATTGCCTACCCATATAGTTGGAGACCCCACTAACTTGGCATAAGATAGAGTCTGTAAGCTTATCCAAGAAGAGGCATTCTTTACTCGAGTTAGGGTTTGCGATAAAAAAAGATTCATCCTCTGATTGATTTCAGTGCAATTGAGGTAGATTGAAATCGCCGAATGCGATGATATCATCGAGAGGATCAGATAAATTAATTATTTGATAAATTTTTTTTTTGTAATTTACGCGCGACTAAGGGGTTATGATACCCTTTTACTGGTGCCTTGGCGCGGGCGGAAAGATAGAAGGAGGAGAAAGGAATCAGCAGTAATGGGCTTTAGATAGATTTTCAGATGAGGGATTTATGATATGGGAACTAATGAAATTGGGATATTTAGCTCGGGTTAAGTCAAAACAGGCACATTGACGTCGGAGCTTGGTTTGGGGTGGAATAGAGGGAGTTGGAATATGGGTGGGATGCTTAAAATTGGGAAAGATTTTAGTTTTCAAGCTCCGATTGGAGCTGGGCCTGTCATGGGAAGAGGAGGTGGGTCTTGGCAAATTGGATTTACTTGCTAACTTAATAGATGTTTTAGGTAAGACGGACTGCTTGACTTTATCCTGCTTCTTGGTCGTATTTTCGCTGGCTGGATTATGGAATAACCATTCGTATTTGGCCGGAATATTGAGCTTGAAGCTGCGCTTACTTCTGTGGTGAGATTTTGGAAGTAAATTGCAGTGGCTAATGGTGATGCCATATTATTTACGAAGAAATTCGAGATCCAATCAGCATCAGCGATTGGTGGGACGCCTTTGATAAGAAGCGTAGTGACCAATTGATTTTTCGAAGCAAGCTTATCAAGTCTACGCTGCCATTCGGAAGGTGTTCAAGTTGAGTTGAAGTGATTGATAAGCTTCCGTAGGGCAGCGATTGGAGGATTTGACATAGATGTGTTCTCTATTGTCAAGTTGGAAGAAACTTCGCAGGAATCAGTACTTGTATGTGGGGGTGAGCGTGAAACCGTTTCAGGTTCCATTAATTCAGCCATTAGCGATGTATTATAGGGAAAATTCTGGTAAGGCTGCGGGAAGTTTGATGTGTCAACGATTTTGCTGTTTATTGTTGCGATGTTATGTTCAATATCGTATACGAGGGATCGAGTCGCCGTAAGTTCATCACTGGCATCGTTCACTTTGTCAAAGATAACTTCGAGCATAGGATCAGATTGTTTAGGAGATGGTTGTTTGCGTGTCGAGGACTGGAAATGAATGTCAATGTCGTCACGCAGAGAGCTTATCAACTCGCAGGTTTTTTAGTTGGATATAACTTGCGTAGAGCAGATAGCTTTGATGTCACTTAGAACTTTATCCAGGTGACGTAAGGGAGATTCTTCATTTCTTCATTCCTGGATCTCCCGGAGTCTAACTGATTAGACCAGCAATTTGTTTATCCATATGCTTTACTTTTTATTTTATTAGTTCGGCTGAGGTCTGCACTGAGTTCCGTCACTCTTCAACACTTTTAACACTGCTTTCGATAACCGAAATTTTGTCCGTGAT
Organism: Volucella bombylans; assembly: GCA_949129095.1. Lineage (NCBI taxonomy): Eukaryota > Metazoa > Arthropoda > Insecta > Diptera > Syrphidae > Volucella > Volucella bombylans. The sequence goes on along the minus strand of OX422142.1, from coordinate 52,782,490 downwards.
CTTTTTCGCAAGTGCGTCTTGAACAAAAGAACATGCAAGAATCAGATACACATGCATTCATTACAGAAGAAAAGGAGGTTATCGGAGAATTCCTTGATAAACACCGTATTTCTTTTGTTTAACCCGACAAAAACGGCATGAAAGGCTTTCCCACAGATGCCCTTGCAAGCTACCCAGTCAGCATTGTTGGCATCGATTACACAATTGGCAATTCCGCAAGACATGTTTAAATTATTTGTGTAGGTTAGTGAGCGTATAAATATTAGGTCGAATTATTGATTTTATTTTTTATCTTTTTGTATTGCTTGGTTAGAATTTTATATAGATAGGGGCTTTGCACTGAAAAAATTGCACAAAAAAAATTTAAAGGGTTCAAGCACTGGGGTTAAGAGCCGGAAAATGCAATTTGACGAAAATTAATTAAACATGTGAATAGAAAGAACAAGAAAACCAGTCTGGTTTTTGCTATAGTGTGTCGAAAACTTTTGCAGTTGACCCTCGTCCAACTTAAATCCGATTTTAACAAGAGAAATCTCAGCGCCACTGGAGGAATAAGCGACTTGGTCCTCCGACTTCAGGATGCTTTGAATAACGAGGGGCATGATCCAGATACATACTCTTTTGAAGTTGACGAGGAAGAACAGATAAATACCGAGAATGACATGGCTGCGATGATGCAACTCCTCTTGTTAAAAATGGACGAACAAGAGAATAGCCTCGAACAAAAAATGGACGAACAAAAGAAAAATCTGGAAAAACAAAAGAATAGCCTCGAACAAAAAATGAACGAACAGAAGAACAGTCCCGACTAACAGAAGAAAAATCTGGAAGAACAAAAGATGGACGACCAAAAGAAAAAATCTGGAAGAACAAGGGAACATTCTAGAGCAAAAGTTCGAAGAAATCGACGAAAATCTCGAACAAATGGACAACAAAGTTGAGCAACTGGCAAAACAGCTCGACACAGTTCGGAAACAGAAACTCCGCGAATGTTCTTTAAGTGGTCCAAGGGGAAAAGAGTTGCAACCCCTCTCATTCCATGGCCAGACCTCATCGAAGTGATCCCACATTAATACCCGGATTATGCCATCAAAAAAATCATTAATATCGCAGTGATCGCAGGATAGGAGCCATTCGGTCACCGAGCGGAAACCTATCCATATTTTATTTGGAAAATCTCAGAGAATAAACTATCAAAATATAACCCAACCATACATGTTTTCCAACTTGTAATGCACAAGTGATTCAAAGAAATGCATACACAGGTAAAATAAATAAGCTTATTTCAGTTCTTGGAATCACTTCGGGAAACCAATTTTGTTTTCAAATTATAAAATACAGTTCTAGTTCTAACTTAGCTGTGAATGAATAAAGTGGAAGTTTCAACAACTGAAAGACAATTTATGTTTCTTGCATGCACTTTGGCATAACATAATAATTGGCGCATTCGTTAGGAAGTTTTAATGATCACATAGTGAAAAATATGCATACAAAATCAGCAGTTTACCAAATTTAAATACGTGTTCCGGATGCTCAGTGTGTTTTAAACTATAAAAAACATTGAAAACCCCTAATTTCGAATGAATATCGAAAAAGAAGCCTCATTTCAAAAGAATATCGAAAAAGAACCCTAATTTCGAGAGTATATCGAATAATTAGTGAAAGCGACTCCTCAACACAGATATCGGCGGAATATCGAATTCAACCATAAGCGTCGACCTTTCACGATGAATTCAAGCGAATAACCCAGTGGAAACTCCGCCATTGTAGGAAACATTTTTGACTCTCTGAGAATCCCGAATGCAGTCAGGCATCTACCACGATTTGATGGTAATCGTGGATTGCTCTACGACTTTTTAAATAATTTCGTAGAAATTCTAATGCACATTAGAAGCGTTAACGCCACAGTTCATTTAACAAAATCGAAGGCTAAACGAATGAAAGACTTAACATTAAAAACATAAATTCAAATACTACTCGGATAAAAGAAACGAAACCTCCATCTGCTCAAGCAAAACTCTAGAAGTGTTGAAGTATTCCATAGCCAAATAATAGAAATTCAAGCTATGATGACAAACACTTTCTTAATACATGAAAACAACAAACATTAAAGCAAAACCAGATCTTTTTGCAAACATGTGCCTAAACACATTTTTACCCAGTCTATAGGAACCCCTTGGTTCAAGTATACGGGCAATGAAACCTTCCACACTAGCCATAGTTTTGTCCTATTGCATCTAAAAGCAGAAAAACACTAAAGTACCGCTGCATACAATTGAAGAATAACATAATATCCGAAATCCTCAACAACCACTTATCGAAACCAACTTACACCCATACTATTCTACAATGGAAGGACTCAATAACACATGGCACAAAATGCCCTGAATCTCCAGCCAACTCTTCACCAACACAATTTAGATCCATAATATAATTTGGATAATCAAAACCCGGATCAAGGGAACCTTGATCAAGCTGCACTTCATGCTATGGACGAACTTTACCCAGAGCATAGTGACGACTCAAATTTTCAGTTGATGTAGCTATCACCATCTTTAACATCAACTGGGATTCTGGTTACTATTTTCGTATTCGGGGAAATTGAATATTTAACGGAGTTAGAGTTTGGTTTGAAGAGAAGTGGTACGGTTAAATTTTTTGTTGTTAGGGTTTTGCTTTCTAAATCGATAGTATGTTTGGATAGAATGTTAAGGCGTAGAAGACGATCAAAATAAAAAGATGCTGATGCCTAGATCTAAATCTGTACTCATAATCTCCGAAGGTATATACACCGCTAAAAAGTGGTACTGCCCAGTGGAGATCTATAACTGCTCCCCAAAAGAATAAACCCTTTTAATCGAACGACCATTAAAAGTAGAATCTTATTCTTCATCAAAATCCGTCAAAGTTAATAACTTCAGTATCAACTACAATAACCTCTCTACAGAATCTGGTATCGCTGAACCCTTACGTCTATGCCATCTTAATTCTGACAAAATCTAGAGAGCATTTGAAGACATTTTCTTCAAATTAAACCCAAATTTGACGTTTACTAACCAAGTAAAGCACAGGATTCACATATAGGACGACATCCCAAGCTATACCATATCTTACCCCTACCCTTAATACCACAAAGAATCAGGCAACAAATAGTGTATAATCCGACACAGTTACTTTCCTTGGAGCTCACCCATCTGGATGGTTCTAAAGACAAAAGATGCGAGTTGAGAACAAAAGTGGAGATTGGTGAGAGATTGCCAAAAATTAAATGAAAAGACCATTTCTGATCGTTACCCCTTACCTAATGTTTCTGAAATTTTAGACAGACTAAGCAAAAACATGTATTTCTCAACACTCGACCTTGTAAGCGGGTTCCATCAAATGCAGATGGACCCAAAAGACATAGCAAAAACGGTCTTTCTCTTGATGGCGGACATTTTGAATATCTGCGTATGCCGTTTGGCCTTAAAAGTGCATAATCCACATTATCCTTTGAAGTAATGGACGACATTCTTAAAGACCTCATCGGCAAAACCTGTCTTGTCTATTTAGATGATATAATCGTCTTCTTAACATCGCTTCAAGAACATTTAGAAAATCTAAAAAAAAGTTTGTACGAAGTTAAAAGAATCAAACTTAAAAGTTCAGCTAGGCAAGTCAGACTTCCTTAGAAAAGAAATTGCTTTTCTTGGGCATATAGTGTCAACAGAAGGCGTCAAGCCTAACCCAGTAAGAACTGATGCAATAAAATAATTTCGCAAAACACAAAAGACATTAGAGCCCTTTTAGAACTATTAGGGTACTACCGCAAATTTATGCTAGATTTCGCAAAACTAGTTAAACCACCAACAGAATGCCTAAAAAAGAACCGCAAAATAATATTTGACGAAAAATGCATAAAAACATTCGAAACCTGCAAAAATATCCTTACCAATAACCCTATTCTTCAGAATCCTGATTTTTCAATGTCATGTAATTTGACTACTGGTGCGAGCAATTTCGTAATAGGCGCAATTCTATCACAAGACTCTATAGGCAGCGATAAACGGATATGATTCGCCAGCAGAATACTTATATCCTCCTATAACCTATAAAGAATTGTTAGCCATAGTTTGGGGTACTAAATATTTTAGACCGTATTTATATGGTCCAAAAATTCAAAATTATCACCGAACTCCTTACCTAGATTATGAACCTTAGAGATTCAAATTCAAAATTACTCCGTTGACGTTTGAAACTAAAAGAATATGTCTATAAGAAAATAAATTCGAATACCAATGCCGACGCCCTGAGCAGAGTAAAAATAGACTCAATAGCTTTAAAAAATGTACATCAATATAAACGACAATCATTCAGTCCTAGGCACAAGCGATTCAACCATTTACTCCGTAACCAAAGATCTTAACGGTGAGTTAAGCCGATGACGAAACGGGTCGTACTATTCAATCCTTTTACCCAAATCATTTTTCCAAAAATAAATCGTTCCACTTAATCTGCTGTACAGATGTAAGACAACCAGACGAACAGGAACATCTTATAAAAGACTGTCACCACAGAGGTATCGAAGAGACATCCCTTCACATTAAAAGAGATCATTATTTTCCCTACATGAAAACTAAAATAACAGCAACTATTTTACAGGTGGCGCAAAATTAATCACCTTATCGGAAGATGGTATAATTTTTGCAAATTGCGTCGTAAGTCAGTCATATTTGACATTTGTGAACTAGAACTGCAGTATACAAATAGACAAGCAATGGAGCCAGTTATCACAACCCAATATGCACAGACAGGTTCCCAGCTGAGTCAGCATATTATTTGCTTGCAAATATTCCCATGGAAGTTTATGCACGCGCAAGCTACTTGACACCGGATGGGATGCATGCGAAATATCAAAAGTGACGAGTCAGGAGATATCCATGGGAACAATTGGATAGAGGCAAAGCTTTGGAGTTAGATGGGAATGGATTGGGCAGTTAGTTGTAATCGTGACGGCAACCGCGACTATTGGTTAAAGTAATACATTTAAATTGTAAACGTGATTAGAAGTATTGTTTTATTTAATGTAAGTCGAACAGTTGGGTCGGCCCTCTGGGCTGACGTTCGCGTTTTTTTTTGGAATCCTCTTAAAGGATTTCCTTAACTGGCGCCCGAGCAGGGTCAGGTTTAGAAAAAGTATATCCTTTTTGTCCGAGCAATTGTGGCAGAATAAATTAATAATGTCATTGAGTGGGCATAGACCAGTACTCTCTATGAAGAAAATGCAGTTGTTACCATGGGAACACAATGGCCTTTCTGGTCTTAATAAAAATCCATTAATTATCTGTCACATTCTCTCTCACAGTGGAGATTGCCAAAAGGACTAAAGGATATATACGTGAAGAAATCGTGCCATTAGTAGATCGCTTTCAATTATTAACGATAGCGATTAAACGGGGACACCACGATCCTTCCGCTAAACCTGTTTCAAAAGAGAATCCCACATTAATATTTAGAATCGATATCTCTTTTAGATCATCGGCGGATATCAACCTATAATTGAACGGAATATGTGCTTTTTGTTCCTGTAAGTGAAACTTTTAAAAGGAAAGGAAAAAATTATTGATTAATTGTGGAATCAAATAGAAAAATAAAATAAAAAATAGGTAAAAGTCTCATAGAGAAAATTGAAAAAAAATCTTTAATTATGAAATCAAAAAGCGGTCGATGAGCTTCGCTGAAAATAATAATATAAAAATTTGCAAGTGAAAGTTCTAAAAGGAAAAAAAGGAAAATTTTTTTGATCAATTGTGACATCAAATTGTAAAATAAAAAAAATAATGTAAAAAAAAGGTTCATGGAGAAAATTCAAGAAAAATCTTTAATTATGAAATCAAAGAGAGGTCGATGAGCTTCTCTGAAAAAAATAATATAAAAATTTTTATGTGAAAATTCTAAAAGAAAAAAAGAGGAACAATTTTTTATTAATTGTGAAATCGAAAGAAAAAGTTTAAGGAAAATTCTAAGTGAAGATTTCTTAATCCAAAAGAAAGGAAAGAAAAGAAATTAGAAAAATTTGTAGCAACTATCACAAGGAAAAAGTAAGGTGCATTGTTTTTTTTTACTTTGCTGAATTGTGTGCATACGTAATTTTACGATACTAAATTTAATTTAAAGTAAGTTATAATTAACCTATATATTAAGCCAACTAGTCGAATAAATTAACTATTAATTAAATACAAGAGGAAAAAATATATATATTAATTAAATTAAGAAATTAAATTTAAATTAAGAAGTACTATAAGCCCACAAATTTGTTAACGAAAAATGGACGCCGTCGCCAAATCCGTAACGGAGTTAACCGGAGCTGTCAATGTAATATTGAATCAGCTCAAAGACATGGATGAGCGCTTGAAGTCTCTGGAGTGAGGCACTCATACAGATATCGAAATCAACCGCGCGAATGTGCCCTTGTGTGAACCAAGGACGGAGGCCGACCTAAATGAGATAAGCCGACTCCCCAATTGCGTGAAAGAGTTGCAAACCTTCGACGGTAATCCAACACAATATGTGTCATGGATACATAACGTCGAGGGTATTTTGAAAGACTTCAGCATCATCCGGACCAAGCCCTTGTACCGAGCCATCTTACAGCATATCCGGCAGAAAATCAGAGGTAGGGCCGATACAGCCCTGGTTTCCTACAATACCTTCGAGGACGATTGGGGAGAAATTAAAAGGGTATTGTCTCTACATTACGCAGACAAACGAGATATTAGAACCCTTGAACATCAGCTCAACCAACTCTCCCAGAGAGGGTCGAGGTTGGACGAGTTTTACGCCACGGTAAATCACCAGTTCTCCCTGATAATCAATAAGATTAAAACGGAATCTTATACGCAAGAAACCGTGGGTGCATTGGTAGAGACATACCGCAATAGAGCTTTGGACGTCTTCATAAGAGGCCTTAACGGTGACTTGTCAAGGATGCTTATTGTGCAAAGACCGAAAACCCTACCCGAAGCGTATGCTTCATGTCTGGAGATTCAGAATCTCAACTTCCGGAATCACTCTATTCACGTGAATAACGCGACAAACACAATTACGGCCCCCCTTAACCAAAATTTTAGTCGAGAAAATAGACCTCCTCCATACTTCCTTCGTTCCCAATCGCCCTCATTTCTCTCAAAATTCTGAAGCACCCTCTAGGCCAACTGGTCCGAAACCTCATCCCAAAATGGAGGTAGATCATTCGGTGTAAACCAAACAGGTCGATTATATGAATAGACCCCAAGGCAATCTTCACAAAAGGAAGGCACATTCCGAGAACTTTTCACGTCCACAAGGCTCCTCTCAAAAACAGCAAAGGTTATACAACCTTCAGGCAAAGCAGGAGGCATCACTCGAAAGTCGAGACGAAGTGCCCGAAAAAGATCATGGGGAACATCACGAGATAACGCCTGAGACTTACAATGAAATAGCCGAGGTAAATTACAAGGAAGAGGTAAATTTTATGAGGGACGGCTATCCAGCGTTCCATACACAGACTACTTCCTTAAAAACGGCACTGTGTTGAGCTTCCTTGTGGATACTGGGGCTAACAAGAATTTCATAAGCGCACACCTACCACAAGGTTCGACCCGCCTAGCTCAACCATTTTCAGTGAACCCAGCAGCCGGTAGCCTCAACATCAGCGAAAAAATCACCGGTAAATTCTTTGAAAGGGTCGGAATTGACTTTCCATTGACATTCTACGTTCTCCCAGACCTAAAATCTTTTGATGGCATCATCGGCGACGACACTCTAAAACAGCTAGGAGCCATTATTGATCGCGAAAAGAATATCCTAACGTTATCAAACGGTGTACAAATTCCCCTTAAGAACAAACTATCCTCAGTGGTCAATGCTGTACTTCATGAAGGGACTCCTGACAGTATTCGGCAAAGACTCTCTGACTTGGTAGAAAAGTACAACAATGTCTTTGGCCCCCTTAGTTCTAATGAGTTAATAAGAACCGCAGTGAGAGCCGAAATTAGAACCACCACCGACGAACCCATTTACACGAAAAGCTATCCTTATCCTCCTTGCATGAGAAAAGAGGTGGACAAAGAAATAAAAGAACTTCTGGCTGAAGGAATCATTCGTCCTTCTAAAAGCCCCTATAACTCTCCGATTTGGGTTGTGCCGAAAAAACCCAAACCCACAGGAGAACTTCAATACCGAATGGTCGTCGACTTTAAACGGTTGAACCTCGTTACTATATCCGATGCATACCCAATCCCGGACATTACCTCAACGCTCGCTAGTCTAGGTAAAGCAAAGTATTTCACCACCCTTGATCTTACTTCTGGATTTCATCAAATACCCATGCAAGAATCCGACATACCAAAAACCGCATTTTCCACAATGAATGGAAAGTACGAGTGGCTTAGATTACCATTCGGCCTGAAAAACGCTCCAGCGATCTTCCAGAGAATGATCGATGACGTTCTCAAGGAATATATTGGAAGGATATGCTACGTATATATCGACGACATTGTCATCTTTGGTAGCAATATAGACGATATGCTGAATAACATCGAAACTATTCTTTCTCGTCTGCATGAGGTGAATTTAAAGGTTAACCTGGAAAAAACTCACTTTCTGGAAACAGAGGTGGAGTTTTTGGGATATGTCATCACCCAGGACGGAATTCGAGCGGACCCCAAAAAGGTTGAGGCCATACAGAAAATACTGCCCCCGGAAAACCTCAAAGATTTGAAAAGCTTTTTAGGACTCACGTCTTATTATAGAAAATTCATTCGTGATTACGCTAAAGTGGCGAAGCCTCTCACGAATTTAACAAGAGGCGAAAATGCCAAAATTAAAGCGAATCAGTCCAAACGTGTACCGATCGAGTTGAACGAAGATGCATTACAAGCTCTCGAGGACCTTAAAAGCCTATTGACGTCATCCGAAGTTCTGGCTTTTCCAGATTTTGAAAAGGCATTTAACCTGACCACTGATGCTTCGAATTATGCAATTGGAGCTGTTTTGTCCCAAGACATATCAGGGCAAGACAAACCGATTGCTTACATCTCGATATCCCTCAACAAAACCGAGGAGAATTACGCCACGAACGAGAAAGAGATGTTGGCCATAGTTTGGGCATTTGACAATCTTCGTTCATATGTGTACGGAGCAAAGAAGATACGGATCTTCACTGACCACCAGCCACTAACATTCGCTCTAGGCAATAGGAACTTCAATGCTAAGTTGAAAAGATGGAAGGCTCGCATCGAAGAGTACAACTACTGGCTGATTTACAAACCAGGTAAATCAAACCAAGTAGCTGATGCTCTTTCCAGACTAAAAACGCAGGTGAATCACTTGTCTGGAATAGCACCACCTGGAACGGCACTGAATTCTAGAAAGGCATACAATGGCTCAATTACCGATACAGCATCTAGCAATGCGTCAACTGATACCGCTGCAGAACCCGGTCCCCTAACGAAAACTACCAGTGGAAGTCAATGCTCGACCGATACCGCCGATGAAACCATCCATAGCGCGGCACAGGATAACTCTGACCTCATTCCTCATGTGAAGGCCCCTTTGAATGTATTTCGCAATCAAATTATTATTAGGGATACAAAAGGTTTAGAAATTTTTGAGGAACCTCACCCTGGTTTCTCCCGCCATTACCTAGCTATTGAAAATTTAGACAAAACAAAACTCACTGACATTCTAAAAAAGAAGCTTAAACCGAATATCATTAACGGTGTTAAGATTCCAGAGGCACTTCTAGGAATGCTACAGGAGGTATACTTGGAAAACTTTAGCAACTATAAGATTCGCATAACGCAAAGGGTGGTGGACGTAACAAGCGACAATAGAGTTCTGCAGTTAATTGCGGAGGAACACAGAAGAGCTCATCGGAACCTTGCTGCTCGAACGGTATTATTTTCCGAAAATGAATAGTCTGATTACCAAGTACACTAAAACTTGCGATATCTGCCTTGCGAACAAATATGACAGGCATCCAATGAATCCAGAGCTCCGTGCAACCCCTGTACCATCGTATCCTTGCGACATAGTTCACATGGATATAATGGAATTGCAGAATGAGAAATACATTAGTTGCATCGACAAATTTTCCAAGTTTGCCAAGTTGTTCCACATTAAGAATAAATCGTCTCTATATCTAAGGAACAAAATAACAAAAATCTTACATTACTTCACTGTACCAAAAATTCTAGTTACTGACAACGAACGTAGTATCCTCAGTCCAATCATATTAAACTTCATCAAAATGTTGGGTATAGAACTCTACAGGACCCCCGTCCAACGCAGTGAGGTCAATGGTCAAGTAGAACGATTGCATTCTACCATCCTAGAAATCTACCGATGTCTGAAAGCGGAGTACAAGGACTTGAAAACAAAGGAAATACTCAACATAGCGGTTGACAGATATAATAACACCATCCATTCTGTGACTGGAAGGAAACCATCAGACATTTTCTACAATAGAAGCTCCAGGGTTAACTATCAGGGTTTGGTGAAGTTCCGCGCAAAAGTCAACCACGAGTTGCGAGCGGAAATTGAAAAAAAACAAAGACTCAGTAATAAGCGTCATAACATAAAAAGACATTAACTCAAAAAATATAAAAAGGGTGAAATAATATATACAGTTGGTAAAGAAAGAATTCGTAGCAAAGGACAATAAAGTAACCGTCCTCACGACAAGTGGTCGCAGAATTCACAAGGCTCACATAAAGAATATTTAATTAACAGAGAATAGCCACAATATATATGTATGTAATGTATTTAAAGAAGAAGTATGCACACCAAACTTGTTTAATACACCTACAATGCACCTATAACCATTCCTTATATAGCACAAATATGAATTATAATATGTATAGAATTTAGTCCAAATAACTTTAAGAAATATTACTCTAATTATAAAAACTATAAATTAAGATTGGGATTGTATATTTGATTAAGCATTTAATGTAGATTTCATTAGGAATACAATTGTTATAGAACTGGAAAGATTTTTTTGTTTTTGTTTGTACCCCTATGTCCACATACATATATCGATCCACGAAAAATATTTGCATATCCCACAGATTAATCTCCTTAGCTGTAACCGAGGGGTTCCAAATCTTCAATTACAAAGCACCTATGGTTTCCCTGAAAGAGAGTAAGGGCTGGATCGTTGATGGCAGTTTCGAGCTGGTACATACCATTGACCTAGCGCAATTTGAACATCTGTTAGCTGAAGTGACCAACGCCACAAATAACCGCATTAAGGACGGAGACGCATAATAGAATAAGAGAATAAAAGAAAACGCATAATAGAATTTCATTTACGGCAAGCAAAAGGACGTCTTTATTCGCTAAAGGGTAAATCTACGAGAAAGGCAAGATCCATCAATTGGTTGGGAACCGCTTGGAAGTGGGTAGCTGGCAACCCCGATGCCACTGACTGGAGCGAAATCCTTCGGAGTGAGGAAGCTATAATTGAAAACAGTAACGAGAAGCTCTTTGGCATTACGCGTGAAATAGCACAGAAGATCAACTTAATCATAGGGAGATACGAGAACGGCATTAACGACTCAAATTCCGAAAGATTTGAGCGGGATATTTTGGACGAAATACTGGTCGTTAAAGGAGAAATAAATGAAATTGTTCGAGCTTGTCAAATGGCTAAAAGCGGTTTGATTAATACAAATCTCCTGGACACAGAGGAAATCAGCATGGTTATCAATGAGCTGGAAACCTTACCGTACGCTAATGAAATAGAGGCCATCGAGTATGGCACACCATCAATTTTCACCAATGGCTCCATGCTGTTATATGTTATTTCAATGCAAAAAGTAGGAAAAGAGGAGTATAATTTACTGATAACTAGACCATCAATAATAGATGGAAAACAGATTGATCTGAAATTCAGGAAGGTTCTGATCAACCATAGGGTAACATACGGTGTCAGGTCTAATTGCCTATCAATTAACAACTCAACGATCTGTGAGGATAAGGCACTAGAGATAATTCCTGAGGAACGCTGCGTGGCAAGGCTACTTGAAGGAGGACCCGCAATCTGCACCTTCCAAACTAATACCGAAGAAATCCTAGAACTCATTAAGGACGACACCATTTTCGTCACCAATTTTAAAGGCGATTTAACTTCTAACAACATTTCGAGGCCCCTTACGGGTACCTACATAATCCAGATACACAACGAAACTGTTCAGTTGAAGGGAAGAACCTTTACGAGTTCCACGGCCACAGTCCTGCAAGCCCTTCCCCCGGCATTGATGAACATCACAAACCGCAACCACATGATCGACTTGGGATACGTACATGGACTCAGCATTCAGAACATAGAACGTCTACGAAGCTTAACTAAGGAATTTAAAATTTCTATACTTACTGAGATGGCAATCTTCTTATGTGTGGCATCTGTTGTTCTCATCATTTGGCGGAAAATACACGGAAGACCAAACATCCCCACAATTTCATCCCCCAACCTACCAAAAGCAATACCAAATTGTGTCTATGTTTTGGACCAATAATCGGTCGGTGGTATTAGCGCAGCGTGCATTTCGACGTCGATTTCCTAATCGTGTCGCGCCAACTGAGCAAACATTCCGGCACTTAGCTACTCGACTCGAACAGCGTGGAACCACAAGAGACGATGCATTGCGTGGCCGCCACTGGACTGGTCGTTCGGTCGCTGAAAACGAAGAAACATCAACCAGACGACGGGTCACGGAATTGGACATCACCAGACGGACACTACAGCGAATATTAGTGAAAGACTTACACATGCTCCCGTACAAAGTGCAAACAGTGCATCAGTTAATGCCTCCTGACCATCAATCGCGTGTGAATTACTGTAAAGCCATCCTCAATCTCAACAACGAAGAGGTCGATTTTGTGTCGAAAATCATCATGAGCGACGAGGCGCATTTCCACTTAACCGGTTACGTCAATAAGCAAGATCTTCGTTTCTGGGGCACTGAAAATCCGAGTGTGATGCACGAAGAGCCATTACATCTACTCAAGGCCACTGTGTGGTGCGGCGTTCACGCGGGAGTAGTGAACGCCGCGTAGTGAGTAGTGATTGGGCCGTATTTTCTTGAGGACGCCATCGGCAATACGGTCACTGGCTAACGCTACAGCGCCATGATAATGGACTTCTTACTGCCAGAATTGGATGAGTGGGGCTTGACGAACATGTGGTTTCAACAAGACGGTGCAACCACACGCAGCACGAGCTAAATGGATATTGTTAAGGAAGCGTTTCCTGGTCTCGTAATCTCCCGGTTTGGCGATTTTGCATGGCCAGCCCTTAAGGATAATATTCGACAATAATGCGAACAGTTATCACCGGAAATCTTGCGGAAAGTCATAGTAAATGCGATAAAATGGGCACAAAGGTGTATCAACACTGGCGGCAGCCACTTGGATGATATCATCTCTTCCACTTAACAGAGACAATTGTAAAGGTCCAAATAAAGATTTTCATCACTCAAAATCATTTTGTTTTATTTAGTAAAAAAGTAATTCAAAAACAAAATTGGATGATTAATTTTGCGCCACCTTGTATTTTGACAAACCTTCAAATCCAGTCAGGAAAATATTACTATGAACAAACTGTATTCGACATATATTCGTGCAAACAAATGTCACAAACAGATTCTTACGCAATTTTAATTTCAAAACGACTGTCAATATCTGGAGTAAATGCGTGTTCTACTTCGAGTTCACTTTTAACAATTGCGCCTCCCGAAGGAGAAGTTTCATTACATTTTGGATATTATATAAAATAACCTGGGAATGAAAAATTATAAATCTCGTTATTAACAACCCAAATCTCGGTTAAAACAATAATCTGAAACAAAGTAGTAAAACAGTTTTCTATATGAGTAGAAAAGTTATGAAAACTCATTCTCATACTGCTTATATTTTGATGCAAGTCAAGCCTAAACGCGAACATAATAAACAAGAGCCTACAAAGTTTTCATTTGTTATAATCCAGGCGAAGTGGCTTCTTACTACCAGTTGCCCGATTTTTCTTGGTTACCTTCAGCCATGCTTGCGGCGACGTGTCGGTTTACTCTGTTTTTTTTTTCTTTTTTATAATTTACGCGCGCTTAAGGGGTTAGATACCCTTTTACTGTTGCCAGGACGCGGGCGGAAATATAGAAGAAGGAGAAAGGAAAATTGTTTTTTTTTGTAGTGGTTTGAAACTCAGGTGTGTTTGGTTTCTATGTTTGCTCTCCAGGGGTGGGAGTCCGAATAGGACGGAGAGTTTTTCTTCACTCAGAGTGATTCGAGGTACATCACAGTATTTTGCTTTTCTGTGCTTGAAACTCTACAACAGCCAAATCTACGTGTCAGTGTTATATGCCTTCACACGCAGAATTTTTCTGTCTGAATTCCAATTGCACAAAGAAAAACTGACTTGCCATGGCCAGGATTCGAACCTGGACCCTCCGAGTGAGAAGTGTTTGCTAGTACCACTACACCACGGCCACCCGTTTGTTTGTCTGTTGTTTAGTTTTATCCGTGCTGTTGTTTCCATCTGTTTCCCTCGGCCAATTTATTCGCGTCTTTTTCGAATGTTTAGTTGGTTGCTCTTCGGTCTACATCAGCACTCCAATTTTTTTTTTGTAGATCTATCAGAAGGCACAAAAAAAAATTCAACGCTATATACGCCGATGACGAAACGGGTCGTACTATCCAATCCTTTTACCCATCCAAAAATAAATCGTTCCACTTAATCTGCTGTGCAGATGTAAGACAACCAGATGAACAGGAACATCTTATAAAACACTGTCACCACAGGGGTATCGTAGAGACATTCCTTCACATTAAAAGAGATCATTATTTTCCCTACATGAAAACTAAAATAACAGCAACTATTATACAGGTGGCGCAAAATTAATTATCGGAAGATGGTATCATTTTTGCAAATTGCGTCGTAAGTCAATCATATTTGACATTTGTGAACTAGAACTGCAGTATACAAACAGACAGGCAATGGAGCGTGGAATAATTGTGTCGACGTTTTTGACCAATAATCGTTCGGTGGTGTTAGCGCAGCGTGAATTTAGACGTCGATTTCCTAATCGTGTCGCGCCAACTGCTCAAACATTCTGGTGCTTAGCTACTCGACTCGAAAAAAGTGGAACCACAGGAGACCATGCAGGGCGTGGCCGCAACCGGACTGGTCATTCGGCTGAGAATATCGCGGCTGTGGCTGCTAATGTCGCTGAAAACGAAGACGACGGGCCACGCAATTGGGCATCACCAGACGGACCCTACAGCGAATTTTAGTGAAATACATACACATGTTCCCGTACATAGTGCAAACAATGCATCAGTTAATGCCTCCTGACCGCCAGGACGATTTTGTGTCGAAAATCATCAGCAATAAGCAAAATCTTCGTTTCTGGGACACTGAAAGTCCGCGTGTGATGCACGGAGAGCCATTATATCCACTCAAAGCCACTGTGTGGTGCTGCGTTTACGTGGGAGAACTGATTGGGCCGTATTTTTTTGAGAACGCCATCGGCAATACGGTCACTGCTACTGGTGAACGCTACAGGACCATAACAAGCGACTTGTTACTGCAGGAATTGGATGAGCGCATCTTGGTAAACATGTGGTTTCAACAAGACGGCGCAACCGCATATACAGCACAAGCCACAATGGATATTGTGAAGGAAGTGTTTACTTCTCCCGTTTTGGCTATTTGGCATGGCCAGCAAGATCGCCCGATTTGACCATCCCAAACCTCTTTCTTTGGGGCTACTTGAAGTCGCGGGTTTATGCCAACAAACCTCAGACAATCGCAGCCCTTAAGAGAATATTCGACAGGAATGCGAATAGTTATCACCGGAAATCTTGCGGAAAGTCATGGAAAATACGATAAAACGGGCACAAATGTGTATTAACACTAGCGGCAGCTACTTGGCGGATATCATCTTTTCCACTTAGCAGAAACAATTGTAAAGGTCCAAATAAAGATTTCCATCACTCAAAATCGTTTTTTTTTATTTAATAAAAAAGTAATTCAAAAACAAAATTGAATGATTAATTTTGCGCTACCTGTTATTAACAACTGTGAGAAATTTCAGTTGCTAAAATATTTAACCGAAAGTTAAATACGAAAGGCCAGAAACACCACTTAAGTGTCTGGATATCTTACACAATTAATAAGAAAGTCATTCTAACTATAATTGAGAAATTTTCCAAATTCGCTTAAATAGTATTCTAATTCTCAGATCTTCTCAGATCGTATAAGCCTCCACGGCATTGTCTGTAACCAAGGTGCAGAATTGACTTCAAATATTTTCAAGGACTTTTGCAAACGTTACCCAATTTCGACAAACAAGCAGTTGTGGAACGACGAATTATTCTAACCACTGCTAAAGAAAAGGAAGTTGAAATGGACCAGGGGGAAATCTTTTCCGAATCACTTTTTTACGTTATCCATACTTCCACCCATTTTACCCCATTCTTGTTATTTTTAAGTCCTGCCTTATAAATTTCACAAAAACCTAGACTTTAAGAACGAACATGAGTATATTGACAGGATAACTAAATTTCAATGTCAACTTTTCCCTATAATTAAAGTCTTGAGCAATCCACAAGTAGAAGAATCGATAAATTGAACGAATACATAGAAAAATTAGAAGCAAAAGAAACCGACGAATTAGTATTTAAAATAGAAAGCAAGCGAAATAAGACATCTCCTAAATTTACAAAACACAAGGTTAAGGAATATAACAAATTAATAATACTAATACACATTTCACAGCATATAAACTTAAAATCTTAAATTCTTATAGACACACCCTAGCAAACGCACAGAAACTAGAAATCTGAAATTTGTCCAAATCACAAAGCATCCTTCCTCTGAAAATGTGTTCAGCTTGAACTGTTAAGAACTTTAACAATCACATAGTGGACTTTCATAGTTATAAAGAATGCATTGAAAAAATAGAACTAACTTTAACAAATTTCAGCAACATAAATAGTCTGAAACCCTCAATTGCATTAACAATATTTAAAAATATTTAAAAGAACTTCACACTAAACTCGATACTCTGACACCAATAACAAGACAAAAACGAGGGCTTATAAGTGGACTAGGAACAGTTGTTAATTTTATCACAGGAAACATGGATGCTAATGACGCATAAGTACTCAATAGAAAATCGAGAAGATAAATCAAAACCAACAAAATATTAACAATTCTGAATTCAGACTTAACTCAAAAATGATGGAAAGGTTTGAAATTATCACCAAACACATCAATTATGAACAAGGCGTAATAAGCACATAACACCAATAATAATAAGCACACAACATCAAAAAGTTCCCGCAATTTATTAAGAAAATTAAAAATACAAGTTTATTCATCTAAATCTATATTGTCCCCTTCAAAGTAATCCCCATCGACTGCAACACACTTATGCCAGCGCTTGATCCAATCCTCGAAACATTTCTTATATTCGGTTTTCGGTATGTCCATCAGTGCCTCCTGCGATTTTTCCATTAGTTCCTCTCGGCTGCTGAAACGCGTTAACCGTAGTGGTTTTTTAACTCGATTAAACAGAAAGAAGTCACAGAAATCAGGTGAATTCGGTGGCTGTTGGATGGTATTTGTTGCATTTTTCGTCAAAAAATTACGAATAATGATGGCACTGTTCGACGGTGCGTTATCATGGTACTGCCCACAATTCTGGCCTCTTTCGGCGAATTGCTTCACGCACCGGTCTCATAACTCCCAAATAATACATTTTGGTTTATTTTATTTTTGAATTTGGCCTTCTTGCTAAAATTCATGATGCACTACACCGTTGTAATCCATGAAAACCGTGAGCATTGCCTCTTTTTTGACTGAAAACGACGTGGTTTTTTTGGTCTCGGCTCATTTGGTGAACGACATTCATTTGCCTGATGTCTGAATTGCGTGTCGTACTCATAAACCCACGTCTCGTCTCCAGTAACGATCCTTTTGATGAATGTGAGATCGGATTCATCCTCGCAAATCATCTCTTTTGCGACGTCAACACGGTCTCTTTTCTGCATGAAATTGAGGGCTTTTGGCAAAAAATTTGCTGCTACAGGACGAAAACCCAAATCATTAACCAAAAAGTCTTGGACGGATCCATAGGCAATGTTCAAGTCCTCCGCTATCTCTCTGATGGTTAATTTGCGGTTATTGACCAACATTTCTTTTACTCCATCAATGTTTTCGTCGGTTTTCGATGTCCATGGTCTGCCACTGCGTTCATCATCTTTGATTGACTCACGACCACTTTTGAACCGCTCGTGCCACTGGTAAACGACCGTTTTCTTTAGAGAATCGTTGCCGAAACACTTTTCCAACATTTCCAACGTTCGCGCACCATTAAATCCGTTTTTTACGCAAAATTTAATACAAGTTCGTTGTTGCAAATTTAAATCCATTTCTAAAATTGTAAAAAATTGACAACACACACAGAGATAGATGTACTCTTGGCTGAGTAACATTTGCAAATGTCAAGCTATGACGCTAAGATTTAGAGGGAATGTCAACAACAGATGTTGGTTCCGAAAACAACATAAAACATTGAAATATTCACAATTTTACATCTAAATTGACAAAACTAAAACACCACGGATAAAAACACGAAATCGAATGTTAACAAATGTCTGGTACACATATGTACGTAAAACGAGGTCAGCAGTCATCTCACCGTCACCAAATTGATCATGGCTGACTTCAAGACAAGGAGAAAGGATGCACTTTTGAGGCGATTACTTCCTACATACACAGAAATTCATCCAGAATATTCAACCGAAATACTAAATTTGAAGAAGTTTAACGAATACCAATTCACAAATCATCAGGCGTTTAACTTCTTAGCTGCATATGGATGGATATATTCAACAAATAACAAGATGTTGATCTATTTTTTCAAATTAATCTATCTACAAATAGTATAGCCCACTATTTGTAGATAGATTAATTTGAAAAAATAGATCATGATTTGTATGCATGTATAATGTACATACAATGCATACTAAATTCGCAAATATATAACAAATATCTTCCATGATCGGCACTTGGAAAAATATCAAAATGCTCAAAGTTTTGGTTTTCCTCATAATAAATATTGACAGCTTATCAGCTGTTTCACATTTTTACTTTCAGGGGAATGATAAACATATTACATAATAAACTTGACGTAGGTTACTTATAAGAATATAATCTGTTGGGGGTGTGACTTGCTATTTTTTTTTAGCTGATTTTAAGAAGCTTTGAAAGCTTTGGACTATGATTACGGTTTTCATACTCATGGATACATTTCAAATTTAAACTACCTGCATGCGTATAGATTATAAAATAATTACGATTTATTATTACGTACATATGTACCTAAATGATTTCTATAATATTTAAAAAAAATATTAACCTTTTCTTTGTACAATACATGTATGAGTATATACGAATATACTCGTACACAAATGCCATCATACCTTATCAATAGTTCGTTTAACACGTTAATAACTTGTTGATAATATTAAATGTACTTAAGTTTATGTTTTAAAATGAAAAATTTGTTCTTTAAATTCAAGGATACTTCAAAACTATAAAAACATAAATTGAACAAACTATTGTATCATATGAGCATATGTATAATACATATATTCGTACATTTTGTATGTACTTAGTTATGTATGTTAAAATCATTTGTAGGTAGATTCTACACAAGCAATCTTAAATTCTTTTAATCCATAATAATTGATTGCCTAAACCTAGTTCATGCAAACATGTACAAACTATATACTCGTACGTAGAGACACAATACGCGTTAAATATAATTAAATAAAATGTGTATATATATACATGCCTGCACACATGCATGCCTGCATACACACTGTTATCTGCATGTGAACATATATATGAATGTATGTATGCATGTAGATACATATGAATAAAGAATAATGAATAAAGATAGAAAAATACCTTCAATGGAACGGAATATTTTAATAATAATATTATATTCAACTAAAACTGCCCTTTTTTTAATTAAAACTACAACTTAAAAGAAAAAACTAATTTTGTACATGACTTAAAACAAAGTGGCATTCTAAACTAATTCTTAAGTGACTTGAGAAGCATTTTGACCTAGATTGAGCTTATATTGTTACATAACCACTGTCTTTAGTAATTCTTTAAAGGTAAGAAGATAATATACATATGTATGTATGTTAATACTATATGAATTATTCCAAAATAATGTAAATGTTCTTATAGAAAATAATAAAAATTGCATGCAATTATCTCTGGGCATATGTATAACATCCATAAGTATTAATGTCTCACGTACATTAATGTTGAACATACTTAACTAAAGCCGTATTAATATAAAATAAAAAGTTTATCAACAAAATAATTTTCAACCCATACCTGTTTCTTTCATCATTTTTTCATCTTCGGTTAAGAATGTTAGTGGAAGGTTTGTAGATCCCTCGGAAAAAGCAGCACATTGTTGACGCTGCAGTGCGTTTGCAATCTAGGGAATTCAATTTCAAAAAAGAATTCAATTAATCAATTTAAATTTCTGTAATATATATGCAGCTACAATTTCCATAACTTATACTTACAGTGCGCATTGGAATTCTTCTTAGAGAGTTCATTGTTTAATTTAATTAATATTCTAGATAGAAAAACGCCGACTTTTGCGCCTCGAAAATATTAAAGATTAATGTGAACTGTAAGAAGATCAGAACAGTAATGACACTACAATGTATACTAAACGAGCACTTATTTAGTGATCATGCTTTTGGATTTCTTATAACTGAGCTGGTTAGATCGCTTTTTTTACTTACCAAATGAGTTCGTAATCAAATTCGAACATATGGAGAGCTGTTAAGAGCTTTCTCTTGCTTTTAAAAAATCACTTGCTATGAAAGAGAATTCATTAACAATATTATTACAATTGAAAAAACGACACGTTTCAAAGAGAACATTGATAAGCACTTACCATGTACTAAAACAAAAACAAATAATTATATAAAGAGACCCGACCAAACAGGTTTTGAATTTATGTATGCATGTTCATATATTGTATGATACTAGAGATATGTATCAGGAAAATTCAAATCAATATATCCATATACATATATGCACATGGTAGGATCTCTACCTACATACATATGCATATAGTAGGTTTATTATGTCCGTAGTTAATTTACGAGTAGGTACTCGTATATGATATGAAATGAAAAGAATTTATTTATTTAACGGATATTAATATTAATATCGATTAATATGTTTGTTTGCGTGTTCTTACATACATATTAAGAATAAACGTGTTGTATGTAATTAAAGCCCAAAATAAAAACGTGCTATTTACATTTAGTATCTCTGGGTACACATATTCATAATATGTACATATGTATGTACATAAATTATTATGCGTGAACATAATTTGTTTGTTGTTTCTTTATATTTAAAGTATTACTCTAAACTACAAAGTTTGGAAAAGATACGATTCAGGACTGCCATACAAAAATATGAGTACGTATGCATGTATATATGTATATACGTCAAAACTATTCATATACAGGGTGTACCCTAATTCGTCAACGATAATTTGGTAAATTATTCCTGGGCATATTCTACGAAAAAAATCGTTCTACAGTAAGGGTCTATTGTATTAACAGCATTTATCGATACTTTAAGAAAAGGCTTACTTTAGTGTACCCTGACCCATGTTAACGGAAATAGCTCTGTTAGTACTAATTGTAGAAACTTTGTGTAAAACTTTGTTTTTAGAAGAAATACTAGCCTTTGTAACGGCGTTGAAATAACAACAGTCATATATGGCACAGCAGCAGCACCATACCTAGCTGTCAGAACACTTAAACAGCTAGGCACTGATGAGCATGAGCGATTTCCCATCGCATCACAGATTATGAAAAATGATTTCTATGTCGATGATGTGATGTCTGATCGAGGAACTTTAACCGATTGTAGAAGGGCACAATCTCAACTAATTGCCAAGCTAAAGGAAGCTAGATTTAACCTCAAGAAATCGTCCAGTAAAAACACCAAGTTACTTATCGATATATCACCATAAGCACACCATCAGCATGATATTAAGATAGATAAAGAAGAAACGATCAAGACAATGGGCATCCACTGGAGTCCATCAGCTGACACCTTCAAATTCAAGGTAAAAATCAGTGATTATGAGCAAATATTACCAACCAAGCGCTGTCAGAAATTTCGAAACTCTATTACCCCTTGGGTTGGCTGGCACCTGTTACTATCTGTGAAAAACTGTTAATTCAGCAATTATGGAAATCTAGTTGAAGGCATAAGGATTCCTAGATGGATAGGAACCAATAAATTGCTGAAAATTATATTGCATGGGTTCTGTGACGCATCAGAAACAGTCTACGCAGCATTTGTATTTTTAAGAATAAAACTGCGAAATGGAACATACAGATCCACTAATGGATTTCCATTAGAAAGAAAATCAGGCTTCCGAAACTGAAGTTGTGTGAAGCCCATTTACTGTCACAGGTACTTAAGGAACTAAACCGAATATTTTGGTCGCTGGTGGATAGCGTATTTGCATGGACAGACTCCACTATTGCCTTAGCATGGATAAGAGGATGCCCATCTAAATGGAAAACATTTGTGGTAAATAGAGTGTCCCAAATACAAATACAGTGGGCCCCCGCCCAATTATCAAGGCTTCGCCCTTTAATGACGTTGTCTAATAATGAACGGGGGCAGAGCAAAGTACTGGTCTTATCGTAAACATCTTCAGATGACGCTACCGAAGGTTGCTACGATTTGATCAGTCACAAGCTGCCGGTCATAGGTCTTGTTAGCGGCTGGACCACCGGTAGTCCCTACCAGGACTTAAATCACGGTACCATGGGAGTCAGGAGCCCCCCGGATCTCGGTCCGGGCCTGACTTGTTAGAGGTAGGCCCCCTTGTGGCAGCGTCATGGTGGCTGTGGTTTAAACGAAAAATCGCGGGAATGGTTTCGGCCCAATGTAGAGTTGCAATAAGTACTGGGTGCTGCGACCCTAAGAGCAGTAAGAGGTTTTAGGTCGGCCTCGACTCATACCAAGGGTGGAACTTGTGCCGGCAACACAGTTCCGAATTGGTATCTGAAACAGTGAAATGTTGGTGAGTGATGGCAAGGCGTATCCTTGCTCCCATGGATGTATGGGCATCCCGTAAGTTTAAGCCCACATGGCAGATGCATACGTTAAACACATGAGACGTTCTGTCCCAAATACAGGAGGTTACTGATCCGAATTCTTCGAGACATTTAAACTCTATTATCAATCCTGCTGATTGTGAAATTGAAAAACCGTCGATTGTGGTGGAATGGTCCAGAATGGCTTAAGGATTCTGTCTTTTCTCGACCATCAGAAAACATTTCAGACATCATCATACCTGAGTCGAAGGTAGCACTAACGTGACTTGTCGCGAAGCAAAACATATTAGAACAATTTTCTTCATGCAGTAGATTATTTCGAGTCATTGCCTATTGCAAACTGCAAGGCAGAAAATCGAACAGAATTGCAGCAGACCTGCGTTAGACGGCATAGAATGGCACTCTATTCAACCAGCTTCACCTTTGGGAGGAAGGCGCAAAATCTATGAAATACCATCTAAAGAGGATAGTCGGTGACACGACTCTTACATTGAAGAACTAAAAACACTGCTTACGCAAATAGAAGCATGTTTAAACTCTCGCCCACTCATCTCGATGACAAAACGACATCGATAACAATCCAATACTCACACCAGTTCACTTGTAAAATTTATTTATTGTAACAGTCTTCTTCTCGTATATTTCATTTTTAATTTCAATAGTTTTTACTGCTCGTCAAAGTAAAAAAATATAAAGATAAATATAAATATGTACATACTCGTATATATAAAACGGAAACGACAAAGAAAGACAAACCACAACAAAACATATAAAAACAAAGCCTTAACATCTATTGTACGTTAAAGGAGAAGGAGTGCACTTCATCCCCTAACCAGTCCGGTAAGTAAAACAAAACAAAAAATTATAAATTTCTTATTATTATCGATAATCTTTTTCAAAAAAAAAAACCAGAATCAAATCAAATTTATGAAGAAGCGAACTGATGAAAAAAATCCGATAATTAATTAATCCGATATATATATATGCATATATACATAGTTATGTACATATACCAATATAGTATAAATGTAGTATATAAGATACCATCTGTTTTTTTTTCAGTTTTAAATGCATTTTATTTTCTTAACACTAACTCTTACATTCTAACAAAAAATGCTTAAATGCTAGCTTACAATTACTTAACAATCTTATGCTAACTTACTGGCCCCACACAGGCACTCTAAAAGATACCATCTGTATCTGCCTAAGGATTCATTCTATCATAGCTTGCAATAGATTAATATATAAGTAAACCTGTAAAAAGGATAGAAGGAAAAAAATGTATATCGATTACATATACATACGTATGTATGTGCATACTCGTAGGGCATACATCCCTTACATACAGACATTTATTGATAACTGCATTTAATTTTAATTTTGAATTTCATTTTCATAACTTTTATATTTTACTACAATACTAGCTCATAGATAGATGTCTCATTCATATGGGAAGTTTTGTCCTATGAAAATGAAATCGAACTAAACAAAAGCTTTTTTAAAAAACTGCAAAGAGCAGAAAAATCATTTAATTTCTTTTCGCTTTTTGCTCTTGCCTCTTGTCACTCACCCATGCAAAGTCTTTTATCGTGCAAAAGCAATACGTGAACGAAAGAAATAAATAAAAAAAACATGCGTTGACGTTGCCCAGCATAACCGGTTTACTTGGGTTTATGTACGTGTGCTTGTTATTTTGTTTGTAACTTGTTATGCAATGTAAATTAAATGGGGGTAGGAATATAATTTTGAAGATCATGAGATCGAGGGTCCGTGATGTTCGTGCTGGAGGGGGTGGGTATGACGTTGCACCACACTATAAAAGTGGTTGATATTTGAAACACGAGGTGTTAGGGGCTAATACATGTTATGGGGTTGAAGATATACGTATGTACATGAGCGCAAGACCAATTTCCCGATTTCCCGCCAGGTGGAAAGGCTTGTTGGTTGAGGTCCTGGTCCACCTCGGACTGTAACGCCACCTAAGTACTCGTAAGTAAGGAAAATATTGGAAATATTTTTCCGACAGCCATGAATGAGCCATATTTTAACTAGCAAAATCAATGTTCCTTGGAGTAGAGACTTTGGATCCAATTTGTTAAGCCAGACTGAAATAGCACCGGTTGCCTAGACTTATTCTGGTGGTAATCTTCGACAAGGTGTCATTTGTTCAGTTTGCATTAACCCAAAGGAAGAGGAACTCCTCTAAAGCAATGAGTGTTTACAGTGACAAATTGTACGATTTGGTAGACGACGGGGTGTTCTTTGCTCGACTAAATGTATTTTACAATGGCGGTAGATTTTGGCCATCCTGAAGTGTCTATATCATTGACGTGTCCCAAAAGTCCTGACCTGGCCCCGTTCTACTTTTTTTTATTCCCCAAACTCAAAACGTACCTTAAGAGTAAGGAACGCACGGAGAGTGGCAGCACCATTGGGATCGCTGTGTACGCTGTTAAGGGACCTACTTTGAAGGTGACAATTCATTTTATGTTTGATACATGAGTTTTAAAAAAAATTATTCTCATTACTTTTGGGACACACCACGTATATATTCCAATATATGTACATAGTATTATCTATATATATAGCTGTATAATAATTGATCACTGCTCTATATATAACCACAACTTCTTTTTCTTTTGGTGGTAATTTCGAGGTTATTTCCTTAATTTCCTGAATAACATTTCTATTTAAGCCAGGGGACAGACTTTTAATTTTAATCCACCTGTACAATGAAGATGGATGCGGCAAGTGTATCTCAAGTTGATCCCGCAAAAAGTTGTATCCGGCAGCTGAACGAAAAAAGATGCACTGCGAAATCCATTTCTCCTCTTCGGTGTATTCATTTTTACCCTGTGATAAGATGAGCTTCGAAAATGTCATAGCATTTTGATGAATACCAAGCAATGAATCGATTTTCCCTTGAATGTTTTGCTTTTCACGCGCTTGTAGCCTTTTCTTGTCCTCTTTTAAACGACGAATTTTCTTTAATAAATTTGGTTTCGATTATCTTTAATAGTTATTCTCAAGACATTGTTCAATTTCTTGAGCTTTTCAATTCTCCTAATGTAATAAGATTGCCTTTTTACATGAGCCTCACAATTGGCGCAAGCAAATTCAATGTGATCGTTGAATTTTGTCCTTAATAAATTTTTAGAAGCCAAATTTAGTTCCCCTATTGTAGGTTCACTCGAACTCAGTTTTAAATCTTTATAATTTTCATAAGTAATCTTAGCTTTGACTGGATCAAAGCAAACAGAACCGTCTTCAGAGTTCGGAACACTCTCGCTTCGTTTTAAAAAGAAAGAGGGATAAGCGTTTGTTTTTAAATATTTTTTTCCCAAAAAGACATTTTCAAAATTTTTGCTGCAAATGTAATTTTTTTAAAGGCATTTTATATGTTCACGAGACTCCTCCGTCAAAGCTAACCATTCATCATATTTAACAGTGTTTTTTTTAGGGAAACGAAACAGTTTCATATCCGAAAACTTCATTTCATCACTTCAATTCAATTCAATTACTTATTATTTACATGCACTGCATATTAATAACACGAATAATATTTTGCTCGTCAAACTTCAATTATAAAATGTAAAGAAATATTCTATTTATTCTTTGAATTGTCCTTTCTTACATACACACCCATACGCTCAAGCAAAATACCAATTCATGAAAAATTACATAATTTCCTATTGCAGTCGAATGAAAACAAACAGCCAAGTCTTCATACCCCTTCCCGCAAACCCCTTGCAGATGTTTTTCATATTCCTTTTGCCACCACCCTTAACTTGTGGTGAGAGAAAAAAAAATCTCTCAGTAAATAAAGCAAGAAAGAGCGAAAATAAAAAAGCTTTACATTATTCCGAAAGCTCGTGTCGGCTAGCCGACAAAAATTGAACCATTTTTTTCTACAGTGATGAGACATCTGTATAGATTTATTATCTATATGATTTATTATATGTGCTATAAGCACGGAATGAGACATCTGTATAGATTTATTATCTATATGATTTATTATATGTGCTATAAGCACGGATAATAAATCTATACAGATGTCTCATTCATGTGGGAAGATTTGTCCTATGAAAATGAAATCCAACTAAAAAAATAGCTTTTTTAAAAAGCTGCAAAGAGCAGAAAAATCATTTTATTTCTTTTCGCTTTTTGCTCTTGCCACTTGTCACTCACCCATGCAAAGTCGTTTATCATGCAAAAACAATTCGTGAACGAAAGAAATAAATAAAAAAAAAACATGCGTTGACGTTGCCCAGCATAACCGGTTTACTTGGGTTTATGTACGTGTACTTGTTATTTTGTTTGTAACTTGTTATGCAATTTAAATTAAATGGGGGTAGGAATATAATTTTGAAGATCATGAGATCGATGGTTCGAGATGTGGACGTGCTGGAGGGGGTCGGTATGACGTTGCACCACACTATAAAAGTGTTTGATATTTGAAGCACGTGGTGTTAAGGGCTAATACATGTTATGCGGTTGAAGATATACGTATGCACATGAGTGCTAGACCAATTTTCCGATTTTAATTTTGTGCTTAGGACATTAAGTACCTACAAAATTTGATAAATTTCCAACCATTGAGCAACATCGAACTTATTCGATGTATATGTTATTTACGAGTACATATTTGCTCCCTTTTCTTTCAAGTAATGTAAAAGGGAGTTTTTAAAACTGTACGTAAATATTTGTATGTAAAGATCGAAAATCTTCAATTCCAAGACTCGGGGACAATGCAGTAATGTACGACCGAATATATGGGAGTTCAAACAAGTGGAATGGGATCTCAACCAACTTGGAGTGCAGCACCGCTGGAAACAGCTGGCGAAAGATCGCGCCAGGTGGACTGTAACGCCACCCAAGTAAGTAAGGAAAATATTGGAAATATTTTTCCGACAGCCATGAATGAGCCATATTTTAACTAGCAAAATCAATGTTCCTTGGAGTAGAGACTTTGGATCCAATTTGTTAAACCAGACTGAAGTAGCACCGGTTGCCTAGGCTTATTCTGGTAGTAATCTTCGACAAGGTGGCATTTGTTCAGTTTGCATTAACCCAGAGGAAGAGGAACTCCTCTAAAGTAATGAGCATTTACAGTGGCAAATTGTACGATTTGGTAAATGACGGGGTTATCTTTGCTCGATAAAATATAGTACTTTACAATGGCAGCAGATTTTGGCCACCCTGAAGAGTCTATATCAATGACGTGTCCCAACAGCTGGGCAGATCTTTATTGTGCTTATACCTGCCTGCGGTTACATAATACGAGTATTTCAATATGAGATTGAAAAAACCATATTATGAAAGCGTATCTATTTGCCAGAATCCGGTGGAGGTTTGGAAAAATTCTGAGGTTTTGTTTCCAAGCTGTAAGGCGCATCGCAAATTTTCTAGTATGATGCGACACAACCGGATAAGTTTTCTTGGGACCCCGAATTAGGCCATCGCATTATGAAACCTAGTACAATGGAGGCTGTCATAAGCATAGGTGGTAGTTATTGCCTTGGAACTGGCTAGTTCTTTCCAAGATTTTGCAGGCCGGAAGAGTAAATAAACAAATAGGCAAGATGATGTGGTGAAAATTGAAGAAAAGAAAAGTGAAAATAAATATTATAATATAGTAAATACAATATAATTAATTTGTTTTGTTAGATTTTCCACAAAAAAAATAAGAAAATTATATATAAATAAGACAGCCATGTTTAATTTAATTTAATTTCTTTTGTTACAATCAAATGATGAATAAGTGAGATAAGTAAATAACAATAATGAATGAAAAAATTTATTTTATGTTAAAGATTGTTTTTTAACGATCAAGTGATGAACGTACAGATATAATGATGATTACTATAATTACATAAATCTTTTTATTCAATTTTGTTTAACACTCAAGAGTATTGAGAAGCGATTTATTAGAATGCAACTGATCCTTGCAACTTTGCTTCTTTTTATTAACTTGTCTCTTCAAGAGCTACAGCGCGAAGAATACCCGGACGAATCTTTTCTTTTACGGTCTTCCTCCTTCTCAAATAACAATTTTTACAAACAATATTTCGTAACCACTCCTCTTGCTTTCCCATGCCTCTCTTGAAGCCAATTTAATGCCAGCAAGAGAGTGTCGCAGGGGTCGGAACAAATGATAATCTGACGGCGTAATGCCAAGACTATACTGTGGATGCATCACAACTTCCCAGTCAGGATCTTTAAATTTTTACCGAGTCATCATGGTTGAAATTAATATACATATATGTACGAGGGTTGTCTGAAAAGTTTCCGACCGAACAGTGATACAAGACATTTTTTCTCAAATTTTTTTTTTTATTTTTCTACATGGTCTCCTTTTAACTCTACACACTTTCCCCAACGATGCTCCCATCTCTCTAACCCATCCAAATAGTACTTGGCGTTTTTCTCTGCAAAATAATTATTCACGAAGGTGATTTGGCGTTCACCAAATGAGCCGAGACCAAAACGACCACGTCGTTTTCAGTCAAAAAAGAAGGCAATGCTCACGGTTTTCATGGATTACAACGATGTAGTGCATCATGAATTTTTGCCAGAAGGCCAGCCAGTAAACAAAAAGTATTATTTGGGCATTATGAGACGTTTGCGTGAAGCAATTCGCCGAAAGAGACCAGAATTGTGGGCAGAAAACTAGTGCCATCATTATTCGTAATTTTTTGACGAAAAATGCAACAAATACCATCTACCAGCCACCGAATTCACCTGATTTGGCTCCTTGTGACTTCTTTCTGTTCAATCGAGTTAAAAAACCACTACGGGGAACGCGTTCCAGCAGCCGAGAGGAAGTAATGCAAAAATCGCAGAAAGCACTAATGGACATACGGAAAACCGAATATACAAAATGTTTGGAGGATTGGATCAAGCGCTGGCATAAGTGTGTTGCAGTCGATAAGAGATTACTTTATATGTATATAGATTTAGATGAATAAACTTGTAGTTTTAATTTTCTCAATAAATTCCTTTTCATCAAGGTGGTATTTTAGGTTTTCTATAAGAATGGTTAGTTACTTAATTTCATATTCAATACGAAGTCTTTAGAACATTGGAGAAAGAAAAAATAAATAATTAAAATACAGGTGCTATAAAATTTGTTTTATTGTAAAATAAAAAGTTAAGTATCTAACACTGCTATTATTTTGCACACAGGTGTATCTGCACTGCATATTAATACCACGAATAATATTTTGCTCGTCAAACTTCAATTACAAAATGTAAAGAAATATTCGACTTTTCCCGCCTTTGAATTGTTCTTTCTCTAATGTTCTAAAGACTTCGTATTGAATATGAAATTAAGTAACTAACCATTCTTATAGAAAACCTAAAATACCACCTTGATGAAAAGGAATTTATTGAGAAAATTAAAACTACAAGTTTATTCATCTAAATCTATATACATATAAAGTAATCTCTTATCGACTGCAACACACTTATGCCAGCGCTTGATCCAATCCTCGAAACATTTTGTATATTCGATTTTCTGTATGTCCATTAGTGCTTCCTGCGACTTTTCCATTACTTCCTCTCGGCTGCTGAAACGAGTTCCCGTAGTGGTTTTTTAACTCGATTGAACAGAAAGAAGTCACAAGGAGCCAAATCAGGTGAATTCGGTGGCTGGTAGATGGTATTTGTTGCATTTTTCGTCAAAAAATTACGAATAATGATGGCACTGTGCAACGGTACGTTATCATGGTGCAAAATCCACTAGTTTTCTGCCCACAATTCTGGTCTCTTTCGGCGAATTGCTTCACGCAAACGTCTCATAACGCCCAAGTAATACTCTTTGTTTACTGGCTGGCCTTCTGGCAAAAATTCATGATGCACTACATCGTTGTAATCCATGAAAACCCGGAGCATTGCCTTCTTTTTTGACTGAAAACGACGTGGTCTTTTTGGTCTCGGCTCATTTGGTGAACGCCAAATCACCTTCGTGAACAATTATTTTGCAGAGAAAAACGCCAAGTACTATTTGGATGGGTTAGAGAGATGGGAGCATCGTTGGGAAAAGTGTGTAGAGTTACAATGAGAATGTAGAAAAATAAAAAAAAAATTTGAGAAAAAATGTCTTGTATCACTATTCGGTCGGAAACTTTTCAGACAACCCTCGTACATATATATTAATTTCAACCATGATGACTCGGTAAAAAATTAAAGATCCTGACTGGGAAGTTGTGATGCATCCACAGTATAGTCTTGGCATTACGCCGTCAGATTATCATTTGTTCCGACCCCTGCGACACTCTCTTGCTGGCATTAAATTGGCTTCAAAAGAGGCATGAGAAAGCAAGAGGAATGGTTACAAAATATTGTTTGTAAAAATTGTTATTTGAGAAGGAGGAAGACCGTAAAAGAAACGATTCGTCCGAGTATTCTTCGCGCTGTAACTCCTGAAGAGACAAGTAAATAAAAAGAAGCAAAGTTGCGAGGATCAGTTGCATTCTAATAAATCGCTTCTCAATACGCTTGAGTGTTAAACAAAATTGAATAAAAAGATTTATGTAATTATAATAATCATCATTATATTTCTACGTTCATCATTTGATCGTTAAGAAACAATTTTTAGCATAAACTAAAGTTTTTCATTCATTATTGTTATTTACTTATCTCACTTATTCATAATTTGATTGTAACAAAAGAAATTAAATTAAATTAAACATGGCTGTCTTATTTATATTTAAATTTTTTCTTTTTTTTTGTGGAAAATCTAACAAAACAAATTAATTATATTGTATTTACTATATTATAATATTTATTTTCACTTTTCTTTTCTTCAATTTTCACCACATCATCTTGCCTATTTGTTTATTTACTCTTCCGGCCTGGAAAATCTTGGAAAGAACTAGCCAGTTCCAAGTCAATACCTACCACCTATGCTTATGACAGCCTCCATTGTACTAGGCTTAATAATGCGATGTCCTAATTCGGGGTCCCAAGAAAACTTATCCGGTTGTGTCGCATCATACTAGAAAATTTGCGATGCGCCTTACAACTTGGAAACAAAACCTCAGAATTTTTCCAAACCTTCACCGGATTCCGGCAAATAGATGCGCTTTCATAATATGGTTTTTTCAATCTCATATTGAAATAGGTACTCGTATTATGTAACCGCAGGCAGGTATAAGCACAATAAAGATCTGGCCAGCTGTTGGGACACGTCATTGATATAGACTCTTCAGGGTGGCCAAAATCTGCTGCCATTGTAAAGTACTATATTTTATCGAGCAAAGATAACCCCGTCATTTACCAAATCGTACAATTTGCCACTGTAAATGCTCATTACTTTAGAGGAGTTCCTCTTCCTCTGGGTTAATGCAAACTGAACAAATGCCACCTTGTCGAAGATTACTACCAGAATAAGCCTAGGCAACCGGTGCTACTTCAGTCTGGTTTAACAAATTGGATCCAAAGTCTCTACTCCAAGGAACATTGATTTTGCTAGTTAAAATATGGATCATTCATGGCTGTCGGAAAAATATTTCCAATATTTTCCTTACTTACTTGGGTGGCGTTACAGTCCACCTGGCGCGATCTTTCGCCAGCTGTTTCCAGCGGTGCTGCACTCCAAGTTGGTTGAGATCCTTTCCACTTGTTCGAACTACCATATATTCGGTCGTACATTACTGCATTGTCCCCGAGTCCCGGAATTGAAGATTTTCGATCTTTACATACAAATATACAGTTTTAAAATCTCCCTTTTACATAACTTGAAAGAAAAGGGAGCAAATATGTACTCGTAAATATACATTTTCCGAATAAGTTCGATGTTGCTCAATGCTTGGAAATTTATCAAATTTTGTAGGTACTTAATGTCCTGAGCACAAAATTAAAATCGGGAAATTGGTCTAGCGCTCATATACATACGTATATCTTTAACCCCATAACATGTATTAGCCCCTAACACCTCGTGCTTCAAATATCAACCACTTTCATAGTGTGGTGCAACGTCATACCCACCCCCTCCAGCACGTCCACATCATGGACCATCGATCTCATGATCTTCAAAATTATATTCCTACCCCCATTTAATTTACATTGCATAACAAGTCACAAACAAAATAACAAGCACACGTCATAAACCCAAGTAAACCGGTTATGCTGGGCAAAGCATGTTTTTTTTATTTATTTCTTTCGTTCACGTATTGTTTTTGCACGATAAATGACTTTGCATGGGTGAGTGACAAGAGGCAAGAGCAAAAAGCGAAAAGAAATAAAATGATTTTTCTACTCTTTGCAGTTTTTTAAAAAAGCTTTTTTTTATTTCGATTTCATTTTCATAGGACAAAACTTCCCATATGAATGAGACATATGTATAGATTTATTATCTGTGCTATAAGGCTCCGGCTTGTGCACATATTTTTCACTAACACATTTGAACTTTTTGTTTAAGTTCTTTTGTAATATTTTTCTTCCTTTCTCTCTTCGTGAGATACTCGCGTGTATTCCTTTTTTTTAGCTGGTATATTTTTTTCTACCGTAACACAAAATTGTTGGTTTTGTTTTTTTTTCTCCTTATTTACGAAACTTGATTTTTATTTTTTTCGGCCATACCTACATACCTTTTTTGCCGGGTATATTTTTTGCACTTATCACCTTATATCAATGAAACTCCTCACTATTTTATGCTGGTTAATGTTTTTGACCTAGCACAATTTCTTTTCACACTAGAGTCTTCAGTTATTTCAAAAGTGAGTCAATATTCTTGACCTAACACAATTTTTACACTGCTTGCACTTTTTCACTTGATAACTGCTTTCAAGATGCCTTTTACGTTGGTAACTGATTTCAAGATGCCTTTTACGTCCGTAACTGATTTCGAGGTAACTGATTTCAAGATAACTGATTTCAAGGTAACTGATTTCAAGGTGCCTTTTACCACAGATAATAAATCTATACAGATGTCTCATTCATATGGGAAGTTTTGTCCTATGAAAATGAAATCGAACTAAAAAAAAAGCTTTTTTTAAAAGCTGCAAAGAGCAGAAAAATCATTTTATTTCTTTTCGCTTTTTGCTCTTGCCACTTGTCACTCACCCATGCAAAGTCGTTTATCGCGCAAAAACACTACGTGAACGAAAGAAATAAATAAAAAAATCATAAGTTGACGTTGCCCAGCATAACCGGTTTACTATAAAAGTGGTTGATATTTTAAGCACGAGGTGTTAAGGGCTAATACATGTTATGGGGTTGAAGATATACGTATGTACATGAGCGCTAGACCAATTTCCCGATTTTAATTTTGTGCTTAGGACATTAAATACCTACAAAATTTGATAAATATCCAAGCATTGAGCAACATCGAACTTATTCGGAAAATGTATGTATATGCTATTTACGAGTACATATAGCTCCCTTTTCTTTCAAGTTATGTAAAAGTGAGTTTTTAAAACTGTACGCAAAATATTTGTATGTAAAGACCGAAAATCTTCAATACCGAGACTCGGGGACAACGCAGTAATGTACGGCCGAATATATGGTAGTTCGAACAAGTGGAAAGGATCTCAACCAACTTGGAGTGCAGCACCGCTGGAAACAGCTGGCGAAAGATCGCGCCAGGTGGAAAGGCTTGTTGGTCGGGGTCCTGGTCCACGCCGGACTGATTTTCCAGGACGGAAGTCACACTGCTTTCTGTAAATTTTTGTGGACCGAAGAGGTTTTACGCGTTCACACAGTACACTGAATAGAATCATAATAGGCAATAGGCAAACATATCCCTCAGAAGCGGGAGTTTTCCATCGTCATCCTGCACAGACGGACGAGTTTGGCAGGGATGCCAAGACTAGACATTGCTCTATATAGCTGGTCTCTATAAATGCTGTCATAGGCAGCCTTAAAATCGATAAGCAGGTGGTGGGTATCGATCTGGACTTCTTGGGTTTTCTCCAAGATCTGCCGGAGTGTGGAAATCTAATCGATTGTGGACTTTGCAGGCGTGAAACCGCACTGATAGGGTCCAATCAGGTTGTTTACAATAGCTTCAATCAAACCAATCCCAGAAGAAACATGTTTTTATCAGTGGTTTTGCCAAATGAGTCCGGACTGGGCCCCGTGCGACTTTTTTTATTCCCCAAACTCAAAACTTACCTTAAGAGTAAGTTGCCGCTTAATTGGGTGTATCACCAAAATAATAACCTCAAGCACACCAGCAAATTGGCTAAAAATTGGTGTGGAATCAACATTAATCATGGAGTGGTCTGCTCAGTCTCCAGATCTTAATATCGTGATTTGCGAAGCTGAATCCGATCCCACATTCACCAAAAGGATCATTACTGGAGACGAGACGTGGGTTTATGAGTACGACACGCAATCCAGACATCAGGCAAGTGAATGGCGTTCACCAAATGAGCCGGGACAAAAAAAAAAACGTCGTTTTCAGTCAAAAAAGAGTATTATTTGGGCGTTATAAGACGTTTGCGTGAAGCAACTCGCCGAAAGAGACCAGAATTATGGGCAGAAAACTCGTGGATTTTGCACCATGATAACGCACCGTCGCACAGTAGCATCATTATTCGTAATTTTTTGACGAAAAATGCAGCAAATACCATCCAACAGCCACCGAATTCACTTGATTTGGCTCCCTGTGACTTCTTTCTGCTCAATCGAGTTGAAAAACTACTACGGGGAACGCGTTTCAGCAGCCGAGAGGAAGTAATGGAAATATCTCAGGAAGCACTAATGGACATACCGAAAACGAATATAAAAAATGTTTCGAGGATTGGATCAAGCACTGGCATAAGTGTGTTGCAGTCGATAAGACATTACTTTGAAGAGGACAATATAGATTTAAATGAATAAACTTGTATTTTTAATATTTTGAATGAATTCCTTTTGATCAAGGTGGTATTTTAGGTTTTCTATAAGAATATTTAGTTACTTAATTTCAAATTCAATACTACGTCTTTTGAACATTAGAGAAAGAAAAAATAAATAATTAAAATACAGGTGCTATAAAATTGGTTTTATTGTAAAATAAAAAGTTAAGCATCTAACACTGCTATTATTTTGCACACAGGTGGATCTGCACTGCGTATTAATAACATGAATGCCTAATATTTTGCTTGTCAAACTTCAATTACAAAATGCAACGAAATATTCCACTTTTTCCGCCTTTGAATTGTTCTTTCTTACATACACACCCATACGCTCAAACAAAATACCAATTCATGAAAAGTTACATAATTTCCTATTGCAATCGAATGAAAACAAACAGCCGAGTCTTCATACCCCTTCCCGCAAACCCCTTGCAATTGTTTTTCATATTCCTTTTGCCACTGCCTCAACTTGTGGTGAGAGAAAAAAAAAATCTCTCAGTAAACAAAGCAAGAAAGAGCGAAAATAAAAAAGCTTTACATTATTCCGAAAGCTCGTGTCGGCTGGACGAGTGTCGGCTAGCCGACAAAAATTGAACCATTTTTTTCTACAGCGATGAGACATCTGTATAGATTTATTATCTGTGCTTTTACCTTGGTAACTATTTTCAAGATAACTGATTTCAATGTGCCTTTTACGTTGGCAACTGATTATTCTTTTCCTTTGTTTCTAGGGTTTTTTTAAAAACATAAAATATCTTTATTAAAATACTTTTAGAATACAATGGTGCTTAAACTTAAAATAAAACTAGATTATGAAGACTAGCTGATCCTGCCGCTGGAAGTAGACTTACTCGTAACTATTGATGGTTTTGGATGGAGTTTATATACTCTTGAAATGACATCATTTGAGTGGTGATAACTTCATCAATCGATTGTTCTAGATTAATCGGTAGTGACACGTTTCATCATGATTGGACTTGGTGTCCGGATGCTTTTGTTTACAGTTGATCGGAAGCAATATGTGACAGATGAAAAGTTTGATCTTGATTGGACTTGGTGTCCAGATGCTCTTGTTTATAGTTGATCATTACCAATATGTGTCAATGACATGTTTGATCATGAGTGGACTTGGTGTACAGATGCTCCTGTTTACAGCTGATGCTGTTGAAATTGAGTGTCAATCGTGCTGATGCTGAGTAAGCAGTTTTAAGATACATATCTTATTCTACTAAAGGATTATCTTAACTTGCATGCCTCCAAATCTAGAAGAAAGTGTGGCCAATGAACCCGATGAAATTTTTTAGTATGTTGTAGTATTCGTCATCCTGGGCAAGAATATGTACACAGGGTGTTCCCGATAATGTGTCGAAGATTTTAGGAGGAAATTCCTTGACAATTATTTACAAACAAAAAAAGGTCAGATCATTTCATCTCAAGCTAGCTGTTTTCAGATGCGACCCAACATAATCAAACTATAAAACTCAAAGATAGGGTATACTTTTAAAACAGCCTTATAAAATTAACTAGTTAACAGCTGCTTTGGAATTGTGTTTAAAATTTTATTTAAAATAAAATTATTATATCGCAATATAGATCCAATATTTTTTTTTTTTTTTAAAAAGGTTCATCATGTTATGGCCCTTAAAAGAGGATAAGGGGGAGAAGGCATGTATAAATTCCATTATATACCAGTAGAGGAGCTACAATCTGGGTATTCAAAGAAGCATTTGGAATTCTGCAATCACATTCTAGAAAGACACTTTGCGCAAGACAACTTTATTGGCCGAATCTGCGTGAGTAACAATTCGCTAGGAATTGCATCGATAATTTCCACAATTTACATACCTATGTAGAAAGCAACTCCCAATCTATGAAACACAGAGTTTTTCAACATAAGTTCAATGTCAATGTGTGGGCAGGCATATTGGGTAATAAGTTGATCGGACCCTTTCGGCTTCCTCCAAGGCTTAATTCGATTCTCAACCTGGAATTTTTGCGATACAAATTACGAGAACTATTAAGTAATATTCCACTGCAACAAAGAACAGCCATTGTATGGGGCCTCCGTACACTCATGGATATGCAGTTAGAGAGTGGTTAGATCGCGTATTTTTGACTTTCATTGATTCGTTTATTTTCTTGATGGTAAAAATTATGTATTATAGAAATTTAAAGAATTTAAAAATCTCGTAGAAAACCAATGCAACAAAAAGATTAAAATTCTCCGTACAGATAATGGTAAAGAATACATTAATCATAATTTTGAAGTTTACTTAAAACAGTTTGGAACTAAACATCAAACGACAAATCCATATACTCCCGAGCAAAATGGGTTATCGGAACGGATGAACCGTACTTTAGTTGAGCGAGCTAGGTGCATACTACTTAATGCGAATTTAGGAAAATGTTTTTGGGCAGAAGCTGTATCAACGGCAGCTTACGTTGTTAACCGCTCTCCAACGAAGTCTTTGGTTTATAAAACACCGGAAGAACTTTGGACTGGAAAGGTACCTGATGTAAGTAACCTAAAGGTTTTTGGATGCAAAGCAATGGTTCATATACCCAAAGAAAGAAGACAAAAGTGGGATCCGAAATCGAGAGAATTGTTGTTCGTGGGATATTGTGAAGACGCAAAGGGTTACAGGTTGTATAGTCAGTCTAGAAAACAAATTATTAAAAGTAAAAATGTTGTATTTTTAGAAGGTACTGTAAAACGAAATTATGTACCAATTCCATTGTCTGATTTACAGCCACAAGACACAGACCTTAATAAAAAAGAAGAAGAAGAAGAAAAGGAAGAAGAAGAAGAGATAATTGATAATACAAAAACACCTGAAGAATCATTTGATGAGAGCTATGCCCCAAACGACCAGATAATGATTACGTGCCCGATGAAACAGTTCCTGATTTGAAACCGAGTACAATGACACTGAGCCCTAGAAACAAAAAGGGGGGAACGTCTGCAGTTAATTACCTTTGCCAAAATAATTTACCTTATATGACTTCTACGAAGGATCCGGAGAGTGTTGAGGAGGCCTTATCTAGTGAGCTTGGAAACGTTTGGAAAGAAGCAATGAATGTTGAATACAATTCCTTATTGGAAAACAACACGTGGACCCTGGTTGATCTACCAGTTGATAAAAGAGCTATTCCATGCAAATGGGTGTTCAAGACCACGCATTGAACAAATGGACGCAGTTACTGAATTTTTGCAGGGGGAAATTGATGCTGAAATATATGTATATGTGGCAACCACCATGCTATGGAAAGGGAAATAAAGTTTGCAAGTTGAAGAAATCAATTTATGGCTTGAAACAAGCTAGCCGACAATGGAATATTAAATTGAGTAATACTCTAAGGGATATTAGATTAAAATGCTTAAATGCAGATCGATGCGCTTATTATAGAATTTGTTCTGAAGATATGATCTTTATTACTGTTAATGTTGACGATCTTCTTTTATTGTACAGTAATGCGAACACCATGCAGTCAATCAAACAAAAATTAAAGGACACCTTTAGTATGAAAGAGCTTGGAGAAGCTAGTCATTGTATTGGATTTAGAATAACGCGGATTGGATTTAGATCTACTTGCAGGTACAGATGCTTTTCATGCTCGTAGGAAACATATTGATGTGCGTCATCATTTCTTGCGGGAGAAGATAGCCTCTAAAAGAATCGACGTCCAGTTTGTGGGAACTGCTGAGATGACTGCTGATATCCTGACCAAAGCTACGCACAAGCAGAAACATGATCTTTGCGCTAGAAAAATGGGTTTGCATTTATGGGAGGATGATAGTAATAAATGCTAACCATATTTTTCTAAATAAACAGATCTTATCTTCCATGTCACTTTATGAATACACATTACATTATACATCTTCTATTCTTGTCACTTATCCTTTGTCACTTAAACTACGTAATAAAACGTGTTTTATAAAGTTCCTAATTTAACCTTTCTTTATCAAATACATATAATAGTATTTCTACACAGACCATTAAAAAACTCTTAATTAAAAGTAAAAAATCTGGTTCAGACCCTTACATGTCATTATTGCACTATAGAACTGTTTCAAAAGGAAACATTCCGTCACCTTCAGAGCTTCTTATGTCCAGGAAACTTCGAACAAAAATACCGGCCATGTCAAAAAATTATGTTTCGAAACCAATAGACTGTCAAAAAGTGAAAAGAGAAATACTGAAAATACTGGTCACTGTAACTAGCAAAAGGGTGAAACTTGATATAGATCATTTACATGACATTAGTGTTAAAAACATAGAACACATTAAATCCCTAAAAGAAAGTCTTAGTTCTTCTATAATTACAGAAATATGTATCATCATAGTAATCTTCATTCCAATCTGTTTGCTGTGTGGAAAGATCTACGGGAGAGCTAACATTCCAGAACTTCGTGCGTCCTTTCGCCACAAACAAGTCCCTTTGTGAACGCCCAGCGCAGCGCGTTACCAAGGAAGTTCAACAACACGATGGAAACCTAAGCTGCTCAGCATGTTCATGTGTAGATCTGCGGGACGCAGATATTTAAAAGGGCTGCAGTTAGCACGCATAAGCAGCCACCTATCTGACTGAAATACTATAAGGCTCAAGTATCCAGCCAGACTCACCGTATGTATTTTTCACCTGCATGCGCGAACCTGCATGAGTTTTCCCGTGGGAACCGAGGCCATTGGAGTCAATTGTGCCGAGGTTAGATTTTGAGTATTAGACACATTGCGCGGCTTGTTCGCGCGGATTATATTTTTTTAGAAAACTCCTTCTAAAGGACTTTTACTTACTGACCACATATTTTTGGCCAAATATACACCAAATGTGCAAAAAAGAAACACAAGAGTGTGAAATCTGGCTAAGAAACAAATACGAACGCATACCAAGCAAACAACCGATCGGAGCTGCACCAATACCAAATCATGTAAGCGAACACATACATTATTTCACATGAACGGAAACATATCCATCAGCACAACTGATAAATACTCAAAATACTACTACGTATTGGAAATTCCGAGCAAAAAGAATAAATACAAATGCATTGACGAAATATTGTCACAAATTTTAAAACTTTTCACGAATAATATATTATTTGTTTTTGCTTTTCTCTTTAAACTTAGTATAAAATTTAATCAAATTTGGCAGATAGTAATACAGCATTGATTGCAATTCCCTAAACCGGAATTTCTTGTCTCGGCCCTTTTCGTCGGCGTTAGGTGTGACTGATTTGTTGCCGAGCCTGGCTGTTAATCATCAAAGTAGAAATAGTTTCGGTTTCAGGAAAGTATACTCTCGATAAAGTCAAATGCCATTGGGTTAGACAAAATGCACCCTATATTTCTAAAGATACTCTTACTAATCATACTGCCTTTTATCACCTTCATTTTTAACACTATTTTGACAAAAGGAAAGTACCCCACTCAGTGGAAGTTGGCGAAAATTATACGTATTCCCAAAAGTGCTACAGCTGATGAGTTTAGACCAATTTCTATTCTGCCCTTTCTGTCCAAGGCTTTTGAACGTATTTTACAAATACAGATGAGAAAATATCTTAAAAACAATAACATGCTCACACCAAAGCAATCTGGTTTTCGCGCTAAACACAGTTGTATTACCGCCCTGTTGAGTGTTACAGAAAATATACGACATGCATTAGATGAAGAAAAATTTACTTTCTTGGTGCCCCTAGACTTTTCCAAGGCATTTTTTTACAATATCTTATGTAAAAAGCTCATTCGATAATATAACTTTTCATCAGGTGCAGTTAAGTTACTTACATCTTACTTAAACAACAGAATACAATCAGTTCAGCTCAATGACAATGTATCCGATTTTCTTCCAACTATTAGTGGTGCCCCTCAAGGTACTATACTTTGCCCCCCTATTGCTCTCATTATATGTAAATGAGCTTCCATCCATTATAAACAACTGTTCGTCACATATGTATGCTGATGATGTTCAATTATATATAAGCTGTCCACTTGGTTAAATGAGAACGGAGTTTGCTCTATCAATGAAGATCTTGAAGAAATTTCACGTTGGTCTGAACTTAACGCTAAGAAATCTAAGTGCCCAGTTTGATATGAGAAACCACTGGATCTTTCGTATTTTCCACCTATTTTATTGAAAAGCTCCAAAATAGATAATGTTGAGACTGCAAAGAATCTTGGGGTCACTTTTAATCGCAAGTTAACTTGGGAAAATTACATCAGTGCTGCCGTTGGAAAGGTATATGGGGTGTTACGTAATTTATGGGTAACATAGTCTTTTATTCCAACTAAAACCCGCTTGATGTTAGCTAAATCTTTGGTTATTCCTATTTTACTCTACGGATGTGAAATCTTTTGTAGCTATGACTCGATCAGTAGAAGAAAACTTAATGTTGCTTTTAATAGCACAATACGTTATGTTTTTAGGCTACGTAAATATGACAGAGTAAGCAGATATTCTTCTCGTTTGCTTGACATGCCTTTTGAGAGCTATCTCAAGTTTCGTACTCTAGCCCTGCTATCAAATATTTTCGTAACACGAAAACTATTATACTTATACGAAAAGACTCGATTTGCCTTTTCGCACAGGTCTGGTCAATTAATTCACCCCGAATACACTTCCCATATATGAGAACGTCAATTTTTAATAAATTCAGTCCGATTGTGGAATTCACTACCGCGAAATTTAAGAACTAATTTAGGTACAAGCACAACAAGGCTTAAAAAGCAACTACGCATCTATATCTCTACAAATCTGTAAATACATTTTTCAAAGCAATTAATACATAATTATTATGAATTTTAATCTGTACCTATATCATTTTTTTTGTTTTAAGTTTTAAGTTGGTACAACTACTCTACTAGCTTTCATTATTCTTAATTATATTAAAAAATTAATTCTTAATTTCACTATCTTATAAGATATTGTATCTTAAAGTGTAAGTTAACGAAAATAATATCAAAAGACAAAAACCACGACAGCAATAACAAAAGACAATGTTTGTCGTGTCAAGTTAATGCACACGATCAAATAGCGAACGACATCCGCATGCTCCCGCTCGTGTTAACATATGTACGCGATGGAATTCAGTAAACAACCAGTGGTGTCCAGTGTCCCAGTCGCAGACGCAGCAGAATCCAACGGAAAATCGTGGGAACCAAAAGAT
Organism: Volucella bombylans; assembly: GCA_949129095.1. Taxonomy (NCBI): domain Eukaryota; kingdom Metazoa; phylum Arthropoda; class Insecta; order Diptera; family Syrphidae; genus Volucella; species Volucella bombylans. Next base: position 52,739,263 of record OX422142.1, on the reverse strand, counting down.
AATGTATCTTTAGTCTAAGTCTGGCCGCGAGGCAATAAAATAAAAATAAATTATATAATTTAATTGGCGCCCGAGCAGGGACCACGGGAAATCGCTAAGTAGCTCGAAAGTAGTAATACGGGATAAATAGCACGTGGCGAAATATTTTTTAAAAAAATAAATAATTTAAAAATCCGTGGTCCCTCGCGAGCTTGTATTGTGGTGAAAGTACAAATTTGTACAAGGGCCCCGCAGTAGTCCAGTGAACTGGACAAACCGGAAGCTCGTTAGAGTTAGCCGCACCACCCAAATCCGCACAACCCGGCAGAAGAGCAATCCAGACAAAGGCAGCCGACTAGACTCATGAAGTTAGGAACATTAATTTTAGTACTAGGGTAAGAAATATTAAGTAAATTAACATAAGTGCTTCGTAAATTAATAATTCAAGTTGTATACTCATATTTTTTTTTTTTTTTTTATAATTTACGCGCGCCTAAGGGGTTAGATACCCTTTTACTGTTGCCAGGGCGCGGGCGGAAAGTTAGAAAGGAGGAGAAAGGAAAATTGTTTTTGTAGTGGTTTGAAACTCAGGTGTGTTTGGTTTCTATGTTTGCTCTCCAGGGGTGGGAGTCCGAATAGGACGGAGAGTTTTTTTTTTTTTTTCACTCAGAGTGATTCGAAGTATATCACAGTATTTTTCTTTTCTGTGCTTGAAACTCTACAACAGCCAAATGGTGGAAGTAAAGTTATAAATTAAGCTAAAGAAAATAACAGAAAAAAATTGTTCATTCTATTGAAGCAAGAAATTAGAACTAGTACGTAAGGAATAATAAATTCAAATGCTAAAAATACTTAAAAAAATCCAAGTGAAATAAATAACAATAGTTTGAATCTATTATAGAAACAAATATCATTACCTAAGAAAATTTTATTACGGAAGAAAAAAGCTAAATATACTACAGAAATTAACGATAATAATAATTAGAATTTAGTAAACAAGAATTAATATGTAAGTGAAAATAATCTTAAGAGAGAGGTGAAATTTTTTTTTTATTTTTAATAGATAACAATTTGTGCTTTTCAATTTCAAGTTGCGAAAAACAAAATCTTCATTTATTTTTCATAAGTTTTGTTAAATTTCGTGTTCGTCTCCTTGGTATTTTTAATTTTTTTCAAATCATGCCAACCACGCGAACCCAAGCTGCGGAGCAGGCAGCTTCCGCTCAAAATACGCAGCAAAATCCCATCTCCTCAAACCCAGTATCCAATAACACTCGAACAAGTCTCATACCCTCTAACCAAATCAATGTACAATTATCTCGCACATCAACATCATCCCCACAGGATCCAAATTGTTCTTACCAATCAAGTTCTTCCAATGTGGAACAACAAGAAATCGGATCCACTCCTGAATTGGATGCTTTAGTAGCGTCAATTGTCAAGCGTGTCCTTAAACAGCAGGGCAAAGAAATAGTTGAAAGTACTCGTATTCTTAACCCAAATGTTCAACGTTTTTCTGGTGTAGGCCAGACCATTTTCAGCATCGTTTGGATGACCTAGAAAAGGTTCCCGATGCGATTCGTTGCCTCAGAACATTCTCTGGGGACGGCAGTGAGTTTTCCTCCTGGAAAAAAGTGTAGAAGGCGTGCTCAGCATCTATGAGCACATGAAAGGAACTCCAAGGTATTTTGGGATCCTAAACGTAATACGCAACAAAATTATTGGTCAAGCTGACGCGGCTTTAGAATCATATAACACGCCCCTCAACTGGGAAAGCATAGGGAGCTGTCTCATTATGCATTATGCGGATAAGCGGAACGTCACTACTTTGGAATGTCAGATGGCACACCTTGTACAAGGCTGTACAAGAATTTTACCAAGCCGTCTGCTCGCAATTAACGCTGATTATAAATAAGATTTACTGCATGGAAATTAGCCCCGAGTCAATGCGCCTCCTTACCCAAACTTATAGGGACAAGGCACTTGACACTTTTATTAGAGGTCTTAGAGGTAATTTGTCAGATCTTCTCGGCGTGAAAGAGCAAGCGGACTTACCTTAGGCCCTACACCTCTGTCTCAAGCTTGAGAATCAAAACTATAGAGCTCAAGCTTGAGAATCAAAACTATAGATCAAGCTCAATTAAATCAGGGGACAGCCACAAGCTTTTCACATCATCAACAGAAACCTCAACAACATCCAGCACCGCAAGGGAACCCGAAGTTCGGTTTTAGGCCACCATATCCAATTTATCCACCGCAGTTACCTCCCCCACATCAATTCTATTCCTATGGTTTCCACCCAAACCTCAATTTTCTTACACATCAATCAAATCAAATTCCAAATCATCGACAGAATCATTCTTAGCCTATCAGATCTCCTCCCATCCAAATGCCTACTAAAATGGAGGCAGCAACGCAAGGTCGAAGTAACCAAGTTGGAATCGCTAACCAACAAAATCGGCAATTTAATTTCCATTCAGCAAGGCAAAATTTCCCTACCCAGCAACCTTCTATGTCTCATAAACTGAAGCAACAAAACTATCATATTAGTCAAACGTCTGAAAGCACAGAAGAACCAACAATATTAACACCAATCCCGGAAAGAATGAAACTGGAAGAAAACCCGTACACACAAGCCCAAGGAGAAGATACCCACGCTAACACCCAGCACTTCGATATACAACCGTTTGATGCCCAACATTTCAATACACAGCAATCAGTCGAAAATCAATCGGGATACGAAGAATACCAATACCTAATGCAACAAGCGTCACAATATAATGACGTTCATTTTTTAGGCTGACCGATTCCTCTTTGCCTTACTTCGAATATAAGACAGGAGACGGAGAGATCCTAAAATTTTTAATAGATACAGGATCCAACAAAAATTATATTAGAACCTGACTTTGTGGTAAACTCCATTCCAAACGAACAGATCTTTTACGCTAAATCTATAGCCGGCGATGTGAAAATCATTTCTAAATTTATGTGGTTTAAAAAATATCAATCTCAAGTTCTTTATCCTACCTTCCCTCAAAACTCTCCATGGGATCTTAGGTAACGATAGCATTAAAGAATTATCCGCAATAATTCATACCAAGGAAAATTACATGACGGTCCTCAATAAAGCTAGAATTAAAATCAAGCAGCAGAAGTCGCAGTCAGTCAATTCCATAAATATCGATGTAAACCACATTATGCCAAACCAAGAATACTTACTGAAACCAGCCGTTAATAAATATCCTTGCCTTTTCTCCGAACCCGAGGAGAAGCTCACATATACAACAAGAGTTGTCGCAGACATAAGAACTTCCACAGGCGATCCTGTCTATACAAGACATTACCCATTCCCAATGTCGTTGAAAGCAGAAGTTGAGAAACAAGTTCAGAAGATGCCATAATTAGACCTTCACGGTAACCTTGAAAAAAAAACCCGATTCTAACGGTGCAAAGCAATATAGATTGGTAATTGATTACCAAAAACTGAACAGTGTTACGATCGACGACCGTTATCTAATCCCGGATATAAACGAAGTAATTGCCCAGTTAGGACAAAACAAATTCTTCACCGTACTCGACCTAAAGAGTGGATTTCACCAGATTCCGATATCGAGAAAACGGCATTTTCTATCAACTTTGGCAAATATGAATTCACACGGCTACCGTTCGGTTTAAAGAATGCCCCTCCATCTTCCAAAGGGCAATTGACGATATTTTGCATAAAAATATTGGAAGAACGTGTCACGTGTATATAGATGGTATAATCATCTTCAGCAAGAGCGAAACTCAGCACGCCAAGATATCGAAGCAATATTCGGTATATTGAGCAAGGCAAACATGAAAGTGCAATTGGATAAATGCCACTTTTTCAAACCTGAAGTTGAATTTCTAGGTTTTCTTATTTCTGCAGAAGGGGTCAAAACAAACCCCACTAAAGTGAAATCTATTGCCGACGTCGCAGTCCCGAAAACACTTAAGGAAGTTAGATCCTTCCTTGGGCTGTCTGGCTACTACCGTCGCTTTGTGAAAGACTACGCAAAGTTAGCGAAGCCCCTAACAGTCCTTTTGAGAGGGGAAGAGGGACGCGTGTCCAAAAACCAGTCTTCAAAATTAGCAATAGAACTAAACTAAGAAGCTTTCGATTCCTTTAACAAGTTAAAAAAAGTCCCTTATCTCCAAAGATGTAGTCCTATCATACCCTGATTTTAAAAAACCTTTTGACCTCACAACAGACGCTTGCAGTTTTGCGATTGGTGCCGTTCTCGAGCAAGAGAACAAACCTATATCATTCATATCACGAACACTAAGCTAGGTTGAGGAAAATTATGCAGCCAACGAGAAGGAGATGTTGACCATTATTTGGGCAGTAGGTTCGTTTCGAAACTACCTGTACAGTCCTGTCAAAGTCCGAATCTTTACGGATCACCAACCCCTCACATTCGCTTTAAGCAATAAGAACAACAACAGCAAAATGAACAGGTGGAAGGCAATATTAGAGGAATACAACCATGAAATAAAATATAAGCCAGGAAAAACGAACGTGGTGGCAGATGCCTTATCCAGAGCCCCACAGCTTTTGAGCCCGAATTTAATCGAGAAAATTTTGAAGCGAATTCTCAAAAAATTCTGAATCCCTCGGTTATAAACTGTATCAAAACTGACGAGCACGTCATGGGCTTAATCCAAGAACAACTACAAAATAAGGTTCACACAATTACAAGTTCAGGATGTCACTAACGAGGCAGAACAAGAAGAAATTATTATTACAACACATAAGCGGGCACATCGCAATAATTGTGAAAACAGGAAGCAAATATTAGAGAAATTCTATTTCCCAGGCATGGCCAGTAAAATAAAAAGAGTAATAAAAAATTGCCTAGTATGCCAGGAAAATAAGTATGACCGGCATCCAAGCAAACCAATAATACAGGCTACACCAATACCCCAATATCCAGGGCAAATTGTTGATTTGGATATATTCTCTACAGAAAACAATCTCGTTCTAACTTCAGTAGATAAATTCTCAAAATACGCGTTGGTAAAAATTCTTAAATCCAAGGCGATCGGAGACGTGCGACAACCATTAAGGGAAACACTCTTTTCCTATGGACTGCCAGAAATGTTTATAGTAGACAATGAGAAATCATTCATCAAATCAACGAGAAATCGGCATCAATAAGTTTCATGATTGAAAACGAGCTCGGAATCAAAATGTTCAAGACACCTCCATATTCAAGTACCGTCAACGGTCAAGTTGAGCGCTTCCATTCAACCCTCATCGAAATAATGAGATGCTTGAAAATAGAAGGCCTCCATCGTTCTTTCACGGAACTTCTAGAACGCGCTGTTCATGAATATAACTCTTCTATTCACTCCACCACTGTAACGAAGACAATCGAAGTATTCTTTGGGAGAAGAGTAACCTCGGATCCTGCATTACTAGAGGAAGCCCGACAAGAAAATATAACGAAATTACAAGAAAAACAAGCTGCTGATCTTAGGTATCACAATAGGAAAAGGCAACCCATTAAAGATTTTATTCCTGGTCTGATTATATTTGTTAGACAGAATAGACGTAAGGATTCAAAATTATCATCTCGGTATAAGAAGGCAGTAGTATCTAAAAATAGAACAACAATAATTTTAACTAAATCCGGAAAAATAGTACATAAATTCCTAATAAAGGATTATACTTTTCTTTTAGAGTTATAGTCGTGCCCACAAAGGCCGATGTGAGAATGCTCGATTACTCGAATGCACAGCTGGTCACTATAGAGGCCGGAATAGCGAAAATACAAAACGGTACTTTTAAGTTGATACACGTATTTGACCTAAACCAATATCGACTGGCGCTCGTCCAAATAGAACAGAAAGTGCAACAGATTATCAGTACATCCCATCCAATGCTTCCACTTCTCCTCAATCAAATCCTGCAAGTCGAAACGCACCTCAACCGACAAGTCCCGAAGCCGAAAATTTTGCGATCTGTCGATTTCCTAGGCTCTGCCTGGAAATGGATTGTCGGAACCCCAGACAAGCATGACTTTGAGATTATCGAAGCCAAAATTAATAACGTCCTAACTAACAATAACCAACAAGTTGTTTAAGCAAAATTTGCGAAATAGGCAATATTACGAATAGTATAATAAAGAATTTAAAGTCTACAGATGACTGTTAAGCTTAAAATATAAGTTAGAAATAATTAAGGAAGATGTTATAAACATTGAGTATGCCATGCAATGGGCAAAAGCTAACATAGTAAATACATATTATCAAATTCAGAAATAAATTTTATTAAATATTTAGGAAATATTAAATAAAGAAGATATGCCCTATAATAATGTCATAGAGGCAGTTGAATAGCGTCAAATAACACGTTATTATTATATATTGTAAGTTTACTAACCACTACTAAAGAATCATGTCAAAAAATGCTAATAAGAGCAATAAAAAGGAATAATGTTATAAATCAATTAAAATTTAATGAAATCTTGAAATGTAAAACTAAACTATACGGAATAAGAGAACGATGTAAAACCTTTAACAAGCTATCTATTTGTAAGTACGATGTAATAGACATAAGTAACGAAAAGTGTATTAGCTATTTACTTTCAAGCCGGCCCCCAACATGCACATAGATTAACAATCAACATGTTTCCACGATAGAAGAAATAATCCCTCGAATAATCCTAATAAACCAATACAACGGTGAAATCGAGATAGACGAGAAAACAGTCCACTTAAACGGAACATATCTCATCCAATTTCATAATGCTACCCTCAAAGCACGCCAGCTAACCTTTAGAGCAAACGAAGTCACTGACCATAAACCCTTGCCAGCAATATTACAACCACATGCATAAAAACCGACTACAGAAGAACTTCTTTCCTTAGAAATGATTAGGGAAATAGAGGTCAATAATACCCGATACATTCACAAATTGGAAATAAATAACCGCCAAAAGAACCTTACCATATTTGGGATGTTAACTCTAAGATTGGTGATTGGCTTCTTCTTCATATGGAAGATTGTAAGTAAATCTGCAAAACCCTATGGCAAAACAGTCGCAGAACAGCCGATAGAGGACATATCTATAGAAGAATCAGCTGCCGCAATCTCTCAACCAAATATTGGTTCAATGACCAGAAGCTCCGAAATCCAGATACCCATTCATTCAACTAGAATCAGCCAGATCCCTCTGTTTTGAACAATCAAACGTGGACGTTTGAATTTAGGTTATTTTTAAGAAATGTTTGTATCTTTAGTCTAAGTCTGGCTGCGAGGCAATGAACTTGCTGTTTTAAAAACAAAAAAATTAAATTAATTATATAATTTAATTTGTATAAGCATTACAAAAAAAAAGAAATAAATAAATATACTCAAGCTCCAAGCTCGTATTGACCGATAATGAATCCACATTCATGGGTATATGCGAGAAACAAATTTATGAAAAACTACAAATTGTACATACAGTAACACCGATATTTCATCCCATAACCAACGGTCAAGCTGAGCGTACACACATCACGCTGATCAAACGCGCTAGAGTCCTAGCACAGGAAAATAATTCTTCACCAGAAGACGAAAACTTTAATGCGGTGCGACAATACAACAAAACAATCAATACACGCAGTCACAGGAGAGAAACCCGAGGACGTGTTCTTCAATCGAGGAGTGTATCTTGACATAAAACAAAAACTCGAGATAAATCAAAATAAAGTGCTTTCATATCATAACAAAAATCGTAAGAGTACTATATCACATATTAAAAAAGAGACGTTATATACACTAAAACACACACAAAAGAAGACAGAGGAGACACAATATACAAAGACAGTATACGAGTGCAAACATGCAATGAATGATAATATAATTTTTTATCTCTGCGGTTTTCTGCGATAACTTAATTGACTTAACACTTTCGAACAGATTGAGAAAATACATCCCAAAAAAATTTTAAAAATCCTACAGGGACAATTACTTGCAGTTGGCTGTTTTTCGGTGTTGTTCACTGAATCTTTAATATCGCGTTACCCATACGGTGTTTTCAAGCGTTAGTTCTTGGTAATTGTGATTCAAAAGCACGTGTCTCCATAATTAGTGTGTAAATTAATTTTTGTTTCTATAACTTCATGAAAGTTTTATAATTTACACTTTTTTGTAGATTTACTATAAATAAATATTGACTTATATTGATACTAAAAAATTAATATTAATTGTTATTTTTGTGCATTTTAATTTTTTGGGACAATATATCCCAGTAGTTTCGTCTGTTGGGATTATATTGTATGTTATGTCCCTGCATTATGCAAAGTACTCTTTTTTTGTTATACGATAATTTTTTTATGTAGGAAAGTATGTCTTCCACTCGAAGTTTGAGAGAAAGCGAAATAGAGGGCGTCCTATATGCAACCTCAGACGAGTCAGGGCATTTCGAGGATAGTGATTCGGAGTACGAAGAGGAAGAATCTCAGTCAAATTACTCGAGCTCTGAAGATGATGAAGACCAAGTAGATGCGGATATGGAAGAAAGTGTAAATTTGACTGAACAAATGGAACAAACACAAAATGACGAGATTATTGGTAGGGAAAGTACAGAAGATATTGGACCGCTCACAGCGGAAACAGAAAATATTTGGTCTGTCGACACCACAGTTCCAAGAATGATTGTTCCACCTCAAACTCGTTACCGCCGAATTCTCCGTCCAACGCGCCGTACCACGGAAGAGTGCTCGGCCACCACGAAGAGTGGTCGTAGGTTAAGGTGATAAAAATGGGCGCCACGCGATTGCTCTTCCGCTGAACTACCCACACCCAGAATCGCGACTAAATGTGGGATTCGCGATTCTTTTACTATGACCAAAACAAAAAAAACAAAAACGAATGCTTTCCCAACGTTATAAATTTCCTGCTTCTTTAATTCTTACCGTACCGTATTACAAAATTTCAATTTCAATTCAATTTCAATCTTACAGTCTAGCTTAATTCTAGCTTAACAATTCCAATAACATATGAGTAGAAAAAAAAGGAACACAATTAAATACTTAAGTAAAATCGGAACGAACCCAGGCTATCTACTGATCGCGACACGGGACAATATAATCAAATTAAGCAACCAACTATTGTAAATACATCTATGCCCGCATATGAAGTAAGTAAACTTATCTGGCACGTGTTGGTGCTCCCACCCAGACTCGATTCGTCCGGATCCTCTTGACTCCAGTCGTTTCGTGCCAAGCACCCAAATGATGCTAGTCGCAACTCCGGAAAAAAAAGTATAAGGCAAGTAACACTGAGTTTCGAGCTATCTCCAGCCACCAAGGAAAGCTATTTCACAGTCTCTGTCAATTCTATTTGTTCCTTTTTTTCCACACACAAGACAATAATTTACAAATGTCGATATTTTATTTTTTTTTCTTTTGCACTACCGCACAACTACCTGTTTCCCGGTTTCAAGGGTTTGAAATTCTCCCCTTTTATTACTAATTTTTTTTCCAAGCGCAACCTAAGGAACAAGGGCACTAATTCCATCTAATTTCACAATCCTTGTTTTCCCACTATCCGTACACTTTATTTTTTATTGTTTTCTTGGTTAAACGAAGGCCGCCCGGATTGCCGAACTGTTCGGCTTACTTTCCTCGACCCGTATTTTTTATTTTTCTTACTCCTAACTTTCCCCACGACCGACCTCCTTGACTGACTCTTCACAACTCGCCTATCTTTTTTTTGTTTTTCCCCAATTCACCCACCAAAAATCATTTTCAATTCCACTCAACACTACCCGTTGCCTCTCGAATGTTTTCGCTCAACTCCATACGGTACGTCCTTCTATCGTACAAATGGTTCATCAGACCACATCTCCTGATCTTCCACATCCGCTAATCCCAACAGTAAGTCTTCATACCATAGTATGATGATGGAACTATGGCCCTAAAGAAAAAAAAAACAAAAAAAAATGGACAACTGCGATCCTACATGGGGACTCAAACCTACGATCGTAAAAGTCTGCTTGCCGGTTTCGCAACGCATGGAGCTAGGTTTCGCTAGCGACAACGGAGTGCGGGTGTCCATATCTAGTAGTATTGGTAGGGAAAAATAAGTGATATCATTCTATGCTAATTCCAAAGAGGTGGACGAAAACCTATTAACACAACTCATAATAAACTATTCCCTCTGAACTGTGTAATGTGGATAGAAGTTCGAGTGAATTGGACACGTTTTTTAAAGTATTTCCACGCAGCCTCCTTGTATAGATAAACCAATGTACAAACGAAAGGATTGCAATCCTCAAAAGCTCGCAAGAGGGTAAGTTTCGAAAAACAATGCGTGATATAGTGCAAACAGATCAACACGAAGTTCTTGTGGTGTTGGGCATAATGCTCATAACTTTATATAATCGACTGCCAAAAATGCCAATGTATTGGTCGAAAAAGAAATCGGTTGGTAACTTACTAATCAGAAATAGCATATCTCCTGATAGATATCTTCTGTTGCACTCGAAATTATATTTCAACCACCCCAATAAACCAACTGAGTATTCTAAGACATATTATATTGAGGAAGTTGCCAGTTGCCTAAAAAAACGTTCAATCAAAGCAGAGAAGATAGTTCTTTTCAGGCCTTAGATGAATCCATGATCAAGTGTAGATCAAGGGTAGAACTACCCTGAAACAATATCTGCCATTGAAACCTATAAAAAGGGGGGTAAAGATTTGGGAACGATCGGATTCAAATACAGGATACATTTACGATTTTAATATTTACAATATATTTACAAATGCTGGAAGGAACGTTGGCAGAACGGGTTGTATTGAATTTGGCAAAAACTATCAAAAGTTCAAATGTTTGTCTTTCCTTTGACTGCTTCTTTTCTTCCGTTCATCTTTTTAACACTTTATCATTTCCTGCTGTTGGCACCATTATATCGAACCGAAAACAAGTTCCATCCTGCCCGACTAAGGCGACGAGAGGAGACAGTTTTATTTATATAAAGCAGTTTGGAACATCATGCGCTTTTTGGCAAGACACAAAATTGGTAACTGTAATGAGTAATTGCCACAGATCTAAGTTAGGGACTATTCGACGCAAACAAAAGTGTGGAAGAACGCTCTTACACAAAACGAACATATCCTCACGAACATATCCTTCGTTAAGTTAAATATAGTTGTCACTCTCGTGACAGTCGTGCAGTCTGCACTCTTCATATTTCTTCGCACCTTCCTTCACAGTCAATTCAATAGTTTCATTCCTTTGAAAGTAGCCGGCAGCGAAGGTAGAAAATGCAAACTGCGGTAAGTAAAATAATTTGTAGAATAATAATAAGAAAGGAAATAATTGTAACTTCTTCACAGAAATAAAATAAATTTTATACGAGTAGATCTACGGAAATTGTGTATTTGCCTCTGCAATATCTGTACCGATAGTAACACATTTAATAATCCCTGCCGTGGATTAAATTGTCTGCCTTTGTAACGAAATTTGCAATCTAACATTTTAAATAAACACCGCCATTTTGAAGACCTCCACCGCCGAGAAACTTCACGGATTTGTGAAATCACACTGCCGCATTGCCGCCATTTGGAAAACCGGTTGAGACAGCGTTGTCGCAGTGGTGTTCCTTTCCTGCCATGCAAGGTACACCACCAAGAAAAAGCCCTCACCTTCACCCTAAGGAACCAGTTATTGCCAGATTTAATATGAAAAATGCCAATGTCGCCGCATCGTCAGTCGGCACTTCACAAAAGATTCCACCGTCCGATACTACTACCGCCGCATCCCCAGCAGGCTCTTTACAAAGGATCCGAGTATCCAATGCCAATGCCACCGCATCAGCAGTCCGTAAGGGTAACAAAAGCCACAGCTGCAGACGCGACAGTCGCCCTGACTACTTCCGCAGAGAGTATTCTCGAAGAGTTTCAAAGGAAGCTCGCTGCCATTGAACTCAAGAACATCCAGATTAAACTGAGAGAACGTGATTTGCAGTGCCAGTCGCAGAAAGAGGCGCTGCAAAGCAGACCAATGCAAGCCGCTTCCTCAACAGTTGCTCAGCGAATGACACCGTTATCTAGTGCCGTAATGTTTGACTCACCAACGGCACCGTATACCAACCCGTTATTTCTGCCATCTAGTTTTAGCTGGTACGTACACAGCTAATCATGTTACATTTACTAGTGCTCCAGCCTACGTCAGAACACAATTAGCACCACCTACATGGTTTTCTCCACATCCTCACACACCGTATGCTGCTCCAACGTTTATTGGAAGCTGCAGTGGTACATCCCAGCAACAACTCACGGCACCTCGAAAGCTTCAGGACTTGCCGGAATTCAGCGGTGATCCAGAAGACTGGCCCATGTTTTCAACAGCGTATTCCGAGTCAACTGCAGCTTACAACTATAGTAATATAAAGAATAACATGCGCCTACAAAAGGCTCTAGAGGGTGATGCCCGAAATGTAGTGAGGTGTATGATGATCCATGTCGACAATGTCAACCTCGTGATGGGGCAACATCGTTGTACCTACGGCCGCCCAGAAATGTTGATAGACTGCCAACTTCAACTGGTTCAGCAAATAGCTCCGATTTTCGAATCGAGTGTGAAGAAGTTGATCCCGTTCGCAGTGAAAGCCAACAACCTTGCAGTGTTTTTATCATCAATCAATAGCCAACATCATCTAGCCAACCCCACTCTATTGAAGGAGCTTGTCTTTAAGCTTCCCATGAGTCAGAGGATTTAGTGCGCAGAACATACAGCGAAGATACAGCCGTATCCGACGGTAGTCGACTTCAGCAAGTGGTTAAGTCAAGCGGCAAGCTTGATTTCGGTGGTACAAGACAATAACAGTACCGGGAGTCGCCCATCGGTGGAACCAAATCGCCTTTCAGTTCTTCTTGCAGCCGAGGGTCAGCCAGCAGATCCATCAAAGTGTCCAGTCTGTCAATACCGCCACAGACTGGTTGACTGCACACGCTTCTTGGAATGCTCCGTCAGTGCAAGGTGGACTCAAGTAAAACGCAGTCGTTTGTGTTTCACATGCTTGAAAGTGGGACATGTTGTGGACATCTTGTGGCGTTGATTGGTGCCAAAGGAGTTACCACCAGATCTTACACGAACCGAGGCATCATATCTCCAAGGGTGCGTCAATGCGACACGCACAACATGACGTCAACAATACTAGAGGAGCAGTTCTTAGCTGTTCAGCCAGTCCAGTTAAGAACTGAAAACTACTTTTCCGAGTGCTGCTAGTTACTGTATATGGACCCTTGAAGCGAGTTGACACGTACGCGCTAATGGATGAAGGTTCTTCAATCACGATGATGGATAGCAGCCTTATAAAGTAACTTGGCTTGGACGGCCAGCGACGTAGGTTGGATGCAATGGCTTGGTGGAAGAGCAGCCCAACTCGTAACTGTGGTCAAAGTTCACATTAGTGGTGCACATAATAAAAAGAAACACATGCTTCGGAATGTCTATGGCGTTTCTAACCTTCGGCGCCCGACGCAAAGCCTGAACGAGTACGACCTACGCAGTGATTGAAGATGCCGTAAGCGGTTTCCAGCCCTCCCTTACGACGACGTCATGCCCCAGATACTCATTGGCTTAGACCACTGCCATCTGGGTCTGTCATAAAATTAAAACGATATAAATGTAATCTTGCCCTCAGCTACGACTCCATCGACGCAGCCCAAATCGAAAACGGAAGAATGAGTGAACATGCTCCTTAAAAGCTGTCAAACAATATTCCACGTGGATTTTCTTTCTTTTACATGTCGTGCGACGTTGGAGTCCTTTCTAAATGAAATATTTATAGAGAATAAACTGGTCTTATACAAACAAGACAGTTCTATTCATAAAAAGCAAAAGGCAAAATACACGCACGCACATCTTTATTCTTATTTTTTATGGATACATTGCCGCCGCATATATACATATATATTGAATATACATAGAAAAGTACTTGGATTTGTGGAAACATCACCGCCATCCACACCGTAGTTGCATCCAAAAATTGTGTAACAAAGCACATATGTACATATCTACGCATTATCGATAAAGAAAGGAAATCTGCTTCTGCCTTTTCTAGCTATTTTTACGACTCAAAATAAAATGTGTCTGAATCACCACCAGTTCCTAACATCACACAAGAAAGTCGGAGTCCACATAGCTGCACACATGCAACGGAGATCAACCCGAATCACTTATGTGATTCCAGAAGCTTCTTAATCAAGTCTTGTGCTCAATAATAGTGCTCAATATCCAGAAGAACACTCAGTGGATACAGAAGCAGACCAAACCCTCGTTGACAATCCTGAAAACGTGATCAACGACGACTCTACTACAACAGCAACGATGGATGAGCTATTGAAACAAATGAATGAAATGCGTTCACGGTTGGAGGAAGTAACTGCCAGTGCTGAATCCGAAAGAAGCCGAGCGTATTCGGTTGCAAAACCTGCTTAGTCAACAGCAGAAAAGTGTGGCAGCCACCCTATCAACTCCCATTGTTGACACAAATTCAAGTGTGTGCTCAAAGTCAAACATTACACATTCGTCTATAACGACACTTCCCGCCGATGTATCAGTTCCTCCCACGCCAGCAGCAACAGCCGGTCGTCCCGCAATAAACAGCTCACAAGGGAATCCTAATTCATGGCAATCGCAAATGTACCAGCCCATAAGTCCATAAGTCAACATCGCGTCTCACCAACATCAACACCGGTTACATACCCGGTATCAACATTCTTGCCACCTTTGATGTCCGAACAACCACCCACACAACAATTCGTTTCACTGCCAACAGGAACACCACCTCTTCACCTATAAAGCCACTCAGTACAAAGTAACGTCAGTAATTGTCGAAAGTTGCAGCCCTTAACTGAATTTACAACTCGCCCCGAAGAGTGGCCCATGTTCTCCATAGCATATCGAAATTCGACGTCTATGTACAACTATACCAAAACTGAAAACCTTTTTCGTTTGCAAAAGTCTATAATCGGAGGATTTAGGGAAATAGTGGTAACAACAAAATCTGTTTTGCCGCCGGCCCCTGAGCAGAAGACAAGAACAAAACAAATTCTTCATGTAGCGGAAAGCCAGAAAGCTAACTCCATTGCCAACAGATGCCGCTACTGTGAAAGAAAACAACATCCAGTGACCGATTGCCTTGCTTACAAAAAGCTAGATGTTCCAGCCAGGTGGAAAATTGTGAAAAGGAATAGGATGTGTTTTCCTGTTTGAAATTCGGTCATAGTTTTCAATCTTGCAGATCCCGAAAAGCCTGTGGAACTAAAGGTTGTGAAAGGAAGCATAATGCATATCTAAATGAGGAGCAGAAACCCGTATTGTCGATATCAGTGGCGGGTCACGAATTCATGGAAGGAAGTGTGAAGTTTTTAGCCAACTGCAGTGGTAAATTTAACGACAAAATTCTCTTTCGAGTGGTGCCAGTAAGACTCTATGGCAAGGACTTTGTCGTAAAGACGTTCGCAATTTTTGGTGAGGGATCATCCGTTACTGTCATAGACGCTGAATTGGCACGAGACCTATGACATCAGAAAAACTTCAATGGTTCGGGAACGAAACAGTGACAGCGGAATCCCACATCGTAGACGTTGATGTAAGCGCCGATCGGGATGGATCCAAGCGATACAACATGAGTGAAGTGCAAACAGTAAACGCGCACTTCTGCCGAACTACAACAATAAAAATTGGAAACGATTTCATTTACAAGATACGAGAACGCCAAACCACATATCCTGATTGGTCTCGATAACTGCCATCTAGGAATTCCAACCAACTATCCAGCTCGTCTCTGATGCTGGACGCAGGGCTTTGCAGATATTGTCATCAACATCAAGACAGGTCGATGGCCGATACCAGACAGGTTTGCTTTGGAAAGAGGACATTTTGGAAATTCCATACAGTTATAACATGGCAAAGCGAAGATTATGGAACCTGGAGAGCCGGTTAAGAAAATGTCCTGAATTAGCCGACACCTATAGTATAAGCAAATTATTCAGAGCTATCTGGAAAAGGGAAGAAGCTGACGAGCGAGGAAGCAAGCAGAGAAACACCAAGAACCTGGTACCTCCCTCACTTTGGTGTGAGTAATCCAAACAAGCGAGACAAGGTAAAGTTGGTGTTTGATGCAGCCGCGAAGGTAGACGGCGTTGCCTTAAATTCCGTTTTGCTAAAGGGACCCGACAATAACAAACCGTTAGTTACCATCTTGTTTAACTTCCGTCTGAGAGCCATTGCAGTGTATGGTGATATACGAGAGATGTTACAACAGGTCCTTATGTGCTGTTACGATTGGTGTGGAGTCGTACTGTTGGCTGGGATGAACTGATTTCGCCGAATATTTTCGATCGCTGGAAGCAGTGGAAGGAGGAACTCCCCAAGTTAACTCAGTTTCAGCTGCCTAGATGCCATGACCCTAAGCTCGAGTCATCGAATGTCATCGACCTTCACACTTTCGTTGATGCCAGTGAAGAGGTCTTCAGTGCAGTGTCATTCCTTCGCATCAAGCATGATGATCTGGTGCGAGTTTTGTTCGTCTGCGGCAAAACCAAATGCGCTCCAAAAAAGTTGATGTCAGTGCCCCGCCTTGAGCTCTCCGCAGCCATCTTGGGAATCAGGCTCAGTAACTCGGTTAGGGAGAGTCATGAATTCCCAATAAACGATTGTGTATTTTGGACGGATTCAAAAAACCTCATTAGCTGGCTCAATTCAGAGCCCCGCCGCCATAAACCGTTGGGTGGCTTTCGAAAGCTGAAATACTGGATAGTTGTCAAGCTAACCAGTGGCGATGGGTTCCATCCAAGTTTAACCCAGCTGACGAGGCGACGAGGGCACGATATCCTGAACAGCAAATGGATAAGCGGTCCAGAGATTCTTCATTTGGCAGAAAGGGATTTCGCGCGCAATTTCTGATAATAAGGTACGTCTAGTAGGAGGCTCCGACATGTGAAATGAATAATTGTCAGATCTTGGATCCCAATGCATACTAAGCACCTTTATCATGGACTTCGACCGATCCGTACTATGCCAGGAAAAATCACAATCAACCCTTGGCATCTGAGCCAGAAAAGGCCAGCAGTTGGAATTCCACTTTCCTAACTCGAGCCCAGCATTCGATCCTGTCATTATGTCGTCTACGTACACATCGTTCAACAAAACGCGTGCTGCTGTTGGGTACTCATTTTGGTAGTCCATCGCTATCTGTTTTAAAACTCGAACCGATAAAAACGGCGCAGATGCAGTTCCATATGTTACGGCCCGTAATCGAAAATCGTCTATCTCATCAGATGGACTCTCACGCCAAACGATGCGTTGAAAATCGGTATGCCTATCATCTACCCAAATTTGCCGGAACATTTTGACAACGTCTTCAGTAAATACAAACCTATGTTGCCGAAAACGTAGACACACCCCGAATAAAACGCGCTGTATGGAAGGGCCTATAAGCAACTGACTGTTAAGCGATATCCCTAATGAATCCTTAGCCGATCCATCGAACACTACACGCAATTTGGTAGTCGCGCTGTCTGCTTTCAAAACAGCGTGATGTGGGAGATAAAATATGTTCCCGGGTTTGCCGTTCAATTCGTCTGGTGATATACGAACCATATGACCTAAATTGTGATACTCCTGCATAAATTTTACATATAGTTCATGTAAGTTGGGATCTTTGGAGAACCGACGTTCCATTGAATGCAAGCGACTAACTGAATGTTTTATTGTATTACCAAAGACAGGTGAGGAGGTTTTGAAAGGTAACTGAAAGGGTGAACGCGAGAATGTCTTCCCAAAGTGGTTTTCTGCTTCATCATCCGCAAAGGCTTCCTCCTTCAAGGGTGTGCCTTCATCCAACTCCCAAAACCGCTGCAACAGAGCATCGCCGTCGAGTGTAGAGTGAAGCGGTGAGACTGGAATCTGTTGTGTGGACTCTAAAAAATCACCAGTTACTATCCAGCCAAAAGATATTTCCTGGGCAATCGGCAGACCATGCGGTCCTTGAATCTGATCCCCTATAACGATACACCAGAGTTTGTCCGCTCCAAGAATCATATCTATAGGAGCGGAACGTTGAACTTGGGGTCTGCCAGTTCCAGATCCTGAATATGAGACCAGGTAGACGCGTCAGAGGACTAAGAAGAAAGGTAGGAGGTAAGTTTTTTAACAATGAAGCTGTCGACGGAAAGTTGGGTCTGGTTAAATCGAGAGTATAGGTTGATTGAGATGCAGCCTCGAGTTTGGCCAGCATCTGCTGAAGATAGCCCGCGAATTGGAATCCTTGCATGCTTACGGGGTAGGCCTAAACGTTGAGCGAATGATTCCACAACGAACGAAATTTGCGAACCTGAGTCAATTAAAATACGACAGTTGATAGGGTTGCCTAGATTATCCTAAACCTTAGCTAGTACAGTTGGAAGAATTGTTTGCCGACAATGGCCAATATCGAGAGAGGAGTGGTTATTTACCGGCGGGGAAACAGGCGAGTTGGTTGCTTGTCTGGGTGTTTGCCGAAGAGTGTCGGTCGACAAGGATTGGATACGAGATGTATTTGATAAGTCTGTGTGAACTAACGAGTGATGACGCATATTGCATGAACGGCAGCGAAAGGATGAACGACATTTACTCGAAGTATGACCCGCACGAAGACAGTTAAAGCACAAATCGTTAATTTTTACAAACGCGCGACGTGCGTCAATTCAGCCCAACTTTGTTTAGTGTCCGCGTTGAGCTAGTTCAATAAAATGTAAATTAACCATGGATCGCGATTGTTAGAACCGAGCGCATTTAGTCCACGTACAACCTCATCGGCACCGTCGGCAATTTTCCTCAAATTCTCTGCATTACACAAGGTCGTCGATGGAATCGCCATAAATGTTTCGATGAACGATTGTACAATGAGGTTGACCCGATCATACCGGTTTTCCAGCCATTCCCATTCTTCTAAATATTTCGCCTCCGAGACAGGAAGATGTTTTATTAAATTTGCGGCTTCATCCCGAAGAAACGAACTCAAATAGTAGAACTTTTGAGTAGCTGTTAGATTTGGATTATTATTTACCGATCCCATAAAATGTCTCTAAATGAAGGCCATTCTTTATATCTTCCCGAAAAGGATGGCACCGTTAGTTTGGGCAACTGAATAGAAGCCGTACGATTAAGGCTTGTCGAATTAAGTTTTTCTAAAAATGCTGATTGCTGTTGCGCGAGTTCTTCTACCACGGAGGTTTCTTTTATTAACGTTTTTCGTTCGTTAATGTTCTTGACTAAGGTCGAGTGTGCAACAAAAAAACGATCTTCGTACTCACCGTACCCCTCCTCGAAGCTTGCCACTTCTTCCTCGTTTGCTTCTTGAAGTGCTGCCTCATGCAGCGAACCGAATATTGAACAGGACTCGTTCAAGTGTGCTAATCGTATTTCCAACATTTCGCACGTTGTCGAAGACTTTATCGAATCCACGAATGTTGTCGTGCGCGTTAACCCACCTTTCGCGGTTCCTCGTTTCACACGGATCGAATGCATGTCTTTTGTATATCTTTAGTTTAGTCTATTGTCTTTTTTTTTACTTTCACTATTCACCCAATTTATCCGGATCTGAAGGACCAACAAATTTATGTTTTAAACGAAACTAAATATTACGACGGATGAACCCTTCGATGATCACACCCGATAGCCAATAGAAAAAAAGCGAGAGAAAAACGAAATGACCAAATAATAGAAACAACTAAGTAAAATTAATTCCTTTATTATGATTGATGCGACGATTACAGCGAGTTCATCACGAATGAGTTGCCCAAACTCCCAACCAGTTAGTCCAACCCAGAATTCATATATTGCACACCACCTCAATGGACTTGGTGATGTACAGTCTGATGGTCAGGCTGTTCACTGTGATTTGTTGTTGTAATGCAACTGCTCTCAAGAGTGGTTCGATGCAACCGTGCTGCCAGTAAATGTAGTTGGTGAATGAATGAATGGTGAATCGTACGATATGTGTTTTATGTTATTTTAATATTAAACACGTTACGTTACGTTTCCTTGTTACATTAGATTAAGTTTCAATTAATTTAGCTTTGTTTTAACATGGATTACAAATTCAGTAAAATGTCACTAAAATAATAAAATTAAATATAGTTTAGTTTTTTTTTTAGTTTTAAACGCATTTTATTATCTAATCAATAACTCTTACATTCTAACAAAAAATGCTTAAATGCTAGCTTACAATTACTTAACAATCTTATACTAACTTACTGGCCCCACACAGGCACTCTAAGCTACTCTAAATTCTTATACTATGTCTTTCGACTTTATTAACATTTTCTTTATGGATATTTATTTACTATACTTAAAGCTAAGAATAAAAATTGCTAATAAAAACTTAGCGTATGGACATAGTTTTTTATTTTTTATAAAAACTTAATATCTAACTTAAAATAAGCCTTAGTCTACCTAACCTACATACACAATAAACACATACACACACATATACATTATACACAATAATATACATATATTAGTATATACCTTTGTATACACCAATATATGCATATATTTCTTAAATGCTAACCTAAACCTACGCAAGCTGGCCATCGCTATTTACAAGAGAAAACAGATTGGTCAGCTCTGCCTCATTAGTAAGGCTGGTCCGTAGTTGACGGAAACGACGACGAAGCATCTTCTTCATCATTCAACCACCAAAAATGCTGGTGCTGCCGAACGACATCCCTCTTATCGCGATTCCCCACCGCCCTACTGAACCTGAGTCGATCCACACTGCCATGTGCGACGTCTCTGTTGTAGTTGAGTCGCCTGTCCCCAGCTGTCCGAGCGACATGGAAGATTAACGGGACCGCTGATATATCCTGGATCAACCCTTTCTGATCTAGGTAGAGGAATGCTTCCGGTGGAACGAAGCCGTCAGATCGCACACGCTCGTGGTAAAGGTAATTGGGGTAGTAAGCCCCAGATATCAGGTTATTCATCGAGGTCATTGCTCTTGCAATGTGCCTTCGAGTCAGCTTAATTACGAAGTTGTCCACTCGTATTAGGTTTGCGCTATTGTAAAGGACCTCATTAGGATAAAATTTCTTGTACTCCGACTCTGGTGTTCTGTACAAGCGAAGACAAGCCCTAAGGCAAGCCCTCTCAAACACCCGAATCTTTTCCATTAAGCTTGCTCGTACATTGAACCACACGGGACAACCAAATACCAGCATGGGCCTAATAAGGGCCATGTAGCAGATTACCTTTACCCTCACATCGAGTTGGCTGCTATAAAACAGTTTCTTTGTAAGGGCAAAAGCACCTTTAGCTCTGGCCAGAGCAGCATCTACATTTTTGCCAAAATACAGAAACTGATCTAGCCAGATCCCAAGGTATCTGACTACATTTCGACAGGCAAGAGGCTGTCCGTGCTGTCCAATGATTGAGAACTTTCGCCAATTTTTTCTGGTATCCCTAGAGTCTCCAGACAACGGCGTCCTAAAGAGAATGGTTTCCGACTTCTGAAAGTTGATTTTCAACTTCCAGTCATCGCAAAATCGTCTTATCTTATCGAAGTCACGCTGCAAGAGAGTATTAATGACCTCGATTTTTGGACCTGTTCTGTACGCTACCAAATCGTCTGCGTACGCAATAGTATGGGGAAGTGAACCTATCAAGTCGCTTGTATAAATGTTAAATAGGATCGGCGAATTGACCGCGCCTTGCTGAAGACCATTTTTAATTTGAAATATTCCAACAGAAGTCACATCGCCATTTTTCACGATGAACTGTCTGTTGGTTAGCATATTATAAAGAATGTACAAGAGAGGTTTGCTGATCCCCAGCCTAGTCAGCCTATAGAAAAGACCCTCTAACCATACGGTGTCGAAGGCCTTCTCCAAGTCAACAAGGCAGGCACCAGTGCACTGTTTCTTGCCTTTGTTCCATTGGATATCGGACACCACTTTAGACGCGGCATGTGAGATATCATGTCCCGCCTTAAAACCGAATTGATTATCTGGAACTATATGTTTGTCCTCAACCCACCTAGACAGAGCTCTATTGATTACCTTTTCAAAAACCTTACTGATATTCGGAAGGAGACTTATCGACCGGAGATTCGCCGGATTGGATATATCCTTTCCCTTTTTGGGGATAGGTTGAACCACCGCCGTTTTCCAATGCGCTGGATAATGTGCATTATTAAACAGGGTGGTGTAAATGTCCACCGCTTCTAGAGGAAGATGTCGAAGCACGATGTTTGGAATACCATCGGTCCCCACTGACTTCTTAACCCTGATTGTGTCGAAGATCTCTCGGAGTTTTTGCTTCGAAATGAACGGGGGTAGGTCACCTTCTCTGGCAATGACGTTATTTGCCATATTTTCGTCCCTAAACCGGGTGAAACCAGAGCCCTCGGATCGCCAGCTCCCTATTTTATTTCGAATGCAGAAGTCGTGCACCAAGACGCGACTGTCCAGGTCGCAATTAGGGCCAATGGTATCAATGGCCTTGTATACTTCCTGGAAAGTCGCCCCTATGGTCTCAACCTTCTCCTGCGGATCCTCGATCACAAAGAAGTCGTCATCGTCAGCGGCTTCATTTGGATCAATACCTGCTATTGTCAGTAACCGTTCGTTTTCTGTTGTCCGGGCTATTTTAAGACACTGAAGGTCGTTTTGTTTTTTTCTCCGAAATAGTTTATTGATTTGCGGAAATATGTTCGGGCTGCTGGTGTTTACAGCCCGAACCTTGTTGTTCCAATATGAGCTTACAGCAATTTTGTAATTTTCTTTTATTAACTTTTGCACATTTTTAATCGACGACTTCAGTGTCCTAATCTCCGGATCTTGTCTGTCAGTTAACTGTCTGTACAAGTTTTTGAGTCTTGACAGAAGTCTACTTTTCTGTCGGTGCAGTGCGTCAATAGTAGGATTGCGGAACAGGTCTTCGTTAGTTGTACGTCGATACCGCGGTATTGTAGTGTCCATAGTTTGTTTAATTGTCTCGTCCATCTGTTTTAGGTAATTGTCGATCTCCTCGTTTGACAAATTCCTATTGGACCGTGGGTGGAGCGTGTTCGAGGAGAGCGCTCTGTTCAAGGTTGCGGAGAAGCGCGTCCATCGAGTCTTACTGTAGTTGTAAGAATATCTTTGGACAAACTCCTCCAATTCCGCAATTTCGTTGAGAACTGTAATTTCGGTGCTAAAACCGCAATGGTCGCTGTCATACACGAATGTGCGCAGACAGTTTAATGTTTGTAAATTCGTACCTGTCAGTCGTATACGTTCGTCGTACAGCAGTAGATCCAAATAAGACCCGCCTCTGGGAAACGACTCCCTTGTACACTCTGTGAAATTTTATACCTTCTTTAATGAAGATCGCAACACCACCTCCACGTTTGGATCTGGGCCGGTTTCTTCTTCTAACAATATAATTATTGTACTCCAGTTTGTGATTATCGGTTAGCTTGGTTTCGCTAGCGAAAAGCACATCAGGAGTTTGGTCTTGTAGCAATTTAAACATCGCGGCTCTTCGTTCGATCCTAATCAGTGAATTAACTTTCACCGCAAGGACCTTCAAAGTTTGCTCCACCATGTGCGTACCCATTACGACATGTGTTGCGTTAGGCCCGGCAGCAGCGCGTAAATCTGGTCCACCCGCTTGGCCTGTTCTTGCACCTGCTTTTGCAGCTGAGCCATCTGCCCTTGGATTGCGAGCAAGATGGCTAGCATGTTAGGTGCAGCTTCCGTTGTTCTCGGCATTGGCGCCGGAGAAGCAACAGTCGCTTGACGAAATTAACAACATAAAAAGCAGCATACAAAAGCTGGAGCAAGACATGCTTGCTATTAAACAGAGGCAAATTGGACGAAGGCAGAGGGAGCAATCAGAAGTAGAGAGCTCCCTAAAACAACAACAACAAGAGCAGAAACAGCAACTGCAGCAACAGCAAAACCATCAGCAGCCGAAGCAACAACTGCAGCAAAAGCAACAGCGGCAAGAACACCAACAACAACAAAAACAACAACAGCAGCAGCAGCAACAACAACAACAACAACAGCAGCAGCAGCAGAAGAAGAAGAAAGAGAAGGTGCCTCCGATCAACACCTACAAACTGGAGGTAAATGTAACCAAGGACCTATGTAAGTTGGTCATTGGTAATAATTTTAATATAAAGAGATTGGGGAACGATCGCCATGCCATCCACTGTAATACAGTGGAGGGCTACGCGAAAGTGAAAGAGCTCCTAAAAAAAACGACGTCGGAGCACTACTCATACAAACCGAAGTGTGAAAAGCGGCAATCGATGCTGCTGAAGGGGTTGGAACCGTCTTCTGATCCTGAGGAGATCCTGGCACTGCTCAAAGAGAAGGAGTGCGAAGGACTCAAGTTTGTGGGGGTAAAGCCATTTACCACAGCTAGAGCCAGGCGGGAGAAACGGAGTCTGCCGTTCTTCCTGGTGCAGCTCAATCCCGAAAGCCGTCTGGATAGTCTAAGGAGTATCAATGTCCTAGACTACCAGGTGGTTCACTGGGAAAAACTGAAAAGGAGCGAAGTCGTTATACAATGCGTTCGCTGCCAGAGGTTCGGGCACGCCGCGTTGAACTGCCAAATGCAGCCTCGATGCGTGAAGTGCGCTAAGAACCACAGTTCCGAGGAGTGTGCTCTGGGTGTTGACGGAGCATCCGATAGATCGAAGCTCTCGTGCGTGTTATGTGGAAACGTGGGACACACCGCAAACTATCGGGGTTGTCCTAAGTTCGCTGACATTAAGAAAGCAAAACTGGCTCGGCAGCAGAAGGTGGAGGTCAAACGTTCACCTCTTAGATTTCAAACACCAGCCGTCACGTCCCAAATTTCCTACGCCCAAATGGCGTCAGGTATGGGGTTGTTAATGACGCCAGAGAGGCGAAGCTGTTGAAGCCCCCCTCCTCTTTACCTTCTTCAGCTGTGGACACAGCACTTATTTTTTTCTTTGAGAGATTAGGAGGGGTATTCAACCTCTTCCTCCTTTTGCTGGCTTTCGCCACGGTTATGGGAAGAGCGGGGCGCTCTCCACCGTCCATCACGTGATTTTTATTTTTTTTTTCTTATTGCTTTTTGGTTTTGATGTTACACACTTTGAGGGAAAAAAATAAATAAAAACAAGAAAAAAAAAAAGTTCCAAGTTTCACCCGGGATTCGAACCCGTGTCCCACGATTTGTTGACTGGCGCCGCTAACAGCTGGGTTACCGAGTCAATTGATAAATTTGCAACCAATTGTATTTATCCACTAAATTATTGTTTTTTTACTTTATGAGAAGCCGAAAGACGTCTATTCTCACGAGAGATTTGCGAACGCCTGATAAAATTAAATATACATTAACATTGTGTTCACGAACATGCTCCCGCCCGGTGGACGATTTTCGTCCGCAAGTGTCCTCGATCTTGTACTTTACTGTACCCAAATGGTGTTGGAGTACGTTGTACCTCTTTTGACATAAAAGTCGTGTGTTGTGTGAGTATGAGTGTGTTGACTATCTACATGTAAATGAGACAAAATCGTGTAAATTAATAATTTGAAACATTACATGTAGGTGACAAGGACGACGATATAACAAACGAGCAACAAAGGGAGATAAAATGTGTGTAAGTCGCATAGTGCAATAGTTTGTTTTGATCATTGACCAAAACTGGGTCAATTTCCTATCGCGTGTGTTGTTTGTTTTTTTTTTTTTAGTTTATTCGTTAGTTTTCCCTTTTTTATTTTTTTTTATTGTTAATAAAAAGGTAAGTGTTTTTATTTATTTTACTTTGTCTGCTCCCCTTTCCTACCGGCGCGAGTACACAATTATATATGTGCGTGTGTATATATTGATGCATCGATTGTCTTCGTTTTCGCGCAAGTGACATTCGTGTGCAGTGCAAAAAAAATAAAAGAAAAAAAAAAGAAATGGGAAAATGAAAAAAAATTAAAAAGTTCATTAAAAATATTTTCCCAACAAATTCGGTACAATTTGTGGTGTTATTTTGTACGATAACTGTTCTCCGCTTACGCATATTTTGGTTGTGCAGTGCGATGCTGTGCGACGAAATTTTAGCGAACGGTTAGTGTTTTGATGATGGCCGGATTAGCCTTCTTAGTATGTGTGTGGTATTTACATTTTAAGTAAAGCCAAGAATCCGCCTTCCTTTGAATTGTTGTTGCAATTCATATGGAGTAAGTTTTTTTTTTTTATTATTTTACAAATTTATTATTATTATTATCTTCAAATTAGGATAAGTTTAGTGTAAGATATTTATTATTACAATATAGTATTATATGGTAGAATATTTATTAAAAATTGATACCAGTTAAAGTGTTGTGTTGTGTTTTGAGTGGACAACGTTGAGTGTTCAGTGAAAAACTTCAAGTGCCGTCGGGGTTTTGATTCTCCAATTCCCGTCGGCATTTTGGAATTTTGGAACTCTGCAACGTTGTCGGGTATGAATGATTTTGTGTGGTTTAGAGTGGACTGTATTTATGTGTGTTGTGCTGTGTAGGGATAGCTAGGACAAAATAAGTTTGTATCATTATATTTTATTAATTTAATAAATTGTTTTCAAAAGAAAAGAAATGTCTTTAATTTTTCATGTGAGTTTATTTAAAGTGTTTGTTTTATAAATGTTGTGTTATGTCGCTTAAATGTTGTGTTGTGCAGTTTAATATGTTGTGTTGTGTTGTTTCAAATGTTGTGTTGTGTTGTTTAGGTATTGTTTTGTATTTCGCTTTCCGATTAAGTTCTCCGGTTTCGTTTCGTACGGTAACCACTTGAGCAAGTCCATCGTTTCCGGGATGTGTAGCGATGATTCGTCCGAGTCGCCATTGCAACGGTGGTAGTCTCTCGTCTTTAATGAGAACTAAGTCGCCGCATTTTGGTCCCGGCTCCCGTGTCATCCACTTTGGGCGCTGTTGCATTCTGGACAGGTATTCCGTCTCCACTTGCGCCAGAAATAGTTGGTCATTGAGGTGATCCGCTTCCTTCGCTCAAGGTAACTTACCCTCTCGAAGGCAGTGCCTCCTTGAGGAATCGCGACAGGTCTTTCGCCGATTAAAAAATGTGCTGGTGTCAGCGTTTCCAAGTCTTCGATGTCGTCCGACATTGGGCACAATGGTGTGGAATTGAGGCAGGCTTCAACTTGAGTAAGCAATGTTGACAGTTCTTCAAATGTCAGAGCTTCTGCCCCGACCGCTCTTCGGAGGTGATGCTTTACCGATTTCACCCCTGCCTCCCAAAGCCCTCCGAAATTGGGTGATGCTGGGGGAATAAAAGTCCACTTTGTGTGCAGTTGACTCAGTTGTTCATTAACCGACCCCCAGTTAACCTTCGCCTTTTGCAGCATCCTCCCTAACTCCGTTTCCGCCCCTACAAAATTAGTGCCACAATCACTGTACAGTTCGGCGCACATTCCTCGGCGAGCTATAAATCGTTTGAAAGGCGCTAATAACGCCTGTGTCGTAAGGTCTGACACGACCTCCTAATGCACTGCCTTGACTGCTAGGTAGATGAATATTGAAAAATATCCCTTTAATGTTTTTGCACCTCGTCCTTTCCAGGTTTTGATGTCAAAGGGTCCTGCAAAGTCTACTCCCGATCTGGAGAAAGGCCTTGCAATGCGAACTCTTGGCTCAGGTAAGTTCCCCATGAGTTGTTGCATTGACTTCGCTTTGTGACGGAAACAAGTGATACACTCATGCACCAACTTCTTCACCTTTCTCCTTAACGAAAAAATCCAGAACGCTGTGCGGATGTACACCATCATTAGAGAAACACCACCATGGATTGTGTTTTTGTGTGCATCTCTTATGACAAGGTGTGTGAGATGATGATCTGGTGCCAAAATAGATGGATGTTTCTGTTCGTCGTCCAAGTTTGAGTTCTGCAATCTCCCTCCAACACGTAGAATGTCGTCAGCATCTATAAAGGGATTCAAGTTTAAGGTACGTTTAGGATATACCTTTTTTGCAACATCCATTTCAGGGAATATTTGTTTTTGTGAGGTTTTTATCAACAGTTTCATAGCCTTGTAAATTTCGTTGACCTTCAATGAACCTTTATACATTGTTTCAGGTTTTGCCCGGCAGTTAAACACAAAACGAATGCACTAGGCTAGAATGTGACGAAGCCTTATTAACGAAGATTGCTTAAGCATAAGATTGATGACCTCATTGTCTTCACCGAGTTGTTGCGTGACATGGAATATGTTGGTCGTGTTCTCCTTTCGTTGCTCCAAGTCAGGGTTAATCCTTTTGGGTTGAATGGGAATCTCAAAGTTCCAATTCTCTCGTAGGAAACTTGGGCCCTTCCACCACAACTCGTTTCGTTTCATTTAATTGCTGAGGCGAAGTCAGCTGGGTTGTGTGGGGTAGGAATGTGTTTCCAAGAGCTGCTGTTCGTCAGTCGTTGAATTTCTGTTACACGGTTGGCAACGAAGGTTTTCCATCGGCTTGGCGGTGATGTGACCCAGGCAAGGGCAATCGTAGAATCCATCCACGCGTGTATCTCCAAATTCGTCAGATCCAGTGCCTTCTTGGTATAGTCGAGCAAAGTAGCTAACATAACCGCTCCACAGAGCTCAAGCCTTGGTAGACAAACTGTCTTGAATGGTGCCACTTTTGTCTTGGCAAACATCAAGTGCTAGTGGACGTTGCCTTCCTCATCTTCGCAAGTAGACGGCCGCCCCATATGCTTTCTCCAAAGCATCACAAAACCCATGTAGTTGTAGCTTTGTTGTGCCTCGTTTGCTCACTACATGTACCCACAGTGGAATCCTGATGTCCTGTATCTGCGGAAGTTCCTGCTGAAACGTCCGCCATCGTTCTTCTAGCTCTTGTGGTACTGGTTCATCTCACGTCACTCCTTGACACCATAATTCCTGCAGCATGATTTTTGCCTTGATCATACATGGAGCAATCCAACCCAATGGGCCAAAAAGTTTTGCGATTGAAGATAGCATGCTTCTTTTTGTCACGACTTTATCTTCTGAAAAGAAAGTTTTAAAAGAAAACGAAACTTCTTTTGGCAACCAGAAAATTCCTAACGCCTTTATTCCATCAACCGCTTCGATTGGTAATGTAAATCCCACTTCCCGTT
Organism: Volucella bombylans; assembly: GCA_949129095.1. NCBI lineage: Eukaryota > Metazoa > Arthropoda > Insecta > Diptera > Syrphidae > Volucella > Volucella bombylans. Next base: position 52,710,171 of record OX422142.1, on the reverse strand, counting down.
GATCCGCAGGAATATCACGAAGAATATCTTCCGAATTGCTTGTATTTAGTTGGAAGGAACCTAGCTGGCTTTAGAACGCTTCTAGCTTCATTTCTCTTTAATAAGGCATCTTCGATTGAGTCGGCTCCTGATATGAGGTCATCAACATACATCTCTTCCCGTACGGCTTTGGCACCTAGAGGAAAATGCTGAGCCTCATCCGCCGCCGCCTGATGCAACGTTCGAATAACCAAGTATGGAGCACTGGCCGTGCCAAACGTTACGGTCTCAAGTCTAAAAATCCGTAATTTCTCCGTAGGATGATTACGCCAAAATATAAGCTGGTAATTTGAGTCGTCGATTGGAAGTCGAATTTGGAGATACATTTTTTCGATGTCCGCTGTAAATATAATTTTGTGTAATCGCCACTTTAAAATTAATTTGAAAATATCTGTTTGAATTTTAGGTCCAGTCATTAAGTGTGAATTCAACGAGGATCCGTCCGAACATTTTGGTGCAGCGTCAAAAACAACGCGAAGCTTCGTAGTTGTGCTCGACTCTTTAAATACCGCATGGTGAGGAATGAAGAAATGGTGTGGTGTATCCGGTATGGTATTCGTTTCGTCAACCTGTTGAAGCTCCATATATTCATTTAAGCACTTAGAGTACTCCTTGTGCAGTGTGGGGTTTTCCTGGAATCTTTTTTCCAGTTGATGGAACCTACGTAAGGCATCTAACTTCGAGGCACCAAACCCAGGCTTACATCCGGTTTTAAATGGCAGCGATACCTCATATCGCCCATCAGCCAGTCTTGTAGTTGTCTTGAGATAATGCTCTTCACATGCTTTGTCCTCAGCAGTCTCCTTAGTGTCGAATGGCAACTCCTCCAGTTCCCAGAACCTTCGCAGCTGAATATCTATGTCGAAAACCTGTAAAAAGCTGTGGACAGGTTCTATTACTCGCATAATTGTCTTCCCAAGGAGAAGCCAACCTTTTGCAATTGGGGATCTTACATCATTACCGCGTACAATGGATGCTAAAATAAATTCAGGATAAACATCGCTTCCCAGGAGAATGTCAACAGTTGCAGGCTTATCGAATTGTGGATCAGCTAACCTTAAGCCCTCGTTGTGTTCCCAGTTTTGTTGAGCTAGAGGCTTGTATGGCAACAGACCAGTCAGCGACTTGAACACGTAGGCTCGGGTATTTGTTTCGAATGGTGTTACCAGCGACCCAAAGGTAAGAACTACATACCGCTGACATGAACCACTACTGATTTTTCCCAATCCAGATACCTCAATGAACGTTCGCCGTTGATGAAGCCCTAATAACTGGACAGCGGATTTAGTATTGAACATTGCTTCGGATCCAGGATCAACTAGCGCCCTAAGATGATAATAGTTGCCCTTTGAAGACCTCAATTTCACAACGGCTGAAGCACACTTGGTTGATCTACCCCAAGAGAGACAGGTTGGTTAATCCTTGATTTTATGTGGAAAGTTTGTGTACCTATAGTAGTGTTAGTACTAACCTTTGCAATATTCGACCCTCCACAGTTGACATGCAGCAGAGAGTGGTGTTTCTGCTTGCAGTAATAGCAGCGCACACTGCTTTGACATTGATTAGTCCGGTGACTGTATGCTAGACAGTTCCGGCAAACCCCGATTCTCTCCACTGCCTTAGATCGTTCACAGATCTCCATGGCAATAAACTTCTGACAAGTTCGAAGGGAGTGCTGACCTCACCGTTATCTTCTCGACCGCAACAGCCTTGTGTGCAGAAGAACCGCTGACCTTTATGCCACTCGTTCCAGCTACTGCTTCCAAGGTTCGAAAACTTGTGTTCAGGAACTCTGTCAATTGTCTCAGTGTTGGCAATTCCTTCGAACTGCCCAACTTCTCCTCCCACAAATGCTGAGTAAAAGCAGGTAATTTTTGCACCAGAATATAAATTAGTATGTCATCCCAAGAACTAACCAGCAATCCTAAATTGTCTAGAGTATGGAAACATTCCTGGGACGTGTCCAGAAGAGACTTGTTGTTGTTCGCAGTGTCCTTCGTCAACTGCTGCTGTTCAAAAAAAAATTTAAAATGAGCGTTTACCAACAATCGCTTGTGGTCGTATCTGGCGACAAGCAATTCCCATGCTTTGTCATAATTGACAGAATACAAACCTAAATGCTGCAACAAACGAGCAGCTTCACCTGTGAGAGACGACTTCAAATAGTGAAGCTTTTGGATTTCATCCAGCTTCTTATTTGTGTGGACCAAGGACAAAAAAAACATCGTGGAAAGCCCGCCACTTCGTGTACGAGCCCTCAAAATGTGGTATTTGAATTTGGGGTAATGAAAGCTCATTACAAGAAGCACCTGTGGATTCACCTTCCACAATCTTCTCCTTGGATGCTAACTTGGCATTGTCGATAGCGTCGACCAATTCACCTCGGTAAGGGAAATATGTTTCTTGAAGCAGATCAAAAATTTCATCAAAATTTTCTTCTTCCAGACCTTTTTCAATTTCTCCTCGTCGAATCTTCGCTTGAAGACCAAGCGCATTCTTGAAGTTCCCTTCTAGAATAAGAAGACGGCCTGACAGATAGCTCCAGTCTTTTTGAAGTTGGAGTGGTCACGAAGAATCTGCTCCAGAAGACCTTTTTGATCTGCGCCCGATGACAATTTCGACGTTTTAAGGTTTTTATTTGAAAATTAATTAATTATAAACCAATGTATGTATGTATCAAGTATTTATTAAATTTTATTAAATACAGTTGTTTATTAAAATAGTATTAATTAATTAATATTTTATTTCAGCAACTTACGACCTTTGGTTAGCTTTGCCCAGCTGGTGACAGTTGAGGTTAAAGTTGAAATTAATTTTTTGCACGGCGCGGGAAATGCCATTGGTTTTTATGCACTCCAGAGCTCGTCTTTGAAAAGCTCTAACAATGTCCATTCTTTCCTATTCTCCTCGGAATTTTCCTTCTGTCTCGTCAATCCTATGTTTCAAGTCATTCAGTATCACTATTTCTCACGAGCAAGCCATCTACTTCATTCGTCTTCATAAAAAAAAGTTCATTGGGGTCAAGTCCGGAGACCTTGGAAGTCACAGAATGAGTCCATGCTACCCTATCCACGAATTTCAAGCCATAATTGATTTCTTCAACTTGCAAACTTTATTTCCCTTTTCATAGCATGGTGGTTGCCACATATACATATATTTCAGCATCAATATCCGCCTGCAAAAATGCAGTAACTGCGTCCATTTGTTCAATGCGTAGGTCATATTTAGCAGCCAAACCAAATATGTACCTTATTGATCTCTGCCTTACTACTGGAGCATATACCTCACCATATTCAACTCCCTTTATTTGTTCGTAGCCTTTGATAACCAGCCTTGCTTTAAAGCGCGTGATTCTTCCATCACTGTCAGACTTGGTCTTGAACACCCATTTGCATGGAATAGCTCTTTTATCAACCAGGGTCCACGTGTTGTTTTTCAATAAGGAATTGTATTCAACATTCATTGCTTCTTTCCAAACGTTTCCAAGCTCACTAGATAAGGCCTCCTCAACACTCTCCGGATCCTTCGTAGAAGTCGTGCAAGGTAAATTATTTTGGCAAAGGTAATTAACTGCAGACGTTCCCCCCTTTTTGTTTCTAGGTCTCAGTGTCATTGTACTCGGTTTCAAATCAGGAACTGTTTCATCGGGCACGTAATCATTATCCTCTTGGTCGTTTGGGGCATAGCTCTCATCAAATGATTCTTCAGGTGTTTTTGTATTATCAATTATCTCTTCTTCTTCTTCCTTTTCTTCTTCTTCTTCTTTTTTATTAAGGTCTGTGTCTTGTGGCTGTAAATCAGACAATGGAATTGGTACATAATTTCGTTTTACAGTACCTTTTAAAAATACAACATTTATACTTTTAATAATTTGTTTTCTAGACTGATTATACAACCTGTAACCCTTTGTGTCTTCACAATATCCCACGAACAACAATTCTCTCGATTTCGGATCCCACTTTTATCTTCTTTCTTTGGGTATATGAACCATTGCTTTGCATGCAAAAACCTTTAGGTTACTTACATCAGGTACCTTTCCAGTCCAAAGTTCTTCCGGTGTTTTATAAGCCAAAGCCTTCGTTGGTGAGCGGTTGATACAGCTTCTGCCCAAAAACTTTTTCCTAAATTCGCATTAAGTAGCATGCACCTAGCTCGCTCAACAAAAGTACGGTTGATCCGTTCCGATAACCCATTTTTCTCGGAAGTATATGGATTTGTCGTTTGATGTTTAATTCCAAACTGTTTTAAGTAAACTTCAAAATTATGATTAATGTATTCTTTACCATTATCTGTACGGAGAATTTTAATCTTTTTGTTGCATTGGTTTCCTACGAGATTTTTAAATTCTTTAAATTTCTCTAATACATAATTTTTACCATCAAGAAAATAAACGAATACCCTTCTCGTGTAGTCATCAATGAAAGTCAAGAAATAATTTGCACCTCCCAGAGACTTTGCCTCCATCAGCCCACATAAATCGGAGTGGATTAATTGTAGAGGTTCAGCAGCTCTGGTTCCAACATGTTTGAACGGTTGCCTACTTTGTTTACCTTCTACACAGATGGTACAAATAATTTCCTCCTTCATTGGTGACAACTTGATTCCCGTTGCATTTTCATTAATCGTATGTAAGTAAGAAAAATTGAGGTGACCCATTCTCTGGTGCCATAAATAGCTATCATCATCATTTAAGGCGGCAAGACCAGTACCTATTGTTTTCTTTGTTGTGGTAAAGTTGTTACCAGACGTTTTTAGAAGGTAAACAGTATTACGGAGCGCTGCGCTCAATATTTCTTTACCGTTCTGGTAAACCTTACAGCCACTGCCTTTAAATTTAATGTCACATTCATTTTTTGCGATTTGACTTACGGATAATAAATTGGTTGTAAGATCATTAATGTACAAAACGTTTCTCACCTGTATCTGATGATTTGATCCATCGTTGGCTTTGACGGTTACATTGACCTTACCACAACTTTTCACTGCCAACATTTTATCGTTCGCGAACTTAATGTTCAGAACTGGAGGACTTGTTACATCATACAGCCAGCTGTAATGTTTCGTCAGGTGCATTGAGGCTCCAGAATCAATGTACCAACTTTTTTTTTTTTTTTTTTTTATAATTTACGCGCGCCTAAGGGGTTGATACCCTTTTACTGTTGCCAGGGCGCGGGCGGAAAGATAGAAGGAGGAGAAAGGAAAATTGTTTTTGTAGTGGTTTGAAACTCAGGTGTGTTTGGTTTCTATGTTTGCTCTCCAGGGGTGGGAGTCCGAATAGGACGGAGAGTTTTTCTTCACTCAGAGTGATTCGAGATATAATTCCCAGTATTTTTTTTCATTGCTTGAAACTCTTATAACAGCCAAATCTACGTGTCAGTGTTATGCCTTCACACGCAGAATTTTTTTGTCTGAGTTCCAATTATACAATGAAAACCTGATTTTGCCATGGGCAGGATTCGAACCTGGACCCTCCGAGTGAGAAGCGTTTGCTACTACCACTACACCACGGCCACCCCACTATGGTCATCCAGGGAGGTGGTGGCAGAAAAAGCTGCAAAGAAATTATTTTGGTGGTGATTCAAATTATTGTTAATTCTCTTTTTATATTGACACTGCTTGCTTATGTGCCCGAACTTGTTGCAGTTGAAACAACGTGGACCCTTGTTCTGTGATTTATTGTGATGGTTTTTATTGGGAAAATTATTGTATGCCTGCTGCCTGCTGTTGAGTGCATATTTATCGTACTTTACATAAAATGCACTTGAATCAGTTGCTTTAACATCCTGAAGTATCTTTGTTTTCACTGTGTCCGCAGTGAACGTTCCATAGCCATAATCATTGGTTTGTACATAGCGGGTAGGCCGGTGAGGAGCAAAGTACCAAGCCATTCATCAGCTACTGCAAAACCTACGTTTCTGAGTTTGTGTGCCGTCGACATTATCTTGTTCACGAATTCCTCTGCGTTTGCACAACTTTCCAGATTTGTCGTAATTAAATCTCGGAGTAACCCAACTTTTCTTTCTAGCCCGGAGTCATCAAAGGCCCTCTGGAGATTGTCCCAGACTTCCTTCGCAGTCGATGCTTCTTGAATGTGTACAAAATTAACCGGATCAACCAAAAGGATTAGTTTTGACTTGGCTTTTACTTCCTTCTCTTTATCTAAAGTTTTTATGCTAGATGACCCACCCTCGTTACTGCAGCCGTCCTTGTCATTGGGTTCTATGGTTTCCCATAGATCTTCGTACTGCAAGTATGCCTTTACGGCAAATTTCCACGTTGCATAGTTCTCTCTGCCAATCAATTTGTCAATGCATGTTGATCCATTAGTTGTGGCCATTTCTCGCGTACGATAAAAAGTGTTAGGTTACCAAATTCAATCTGTAGTAATCAAGAAAAATTTTTTATCGTTTGAAAAACTAAATAGACGAACGGACTACTGGGCCCATAACCTGTTAGTCTAAGAGCCCGCAGCAATTTTTAGGTGGGAGAGGTAACCAAAAAATAACAAGATGAGTTGAAAGCTGGTGTAAGCATTATGTTAAAAGCAAAAGTCTTGGAGGAAATGGTCTCGGCTTTAGTGAGTAATAGTGTGCTGAAAACTCTTTTTTTTTCCAAAATTGAGATAATTGAATGCTAATTTCATTGTATGGTGTATTTTTATTTGATCACAGAAATGTTGGTCCAAGACGTTTCGAGTGTGGCAATACTGTTGCCGTTTTAAAGTAAAAAAAAATGTTTTCTTAATATATGACATACCCAAGTATTAATCTATACTAAAGGTAGGAAAGCAATGCCTCATAAAAGATATGAAGGTCCAAGACCATTTGAACGTGGCATACACTCTGCCAGACTGTTTCGAAATTCTAAAAATATCAATTTTTGAAATAATTGTTATAACCAAAATCGGAGTATACCATAACATTAATAATACTCCCCTGATTACAAATTGGTGGGTCCAAGGCCATTTGAACGTGGCATACTTTCTCCCAGACTGTTTCGAAATTCTAAAAATATCAATTTTCGAAATAATTGTTATAACCAAAATTGGAGTATACCATAACATTAATCATACTCCCCTGATTACAAATTGGTGGGTCCAAGACCATTTGAACGTGGATTACGCTCTCCCAGATCATTTTAAGATCCTGAAAAAATTGGTTTTCGAAATACGTAGAACCAATCTTTATATTATCATTTTTGAAATAACGCGACCATATAACCAAACAAAATACACACCAAAATATAGGCTAACGACACCTAAATGCGTATCTGTAAGTCAAAGATGATTCGGACCGACTTTCCCAACAACAGACCAGCTTAAAAGTTTTCAACCCAAAAAAAAGAAATTAATTGTTGCATATACATAACATGTACTCGTATGTACGTTTTTTAAAGTTAGAATATGTGTGTGTATACTATAATTATAGGTATGTTAGTATGTTTGTTATCGCTTTCATCCGAAGAATCACAAGATGTACAAGTAAGCAGATTTTCCTCACTTTCAAAAAGGCCGTCGTCATTATTGGCCAGCATTTCTTGCAGTGTACCCGGTGCCTCCTTGCCATCAAACCATTTAACTTGGAATAAATTCTGTCTGAGCCTCCAACCACTTTCAGCTGGTGTCAACTGAATTGCTTCGTTCTTTATGGCGTTTTTCCAAGCACAAGATATGTACGAGTAGTTGCTTCTTTTTATGTCTTATTTGGGGGTTATAGGCTGCCTTCAAAATCTAAAATATACGAAATTGAAGTAGAAATATATAAACAAGTTTAACCTTTCTAGAGAAGTACTTACTTTTAATATTTTTAAAAATTTTATCTGATGTTGGCTTACAGGTCTTGTAGAAAATTTCATATCTGGCGTTATCCACGGAGAGAGCTTTGGTTTTGTAAATTTCACAGACGAACTTTTCGAGTTTCGATATGTCCACTTCAGGGACGATAAATTCATTGCCAAGCTTGCCAAGTGTTTCCTGCAAATCTAGTCTCTTTCTTAAAATACCGAAGGGCTTAATTTTTTCTTTGTTAAAAAAAGCTGAACTGTAGTCACATCCCGTAAGGCTGTGAAATCCAATCAAAGCAACAGAAAATGTGGGTCCCAGTTCCTGATACAATTCATTGATGTTAATGTATCTAAATGTGTTCTTAGTAACTGTTCCAACTTCAATCCATCCTTTTGGATTGTTTTTAAGATACGGAAGATGATAAAGTGCTATTATGAGCACGTCTGTATCTGAAGATTTTATCACAATTGAACTGTTTCTGGATAAAAATGACACATGTAGTAGCATGCGAGTATCTGCCTCTTCCTGTATACTGAATAAATCCTCGCACTCTTCTTTCAAAATTTTCTCTTTGTCAGTCTTAAAAAGAAAGTATTTAGTATCGTCAGTTACATATATTTCTTTCTTACTTTCAAACATTAGGGTAAAATATTCAATATGTTTCCATTCGGCGACTAGAAATGAATTAAATCTCCTTTTAAACGAGCTATTTCTCAATGCTTTTAAAAAATCAACAGGGCGTTTTTGGTTTCTCTTCAAAGCGCTATATTCAACATATTTTGTGAGCAATTACGTCTATCTCGCTCAATGTCTTTTATTGATGGTGATATCAAACGATCGAAAACAATATTTTGCATTCATTCGACAGATTTTTTTTAAATATGCATTGCAATTTTTTCAAAAGTTGTAGGCAAATCACCTAGAGTGAGTAAAAGAAAGAAACCATCAACTATAATGGCATCAATTTCATTTGGAGGGGAGTTTACGCTGCCATTTGTCAAATGTTTTGGAACCTGGGCTTATCAGTTCTTACCATTGATCCATTCAAATGGCCCATTGCCTGAGGTATATTAGTTAAAGGGTATCTAAAAATGTCTTTAATGTCAACCTGATTTTCGGAAGCAATGTATAAGATACGTCCTATTAAATTCCTTTCCATTTTAAACAGAGAAATCTTATTTATCGACTTTGCTTTATTTTCATACGCAAAATTTTTTATTTCTATTCTATTCGAAACTTTTTTCATCCATTATGCAATCATTTATAACTTTTGTTCAAAGTTAGCAAAAAATGTTCTGTTTCTTTTGAAACACATTTTCCGGTACAAATATTAATGAAATTTTTCTTATTTCCAGTATCTGTGAATGGGTTGCTGAAGTTCGCAATTTCATTTGTAAGAGTTTTTAAATTTTTATTGAACTGCTTTATTTGACTTGATTTTTAAGTCCCGTGTTACATCATCTTTTTTTGAGATTCCAAGTAATGTATTTTGCATAATTTTGATGATTCAGTGCAAAAAAGTATGCAGCTATTTCGTTTAAAGAATAAACGTACAAATTAAAGTCTCCGCCTCGGATACTCCTCGAGAAATCGTTCCGTAGATTCATCATATTTGCATAATTCATCCAATACTCTGCTGTTGCACCATGGCAACCGCTTAAAGTTTTTGAAATATAAGCTTCATAAAGCGAAATAATTGTCTGAAGACTAGCTGCTAGCTCTGTTTGAGTCGCATTATTTTCAAAAAGCTCAATGTCAACTTTCAGATCGTCCACACATATATTTTCTTCTCCCATAAATGTTTTAAAATGAAGAACTTGTATGGCTGCACTAAATAAAATATGTAATCGCTTGCATCCATTATAATGAGTTCCTACCCCAAGAGAAAATATTTTGTAATTGAGATACATGTCGGAGTGAGGTGAGAAATAGAAACTTACCAGATATGAAAGCATTTAGTGAATCTTGCGCAAGTACGCGAGAATTAACTAGCAAAATGTCACCACCAGATCCATCAAAAAATGTTCCTATTGCTTTATAAAAGGCCATTTCAATATGGAAGTTCTCAAGCAGAATAAAAGCACGATCAAATTTCGGTGATTCTTCACGCTTAATTTGTAGGGCAATTTTTGCTATTTCTAGGTCATAAGTAACGAAAATATGTTTTTGATGGCAGCCATTGGCGATTTCAATGGACCTCTTAAGGGTCTCCAAAACCACTGAATGACTTGCTGGTGATAAATTAATGGGAGATAGATAGAAAACCTGTTGTTATGGAAGACTTTTTTGGTATGTCTTGAATTCCAGCCAGTCCACATAGGTGTATCTCCAGTACCACAACTTAAACACATCAGCCATAAATAATCCAGTTCCCTGGCTTTTAGCACTGATTCTTTGCAAAGGTTTAAATTAGGTGAAATAGCACTTGAGAGGGTTGAGACCATTCTAGGTTTCTTATAATAGGGCTCGATTTCTAGGTTTGTAGGAATATAAGCTCTCCGTTTTCTACTCATTGTTGTTGATAAATCTTCTGGCGTTGCAGTTTCGGCTGTAAATTATAATAGAGCTAATAATGTCATGTTCTAAAAGATTAACTATCTTACATTGTAAATGTGAATCCATAATTTGATAGGCTATTCCTACTGTATCATGTAATGTGTTCTTGCCATTACTTGTCTCTACGAAGCAATCGTAGTTGTCGAATGTCACACCTGTACAAAAACTTTTTTCCGTTGACATACCAGGAACTAGAAAAGATGGTTGTAAATTGTCGCTCGAAAATGCTAATTCTGTTTCAAGCTCCTCCACGTAGTGACAGTTAATACAATGTCCGAATTTATTTAAAATCTCAACCACGCGCCTACGGCTTGTAAGACTTTTCATTGCAAGGCCTATGAGAAATATATTTTGGATATGTGCAGATATTTATTATCATGCGTACATAACGTAATATATATATAATATATTTGAATTATCGAGATTTTCTTATTGTACATACATACATAAGTGTATAGATACTAACCTAATTGGATATGCTTTCTTGGCTTTACTCGACCCTTTGTGACGGCATAAATAGTATCACTACAGAGACTAATTATTCTCCTATTAATTTCTTCAGTTTTCCCATAGCGAGGATCAGGGCCAGTAAGAAGATAAAGGAAAATATCGTTTAGTGCATCTGGAACTTTCACTTCATTATCTACCACAGATTTTAATGTCAAAAAATCTGGGAGAGTTACACTGTCAAGACTCATAATTTCATCTCTTAACTTGTAGGCGATATCTCTGTTGATAAAATATAATAATAAGTAACCTTTTATTTTTTGTAGTTTTTCGTATAGGAAATACCTCATTTAGCGCATTTTTCTTTAAGTTTTAAACTTATTAAATGTTCCTGGAATTCATATGAGGGTGCATCAAAGACTACTAATTGCTTATCAATTTTTTTAACATACATTTTTTGTTTGAATATATTAAATAGCTTTTTCTTCAGAAGTAATTTTGAAAATGTAATTGTTTCAATGGTTTCATTTAATTCTCGTTGGTACAATTCGTACAACAGATTGAAATAAATGCGTTTCTTTTAATTCAATAACGCGTTCCTCCACAAAAGAACGAACAGTTGAAAGTGCACGCCTATGAGCCAATTTGTATCCAATTTTATTATTACATTTTGAGAATTGTGTGCTTAAATTGTTTGCCGTCTGCAAAAATATCGCAAGGCAAGTTTTGTGATACTTCTGGTCATCATCGCTGCCGTTTGTCAGTTTGTGATACACTGCGTCATTTGCAAGTGAAACAGCTTTACACACAATATTTTCCAATGTGGATCTTTTACCACTTATAAGTCCCTCTTTTCTTCCTTTACATCTCCTTGTCGTCTTATCACAAAATAAACATTTAAGTATCACTTCATCAGTAGTTGGTGAGCTTGCAACTATATTAGTAGCATCTTCGCCATTGTCCAAAGAAGAACACGGCCTTAAAGTATAGGAAGTTGCACAAATATTGCTGCTCGATACTTTAAATAGATACACCATAGTTTACTTAACTTTTCTTATATATACAGATATATTATAACCATTTAAAATTTGCTTACATGTTTCATAAGATGCTCTTACAGCCTTCGGGACAGCTGTAAAATCACTATAGCAGCCGGTATGATATCCGGTTAAAGCATCCACAGCATTTGGTAGAGCAATATCACTACATTTAAACCCACAGATTTTTCTAATATTTAGTATATCAACACATTTTTATAAAGTTTTTTCTGTGAAACATATCACTTTACCACTGTGTTTTCGGTTGCCGCTATAGCCAAGAATGCACTTTGCTCTTAAATTTGAAGCACTCATTATTACACAGAGAAAACGAAAGTGTAACTAATCATCAGAATAGATTATGGACTTACTTACTTGCTTGTTTACTTTGTTGCGGTAAACTTTCCCGCAACAAGTTTGGCTCTCTTTTCCCTTGTAAGTCCCTTCGGTCCCTCTTTTCGTTGAGTGGGAACACCGAGCTCTGGCGGAGGTGGAGGGCAGCCATGGTCCCATCAGCCAGTGGCCCACCAATCCCAGACCTCGGAAAACAACCCACATAGGTTCACAGGAAGAACCCCAGGGTGCGACAGGAGGTCCACCAGGAACACCGTTGTCGGAGCCCATAGATAGACGGGAGACTCGCAACGGGCAGCATCAGACAGGACGTCTGAAAGTCGCCGACGGGTGGGGACGGACGGTCCTTTTTAATCCAGACACCCCAACACGATGATGACGGGTGGGGGAAGACGATCCCTGGAACAAACACCCCAACGAAAGCCAACAACATGAGGCTTAAGGAACACCCCATATTGCTACCGATGTGGGTGCGGATACAGGCATCACATCACACAACCGATGTGGATGCAGCTAGATGGAGCTAGCACCAACCCAAGGGAACGATGGGTGAAGAGACGACGATCTCTTTTATAGTAACACCCCAACGAGGGAGCAACGAAGGAGCAACAGTGGTGTGCGGGCGGACGGCCAGTATAATCGGGCACACCCCAACGACGTACCAGCTTTAAAAGCTAGGTTCGATGGGTGAAGGGATGACGACCCCTTTTTAAGCCAGCACCCCACCGATGGAGCACCGAAGGAGCAGCAGAGGCGTGTAGGCGGACGGCCAAGTAATAAGACCGCCTCCACCGAGGGAACAAGAAAACATAAATGCAAAACCAGCAGCAACCAACAACAACCAACAAATAACGATTGTACCAAAACAAAAAAGTACAAACTGGCAGAGAGGCCAGAGGGCAGAAGGGCCCAATGACAAAAAAAAAATAATAAATAAATAATTGTAAGGAGTGACACGCTATTTGTCAGTCCCCACCCCCCCCCCCCAAATCTGAACGCCGATCCACTGGAGTAGGTAGGGCCAGGGAAAAAAAAAAAAAATATATATATAAAAATTTAATTGCACAGGCACTATACTTTTCTTTTGTGAGGGGCGGCGATCCAACGGATGGTTGGATTGAGATACAATCCCTTCTGGATTGTATCTATATTCTTTTCCTTCCGTCCCAACACTTCAGCTACCATTCCATCGCATTTCCTTTCTCCTTCGCGGGCGTTTTAATTTTTGCAAGAGTAATCCGATGGGGGAAAATTACCCGGCGATCAGAAAGGAAAGAAACTCTGCTTTTCGCAATTTCTTTTTGTAGAACCTAAGAGTAGGCAATAACTAGGATCCACAGCTTCCACAAACTCGCTCAGTGGAGTTCCCAGTCATTACTAGAAGTGGGAGCGAACTCCGAGACTGAGGAGTTTAGTATGAATGTGGAAAATTGTGTGTGCGAGAGGTCTAGTGAGACACGGGGGCACACACTAGCAAAGCTTGCTAGTGTGGTGGCTAGAAATCCCGTCGTTGGGTCCACTACGGCTGAATGGATGCGAGAGAGAATGTGCGTGTGAATGTGTGTGTGTGTGTCTGGCGGGAGCTGTGGATCGTAGAAGATCTGAAAGCCACTTTGGTGACGACCAGCCTACCGAGAGGGTCAGCCTCAGTTTTTTCCATTTTGTGCGAATTTTTTTTGTTGCGAAAAGTAGAGTTTTTTTCTTTTTTTTGATTTTTAGTTTGCCAATTGCGAAAAGCAATTGCATAGAGTAAATTTTCTTTTTTTTTGTAAAAAGTAAAGTAGAATCGCGTTAAAAAAAAAAAAAAAAAAAAATAAGTAAAACAAGGAAAAAGGAGAATTACGGCAAAGGGAAAAAAGGAGAAAGGAAAGGATACGAGGATTAGACAGCGGGAATAACGGGACGGAAGGAGTGAGAACTGTGCCAGGAAGGTGCGCAGCACCGCTAGGAGGAGAGTAAAAGAGAAGTATAGTGTAGTGAAGTGTAGTGCAGAAAAAAAAAATTAGAAAAAAAAAATTAATAATAATAAATTCGTTTTTTTTTATTTTGCAAATTGAGACTCCGGTGGGCCGCGCGTGCGAAAATTCCCGAGAAAAGACGGGACACGCGACCCGTTAGAATACGTTTTTGTTGTTTCGGGGCTTAAGGAATAGCGGGTCACTCCACCGACGAGTGTACCGCTAAGCCAATTAAAAATAAATCGTCGAGCTCCAACGGAGCCGTTATAACGTGGTAAAATTTGTTGGTTTTATTTTCTTTTTTTCTGTTCGGTTTTTTTGTGTCGGGGAAGTTTTTCTTCTTTTATTTTTCTAAGGTTTCGTGATTCCGAAAAAATCACGTGGCGCCAATTTTTATTTTTTTCTTCATTTCGCCCAGGTTTAGCTGCCGTTAACGCAGTTTGGTTCGGGGCATCGCCGTACCGGTGCCGGGAGTCAAACATAGCAAATTGGCGCCCAACGTGGGGCTTTCTTTCGTTTAATTTCATTTGCCGGCATTTTCTTCGTAATTATTTTTTTTTATTATTCGTGGTTTTTATTTTTATTGTTTTTTTTGATCAAATTTTGGTTTTTTTTTCTTTCGCGGATTTTTGTGCAGTTACGTTAGTTAGTTGGTTGTGTGTCCGTTTTTTTTTAAGAATATTTTGATACGGCTTGTTTTTTTTAGGATTGCAACAAGTGCTGGAGTGCAACAAGAGATAAAGGGGAGAGAAAATATTCAAGAAATAAAGAAAAAGAGCAAGAAAGAAGAAGTACCTGTGGACAACACGAGGAGCTAGAGATAGGATTCTTAAACCTGGGCAAGTACCAGGTCCCCAAGTAGGTGTCTTTAGTTTTAGTTTCTTGGAATTTTTGCTTTCCTTTTTTGAATCCACTTCTCAGTGGATTTGGTGCATTGTGTTTTTGGGAAAAAAAAAAAAAACACATAAACAAATATTTAATCACAAGCCATACATACGTAGATATACGTACGCACCTACATATATATATTTCTTCATTTACATATCCATATATACTCGCATATAAATACACGCACCTACAAATATATTTTTTGGAACATATATACATAAACATTTAAATACCCATACATTTTATTTATTTTGTTTACATATACAATTACTTTAATTTTTTGACTTATATATTACTATATATACTTACATACTCGTACATATATACCATACATACAATTATATTTTTAAATAATTATTTGGGGCATTTGATATTTGAGTTCCGTTTTTTTTTGCCTTCGTTTTTTTTCTCGTTCGTGCGCTTCTTGTCTTGACGGAAAATTTCAGGGTGATCAACAGTTTTTTCGGTTCGTTTGGGGATTTCAGTGTGACCATCCTTATTGTTCGGGGCATTTTGGCGAGTCAGAGGGTGACCATTTGCGTTGGCGTTTTTTTGTTTGTTTTTTCTCACTTTTGCGTTTGGTTATTTTTTTTTGACGTTTTTTTAGTTTCATCGGTGGGTTTGCGTTTTTTGACTTTTGTTTTGTTTTCTTTGGTGTTCCTTCCTTTTTTTTTTTTCCTTGTTTCTGCTCGTAGAGTTGGTTTTTCTGCGACACCGTTTTGTGGCATTAATTTTTTTTAGTTTTTTTTAACATGGAAATCAACAGGCTCGCTGCGGACGAGATGGCCTACGAGATGGAGGCTCGCGGTCTTTCCATTGGCACCGTGGAAGCCATGCGGAAGTCGTTGAGATCCGCTCGTATGCTCGAACGCAGGGGGTCTCTAAATTTTGACTCGGCCTACAAATTCACGTTTGTAGAGGACCGAGATGCCATAATTGCCAAGATAAAACAAATTGAAGAGCTCTTGGAAGAACCTCCAAGTAATCCTAAGTCAAAGGAATACTTGAAGATTCTTACAAAAATCGAATGGGCTCTTAGTAGGTTGGATAGGGCGAGAGACACTTCTCCTGAGCAAACCGAGGAGAAGTGTGATCTCAAACATAGGTTGATCGTACTGGCCGGAGAGTTAGCCGGAGGTACAGAGGATGATTCGGACGATGAGGGCGAGGTAGGCTACGAGGACGAGGGAGAGCCATCGTGCTCGAGGCTCGTCAAGAACCGACCATCACAGCCAACGAGGGGTGAACTCAACGAGAGACAGGAGCAGCAAATCCGGCAAAAAAGGTTTTCCCTCCAGCAGCATCAAGCAGTGGACAGAACACCAGTCCGCGCTGTGAGATCACCGGTGACGCCTGCTGTTGCGGAAGAGACCGGTCTCTACGCAGCTACGGGTGACCACAGCGAGCGCTTGCCGTATGCGAGGGGGGAAAACCTGGCCAAGTGGGACATAAAGTTCACGGGGGAACGTTGTGGTGCGTCGGTAAATTCATTTTTGGAGCGGGTAGAAGAGCTCAGTCAAGCGCGCGGGGTGACTGAAGCTCACTTGTTTAGGGCAGCTGTCGAACTTTTTTCAGGGAAGGCGCTCATATGGTATAGGGCGATTAGGTTGTCGGTCTCTTCTTGGCAAGAGTTGGTGGCGGAACTGAAACTGGAGTTTCTTCCCCCCAACTATGATGACCTCCTACTGGAGGAAATCAGGCATCGTACCCAGGGAAGTAATGAATCCATAGGAGTATACGTCGCGGTCGTGCAAAATATGTTTGGCAGGCTTTCGGAACCGCTATCGGAGCGGCGGAAGCTTGCCATAGTTCAAAGAAACCTGGCCCCCTTTTACCAGCAACAGCTTGGGCTAGCAGACCCCAAGACGGTTGCAGACCTGGTCAAATTGGGTCGCAGGTTGGAGACGGTGCGGGCTAACGTGGAAACGTTTGCTCCGCCACCCAATCCGAGGACGCGTCGGTTGTTGGAGCCAGATTTGGCGTTCGTAAACTGGGAGGAGCCCAGAGTTTCGATTGTCCGAGAGGACATACCACCGCGTGCACCCATTCGGTGCTTTAATTGTAATGGCGAAGGCCACTTTTCGAGCGCGTGTTCAGCTCCTAGACGCTGCTACGGTTGTGGAGCGACAGGAGTGACACGGCGTCAATGTCGACGTTGCAGCGGCACGTCGGGAAACGCGCAACGGACTTCCGGGCCAGCAGGACGGGAGCGCCGGCGCAAGTAGGGGTTAGGTCGCCTGCTGGAAACCAGTCGGGGAACTCGGTAGTTCATTTAGGGTTTAGCTTGGAGGCAAACGGCGATGATAGGCGTCCATATGTAGGAGTTAGTATTTACGGTATAGGGATGTTAGGTCTTTTAGATAGTGGCGCTTCTCGCACTATAATAGGGGGTGAGGGATGGAGTATAGTTAAGGATTTAGGGCTTAGGTTAGGAAGAAATCAGGTTAGGTCCGTCGCGTTAGCGGACGGAAAAAGCGTAGATGTCGTGGGGGTGGTGTCTCTACCAATTGAATGTCTTGAATTGAATAGAATGTCTCGTTATACCAGCGATACCCCACACCGTGATCCTTGGTGCAGATTTTTGGGCACTGGCGGGAATCGTCCCGGATTTAAGATCACGGGTGTGGAACTTTTCGAGCCAACAGTCGGTTGCCTCGATCACCGCAATTCGCGAGATCTCCGAGCTGGACGTCGCCGAAGCAGGGCAGTTGGAAGCTTTGGTCGACGGTATTTTTAAGTCGATGCCCGAGGGGTTGGGGTGCACTCATTTGGTAGAACACAAGATTAGGACGTCGGCAGAACCTATAAAACAAAGATATTACCCTGTGTCGCCTGCGATGCAGAAACACATCGATAAGGAGCTAAACGAGATGCTAGAGGCGGGAGTTATCGAGAAATCGAACAGTCCGTGGGCATCTCCGATAGTCCTTATCAAGAAAAAAGATGGGTCGTTTAGGTTCTGCGTCGACTATAGGAAAGTCAATAGGGTTACAGATAGGGATGCTTATCCATTGCCATTTATCTCGTCGACATTGGATAAGCTTAGGGACGCCAAATATTTGACGTCATTAGATATAAAGTCGGCCTACTGGCAGATCCCCATGGAGGAGAGATCGCGCCCACTCACAGCCTTCACGGTTCCGAATAGAGGCCTGTTCCAGTTTAAGAGAATGCCTTTCGGGTTACACAATGCGCCTGCTACGTGGCAGAGATTTATAGACAGCATCTTAGGTGCTGATCTAGAGCCACACGTATTTGTGTACCTGGACGATATTATCATCGTCACAAATACATTCGACCAACACCTTAAGATACTGGAGGAGGTCTTTAAACGATTGTGTGAGGCAGGGTTAAAAGTTAGTCGGGAAAAATGTAACTTTTGTAGGCCGTCTTTGAAATATTTAGGTTATGTAGTAGATAGGAATGGACTACATGTAGATCCAGAAAAAGTAGATAGTATGATTAGGATTCCCGCACCGAAGAGTGTGAAGGAAATTAGGAGTTTTGTAGGGACAATTTCTTGGTACAGACGTTTTGTACCAAACTTCGCCGCTTTAGTTAGGCCTTTAACAGATTTGTTAAAGAAAGATAGGAAATTTATATGGACGGACGAGTGTGAGGAAAGCTTTAGGAAGGCGAAACAATGTCTAGTAACGGCACCCATTTTAACATGTCCAGACTTCGATTGGCCGTTCGTAGGTCAGACGGACGCCTCTAATTATGGAATAGGGGCCGTATTATCTCAGGAGTTTGAAGATGGAGAGAAAGTTATTTGTTATCTCAGTAGGTCCCTGCAGAGAAGTGAGAGGAACTACTCTACCACAGAGAAGGAATGCTTGGCTGTGCTCTGGGCGATTGAGAAGTTGCGACCATACATCGAAGGGGTTCGGTTTACGGTCGTAACTGATCATTATTCGCTAGTGTGGCTGAGTAACCTTAAGGAACCTCAAGGGAGACTAGGTCGATGGGCAGTGAGGCTGCAGCAATTTGATTTTCAGATTGTCCACAGAAAGGGGAAAGAGCATGTAGTTCCCGACATGCTTTCGCGAGGAGTTCCGGAGTTGGCTGGAATCTCAGAAGCGGATCAAGACCCTTGGATTAGGAAAATGATTGCGGCAGTAGAAGCTAACCCGTTAGCCTACCCCTTGTGGAGAGTAGAGGGGGGCAAACTCTTCAAGTTTGTGAAGAATAGGCAGGTAGTAGTCTATGAAGATAACAATAACGAGTGGAAGTTAGTAGTAGGAAAGCTAGGTAGATTAGGGATTTTACAGGCGTGCCATGATAACCCATTAGCGGGTCACATGGGCGTCCGCAAGACATTTGCGAGAGTAGGAGCTAGGTACTACTGGCCGAAGATGCGGTCAGAAGTAATAAAATACGTGAGAAATTGCACGATTTGTCAACAGGTGAAACCTGTGAACGAGCGACCCGCTGGTTTGATGGTTGAGAGGGTAGGTGTGTCAAGGTGTTGGGAAATGGTTTGTGTAGATCTGGTAGGCCCACTTCCCAAGTCCACTCGGGGTTACAACTATATTCTTACCGTGGTCGATTACTTTTCGAAATTCCCCTTGCTCTTTCCCCTACGTTCCGCAACTGCGAAGGCAGTGTGCAAGGGACTAGAGGAAAATGTCTTTTTGTTGTTCGGCGTACCCAAGGTTGTCGTGTGCGACAACGGTCCCCAGTTTCGAGGAAGGGAGCTCAAAGCTCTCTGTGACTCTTACGAGTCACAAATTAGGTTTACGGCCTATTACCACCCACAGGCTAATCCGGCGGAGAGGATTAACCAGATAATCAAGACAACGCTCAGAGCGTATGTCTCGGAAAATCATCGAGGTTGGGATTCGCAGCTGGCGAAGGTAGCGTGCGCGATTCGCACGGCCCAACACGAGGTGCTGGGGGTATCCCCATATTTCGTAAATTTCGGGAGGGAGATGGTAACTCGCGGCACAGAATTCGATGCCTCGAGGGATTATCTCCAGAATAGGATAGGTAGCGAGGATAGGCTAGGTTGTAGGGACATAGTACCAGGTAGTGAGACCACAGGTACTATAGGTAGGGACTTAGATCTTGAAAGTAGGGAAAGGAATAGGGAATTTAGGGACTCAGATACACCGGAGTTAGGTAGGAGATTCGAGATGTTGAGGCAGGATATTCGTAGGAAATTAGCGGCGGCAGCGAAGAAGTCGGCGAAGGCCTACAACCTCCGACGGCGAGATGTGCAATATCTCCCGAACGAGTTAGTATGGCGACGAAACTTCGTGTTGTCTGACGCAGCTAATTACTACACGGCCAAGCTTGCGCCGAAATTCGCGGGACCATTCAGGATCCTCAAACGTGTGTCAGCGTGGACATACAGTTTGGTGGATTCGAATGGTCAAAATAAAGGTACCTGGCACGCTAAGGACCTTAAGCCCTATAGCGCTGAGCCAGAAGAGTCTTAAGTCCCAGTAGAGTAGAGTAGCTTAGAAGACCGATTGGGTCATAATTTTAGTTTGTTTTTGCATAGACTGGCGGTATTGGCCTTGATGGGAATGTCTTTCCTAAAAACCTTTAGCCTCGGGAAATGGTTTGCGCTTCTTAGGAATGCAAGCCCATTTCCTAGGAGGTGAGGGTGGGGTTTGTTGCGGTAAACTTTCCCGCAACAAGTTTGGCTCTCTTTTCCCTTGTAAGTCCCTTCGGTCCCTCTTTTCGTTGAGTGGGAACACCGAGCTCTGGCGGAGGTGGAGGGCAGCCATGGTCCCATCAGCCAGTGGCCCACCAATCCCAGACCTCGGAAAACAACCCACATAGGTTCACAGGAAGAACCCCAGGGTGCGACAGGAGGTCCACCAGGAACACCGTTGTCGGAGCCCATAGATAGACGGGAGACTCGCAACGGGCAGCATCAGACAGGACGTCTGAAAGTCGCCGACGGGTGGGGACGGACGGTCCTTTTTAATCCAGACACCCCAACACGATGATGACGTTTGGGGGAAGACGATCCCTGGAACAAACACCCCAACGAAAGCCAACAACATGAGGCTTAAGGAACACCCCATATTGCTACCGATGTGGGTGCGGATACAGGCATCACATCACACAACCGATGTGGATGCAGCTAGATGGAGCTAGCACCAACCCAAGGGAACGATGGGTGAAGAGACGACGATCTCTTTTATAGTAACACCCCAACGAGGGAGCAACGAAGGAGCAACAGTGGTGTGCGGGCGGACGGCCAGTATAATCGGGCACACCCCAACGACGTACCAGCTTTAAAAGCTAGGTTCGATGGGTGAAGGGATGACGACCCCTTTTTAAGCCAGCACCCCACCGATGGAGCACCGAAGGAGCAGCAGAGGCGTGTAGGCGGACGGCCAAGTAATAAGACCGCCTCCACCGAGGGAACAAGAAAACATAAATGCAAAACCAGCAGCAACCAACAACAACCAACAAATAACGATTGTACCAAAACAAAAAAGTACAAACTGGCAGAGAGGCCAGAGGGCAGAAGGGCCCAATGACAAAAAAAAAATAATAAATAAATAATTGTAAGGAGTGACACGCTATTTGTCAGTCCCCACCCCCCCCCCCCCAAATCTGAACGCCGATCCACTGGAGTAGGTAGGGCCAGGGAAAAAAAAAAAAAATATATATATAAAAATTTAATTGCACAGGCACTATACTTTTCTTTTGTGAGGGGCGGCGATCCAACGGATGGTTGGATTGAGATACAATCCCTTCTGGATTGTATCTATATTCTTTTCCTTCCGTCCCAACACTTCAGCTACCATTCCATCGCATTTCCTTTCTCCTTCGCGGGCGTTTTAATTTTTGCAAGAGTAATCCGATGGGGGAAAATTACCCGGCGATCAGAAAGGAAAGAAACTCTGCTTTTCGCAATTTCTTTTTGTAGAACCTAAGAGTAGGCAATAACTAGGATCCACAGCTTCCACAAACTCGCTCAGTGGAGTTCCCAGTCATTACTGGAAGTGGGAGCGAACTCCGAGACTGAGGAGTTTAGTATGAATGTGGAAAATTGTGTGTGCGAGAGGTCTAGTGAGACACGGGGGCACACACTAGCAAAGCTTGCTAGTGTGGTGGCTAGAAATCCCGTCGTTGGGTCCACTACGGCTGAATGGATGCGAGAGAGAATGTGCGTGTGAATGTGTGTGTGTGTGTCTGGCGGGAGCTGTGGATCGTAGAAGATCTGAAAGCCACTTTGGTGACGACCAGCCTACCGAGAGGGTCAGCCTCAGTTTTTTCCATTTTGTGCGAATTTTTTTTGTTGCGAAAAGTAGAGTTTTTTTCTTTTTTTTGATTTTTAGTTTGCCAATTGCGAAAAGCAATTGCATAGAGTAAATTTTCTTTTTTTTTGTAAAAAGTAAAGTAGAATCGCGTTAAAAAAAAAAAAAAAAAAAAATAAGTAAAACAAGGAAAAAGGAGAATTACGGCAAAGGGAAAAAAGGAGAAAGGAAAGGATACGAGGATTAGACAGCGGGAATAACGGGACGGAAGGAGTGAGAACTGTGCCAGGAAGGTGCGCAGCACCGCTAGGAGGAGAGTAAAAGAGAAGTATAGTGTAGTGAAGTGTAGTGCAGAAAAAAAAAATTAGAAAAAAAAAGGAAAAAAAAAATTAATAATAATAAATTCGTTTTTTTTTATTTTGCAAATTGAGACTCCGGTGGGCCGCGCGTGCGAAAATTCCCGAGAAAAGACGGGACACGCGACCCGTTAGAATACGTTTTTGTTGTTTCGGGGCTTAAGGAATAGCGGGTCACTCCACCGACGAGTGTACCGCTAAGCCAATTAAAAATAAATCGTCGAGCTCCAACGGAGCCGTTATAACGTGGTAAAATTTGTTGGTTTTATTTTCTTTTTTTCTGTTCGGTTTTTTTGTGTCGGGGAAGTTTTTCTTCTTTTATTTTTCTAAGGTTTCGTGATTCCGAAAAAATCACGTGGCGCCCATTTTTATTTTTTTCTTCATTTCGCCCAGGTTTAGCTGCCGTTAACGCGCTACCTGGTAGAACCCACAGCTGGGATAGCGGGATCCCAGAGAGAATAAAGTGCTATTGTTTGGTTCGGGGCATCGCCGTACCGGTGCCGGGAGTCAAACATAGCAACTTGTGATTTCATTAACTCATAACGGCAAGAACGGTAAAACGTATTTTTTTTATATTTTGTTTGTGACGTTAGCTAATATTGTCTACGTGTTTGGGAGTTTAGATTGATAAGAAAAATCAATGACACATTTTTCGCGAAGATGTAAATTTAAGATCAGTCTCTCCCTGATATGTTGATCATAATTGATTAATCTTATTATGATTATTATTATTATTTATTTCCTTTCATGACTTCGTGAAAGAGCAATAGTCATTCACATCTATACAGGCGTTTTATTTCCATTCATAGTTCTCCCGATAGATCTCGCAAATATCCATTTGAATACAATCCTTCCCTCGCTGCCTCGGTTTTGATATAGTTATAATTCCTTCCGGCTTGCTGATAAAGGTTCTGTGAGCAGCCCATTTTTCCAATTATTTAGTGTTTCTTATTATACGGACTTTTCGTATTGTAGATAACAAATATGTTAGTTTTTTTTTTTGGGTTGAAAACTTTTAGGCTGGTCTGTTATTGGGAAAGTCGGTCCGAATCATCTTTGACTTACAGATACGCATTTAGGTGTCGTTAGCCTATATTTTGGTGTATATTTTGTTTGGTTATATGGTCGCGTTATTTCAAAAATGATAATATAAAGATTGGTTGTACGTATTTCGAAAATTTTTTTTTTTAACTTTAAAACGATCTGGCAACAGCATTGCGACACTCGAAACGTCTTGGACCAACATTTCTGTGATCAAATTAAAATACACTATACAATGAAATTAGCATTCACTGGTTATATCAATTATCTCAATTTTGGAAAAAAAATGAGTTTTCAGCACACTATTACCACAGCTAATACTCGCTAAAGCCGCGACCATTTCCTGCAAGACTTTTGTTTTTAACATAATGCTTACACCAGCTTTCAACTCATCTGGTTATTTTTTAGTTACCTCTCACACTTAAAACTTGCTGCGGGCTCTTGGTCTATGTAGAAATACTATTATATGTATTTGATAAAGAAAGGTTAAATTAGGAACTTTATAAAATACGTTTTATTAGTTTAAGTGACAAAGGATAAGTGACAAGAATAGAAGATGTATAATGTAATGTGTATTCATAAAGTGACATGGAAGATAAGATCTGTTTATTTAGAACAATATGGTTAGCATTTATTACTATCAGTCTGTATTGAGCGTTCGGCCAAACCATTAGAACGAGGATGATACGGACTAGAGGTTATGTGATCAATCTGCCAATCTTGGCAATCTTGGTTATACGGAGGTCCGTTATCTGAAATCATTATTTGGGGAAATCCATGACTTACGAAAATAGCTTTTAGTTTATTGACGACAATCTGACCGCTATAACCAGAGCTTAAATGCTCTATTTCAATGTACTTTGACCAATAGTCAATCACTAGTAAATACATTTGTTTGTTAAATTCAAAGAAATCTGTACCTACTTTGTACCACGGAATTGGAGGAATTTCATGCGGCTGTAAAGGTTCTTTGGGCTGTGATGAACAATGACGCATGCAAGTTTCACAATCGGTTACTATATTCTGAATATCATTGTTTATATTGGGCCAAAAAACTATATCCTTTGCAAGACTTTGACATCTCTGAATACCCAGGTGCCCTTCATGAATGAGGTTCAAAATATCCTGCCTCATGGAAGAAGGAATAACTATACGGTTTGATTTCGACAGAATATCGTCGACAACATGCAACTCATCTCTAACCTTATAATATAGCATGCAATCTGATATAACAGATTTTTTTTGATTTGAAAGAATTTCGTCACTATTACTTGCTTCTTTGATTTTCAGTAATCTATCTGGTGAAACCGATAACGATGCTATTAGTAAATTGTAATGAAGTGTCAAATCTTTATCAAACTCAGCTAATGTTTTTCCTGGCAATGGTGCTCTGGAAAGCGTGTCGGCCGTAAACATGTACTTGCCAGGTTTGTACGCCATCTTTAAGTCATAAGACTGCAAGCGAAGCATAAACCTTTGAAGTCGAGCGGGAACTTTATATAATGCCTTCATAAACATTGGGATAAGCGGTTTATGGTCAGTCTCGACAATGATGCGTTTTCCGTAAACATATTGGTGGAATTTCAAACAACCAAAGAGAATGGCAAATAACTCTTTCTCAATGTTAGCATAGTTTTGTTGACTCGATGTCAAAGTCGCAGAAGCAAAGTTGACAAATCTTTCACGAAACTACCTAAATAGTTTACCATACCTTGAAATCTTTGTACTTCACTGACAGACGTAGGACGGGGCATTTCACAGATTGCTTTAACTTTTGGCTCATCTGGACGGACTCCATTTTGATTAAAAACGTAGCCAATAAACTTAACTTCATTTAGACAAATTTTAGATTTTTCCTCATTAAATTTAAGACCAATCTCACGAGCTCTTTCTAATACTTTTTCTAAAATCAAATTGTCTTCTGCCAATGTATTAGCATGCAAAAAAAAATCATCAATATAAATTTCTACACCCTTTATATCACTAAAATGCTTATCCATCTCAGCATGAAAGATTTCCGGGGCTGCGTTTAATCCAAAAGGAAGACGCAAGAAACGATATCTTCAAATGGTGTGACAAATGTACATAGCTTGGAAGATTCGTCGTCTAATGAAATAACCCAGAAACCCGAGCTCGCATCTAATGTACTAAAGTATTTAGAACCACTTAATTTAGATTGATCTCGTCAACAGTTGGGAAAGAATAATGCGCTCTGAGAATTTAAGTTTCTCGGGTCAAGACAATTTGTTAATTTCCCGTTAGCCTTTTTGACCAAAACTATTGAGTTGACCCACTCAGTGGGCTCCTCAACTTTTAATATCACTTTTAAATTTTCCATTCGGTCTAATTTTTCTTTTAATAAATTGTGCAAGGCAAACGGAATTTTCGGGGACTATCTATAGTATAAGACACTTCAGGAATAAGCCTTAAATGACACTTGTTTTTTAATAGACCGAGACCGTGAAATACGTCACAATAATGTACTAAAATTGATTTGCAAATTTTAACACTATTTATACTTTTAGTAGATTTTTCTTTTAATAAATTGTTATCTAGAAAATTAGCTAACATTTTAGAATTACTTTTATTAATGCATGCAAGTTTAATTTCATCTACCTTTTTAAAGAGCCTAAATTTAATTCCGAAATTCGGCATTATTTCACTTTATGAAAGCGAAATAACGTCGAGCACTGTTTGTGAAATAAAGCCGAATTCAAAGAGAAGGCAAAGAATTTGCAAAACCAACTGTACTTATTAGAAAAACAAGTAAAATTTAAATTTGCAGGGGGGCAGCATGCCCCCCTAACCAACCGCACAGTTTATATGTCACTTTCTAAAACGAAATAACACCATATGATTTAAAATCTATGAAAACAGAATCCTCTCTCTAAATGTGTGAATAAATTCAAAGCGAAATAAGGCCGACTCGACTTTATTTCACTTTAGCAAAGTGAAATAAGACCGAACATAGAAATTCGGCGTTATTTCACGGCACCGTGTTGTTATAACCATCTACGGCTACGTGGACAAGTTCCTTAACCTTCAAATCTGGATTCTCGGCTTTAAGGCACCGATAAATTTCCAGTATAGTAAAATGTACCCTCTCTATTTGTTCATTTACTTCGTTTCTGGGGGTTGGGGTTAGGTATAGTTTGATTCCTAGAGTTTTAAGAAAGTTTAGGACGATTGGGCTGAGGAAGCTTCTTTCATTGTCCGTGACTAAAATTGTTGGGACTGTAAAGTAATGTCAATTTTAATAAATTTTGATCTAATGTAAATGACAGATTTATCTTTAATATGGAAAAATTTAGAAAACTTAGAAAACTTGTCAATTAAGGTTAAAAATTTCGTTTTGAAATTCCCTGATATCCATATGAAGAATTTCGCATGGATATTTGGTAATGGGTGTTTCCTGCAAAGTGGGAGTTATGGGGTGTCGATCATACTTGTTGGTATTACAGATTTCGCATGACGAAGTTAATTTTTTTACTCTAGACATCATATGTGGAAAATAAAATTGTTTCAGGATTTGCTCTTTGTTTTCCTTTGCCGACCGATGGGCTCTTTTGTGTTCTTTCTCTATAATTAGGAATTGGCGGTCTTCATTAACAACGTCCTCGACAACTCTTTGCGTCACGCGAATCTTGTATTTTTCGAAGTTTTCCAGATAAACTTTTTGAAGCAATCCCAGATAGTTCTCCGGAATTTTAATTCCGTTTACTACGAATACATTTGGGTTCAAGTTTTCCCGAAGCATTTCTATGAGATTAGCTTGACAAAAGGTTCTTGCGGAAATATAATGGCGATGATAGCCCTGATGCGGTTCTTCGTGAGCACAAAGATCGATGCTACGAGTAATTCTGAAAATAAGCTGGTGTCTAAAAACATTAATTGGAGCTTCTACATGTGGTATTAGGTCGGAATTATCCTGATCAGCACTGTGCGCGGTGCAAGAATCTGTATCGCTGTTGGAGAGCTCGCAAAGTCCCTCTTCAGCCATATCAGCCAATGAGTTTGCCCCTGAGGCTTGTCCTTCACCTGCAGTATCCGTGGCTGATTCCGAGAGTGCTTCTTGTAGCTCACTTGCAGATTGAATACTTCTGTCTTTTTCGCCAGCTGTTCCGGCTGCATTAGGTAGACCAGGCAGATGGTTAACTTCCGTCTTCATGCACGAGAGAGCATCAGCCACGAAATTCGATTTATCTGGTGTGTGAATCAATTCGTAGTTATATTCCTCAATCCTTGCTTTCCAGCGTTTGAGTTTCGCATTGTGATTTCTATTACTCAGTGCGAATGTCAGGGGCTGGTGGTCGGTGTAAATCTTAATCTTCTTTGCTCTATACAGATAATTTCTCAAATTATCCAAAGAAGAGACTACCGCAAGCATCTCCTTCCCATTGGTTGCGTAATTTTCCTCTGTTCGATTCAGAGAGCGAGATATATATGCGACTGGCCTCTCCTTACCATGCTCACCTTGACACAGCACAGCTCCGATTGCAAAATTTGAAGCATCTGCGGTCAAATTGAAGCTTTTCTCGAAGTCCGGAAATGCCAGTACTTCTGCAGAAGTGAGTAACTCCTTCAAGATTTCGAAAGTCTTAATTGCATCTTCATTGAGAGAGATTGGGACATTTTTGGATTGGTTAGCTCGGACTTGCGCAAATTCCCCTCGAGTTATATTCGTCAATGGTTTAGCTAATTTAGCATAATCACGGATAAATTTCCTGTAGTAGGAAGTTAACCCCAGGAAGCTTTTCAGTTCTTTTAAGTTTGTCGGTGGAAGGATTTTTTCAATAGCTTTAACCTTTTTAGGAGTAGGTAAAGGTAGCCAAGAAATTCGACGCTAGTCGCCAAGAAGTTTGTTTTTTCCAGGTTGATTTTCAATTGCTAATTTTGTAGAAGACGATCTCGATGTCTCTTAGATGATCTTCTTCTGATTTACTAAAAATAATTATGTCATCTATATAGACATAGGAAATCTTACCTATTAGCTCCTTAAACACATCATCTATTATGCGCTGAAAGATTGCTGGAGCATTCTTGAGGCCGAACGGAAGTCTTAGATATTCGTACTTCCCATTCATTGTTCAGAAGGCTGTTTGCGGAATATCCTTTTCTTTCATGAGGATCTAATGAATCCCTGAGGTCAGGTCAAGCGTTGTGAAGAATCGAGCATTACCTAGACTGGCAAGTGTGCTGTTCATATCAGGGATAGGAAATGGATCAGGAATTATTACAGCGTTTAGACGTTTGTAATCGATGACCATTCTGTACTAATTTTCTCCGTTTGGCTTCGGCTTTTTCGGAACAACCCATATAGGTGAATTATATGGACTGTTGATGGACGGATGATGTTCTCTGTTCATTTACCTGTCTTTCGACCTCTTCCCTCATACAAGCGGTGTAAGGATAACTTTTGGAGTGGTTCGTTGGTGGTTGTACGAATTTCCGCTCGTATGTTGTTTTTTACTTTCTCGTTCCCTACTGGACCGAAAAGACTTTCGAACTTCATCTAAAGATCTCCTAATCTAGACCTTCCTAAAATAGAAACATTTCCGCTCAAGGTAAGCATTTGACTAATTAATTCAGCAGAAGCATGGTTTTTGAGAGGAATGATTTTATTCGATTCAATGGTAAGCATATTTTTTTCTCTGTCTATAACAGCCTTCGCTGCTTCAGAGTATCGTCCCCTATTATACCATCGAACGAATTCAAATTTGGGAGGACGAAAAATGTTATCTCGAGATTGCAGCCTAGGTACTTAAAGAACTTTCCACAGATTTTGTTTTTAACTAGGATATTTCCGGCAGGACTATTGACTTGAAATGGGATTTTGACGGGTTCGGGACATGAAACTAAATTTTTTTTGATGAAGTTCTTATTCGCCCCAGTGTCTATAAGGAAATTTAGTATGTTCCCGTCCCGCGCTACATATTCTATGTATGGTACGCTGGAAACGAGGCCATAAAATTATCTCCCCTAGGTTCTTCATTGGGAAGTTCAATGTATTCTATTTCTGGGTTTTCCGCACCCGTGGTGTTCTCTGGATACCACATGGTTTAGACGCTGTTGCTTTCGAGGGTAGTTATCGGATATCGATTCCCTCTTAACTGTTTTTGGCAAATTCTTGCAGTCTACCCTCCTAGATTGGGTCGAATTGTCCACTTCCATTTGTACCGGAGGTTTTGGTCCTATTGGCCCCTGGGGGATGAATGCTATTGATGAAAAATTTACCTCCGTGGATGCTGTGAATTGTGAGCAGGGTTATCTCTTGGAGGAAATGACTTGTTGGGGTTTCCAGGATTGTGATGCGATCCTGAGCTGCCTCTAAAGTCGTAGTTCACAGGGAAAGATATCATATTAGGTGCCCTGATATGTAGAGAATTATTTCTAAAGTTAAGATTTTGCATCTCAAAGCAGGCGGAATATTCTTTAGGCAAGGTTCTTGGCTTCTGAACAATGAGAAGTCTTAGATTAGATTTCATTTTTATTTCGTATAAGAATTTTTACATATGGTTTGTTACCGCACATTTAATAATACAGGGATTTGATAATACAAAGTATCTTGCAACTGAAATAGTTGCTGAAACATTTGAAATTTATTAACAAGAAAGAATCATTAGAAGGAAAATACGACAAAAACCTTCCATAAGAAAAAAAAAACATGAAAATAAAATAAAATAAATAAATAAATACAAATAAATAAATAAGTAAACAAGTAATCAAGTAAAGAATTTAATAAATAAATAAACAAATAAATAAGTAAGTAATAAAGAAATACGTAAACAAGTAAATAATTTAATAAACAAATAAGTAAATAAATAAATAATCTATAAATAAATAAATAAATAAATAAGTATAAATAATTAGATAGAAATGATAAATAAATTAACAAAAATTTTAACCAATTAAAGAAACAAATATAAACAAATAAAGTCGCATATAGCTATCAAACAATTCATTAATTAGCGGGTTATCAGGGAAGCTGCATCTTATTACAAAATTTGACTTAAGTTGTGCGATTCTTTCACAAATCAATTCAACGTTCGCTTTGTTGTGTAGGTCTATTGTTGAATGAGCATCATTTTTAAGACTTTATTTTGACATGTCTGCAGTTTTTTTATGTGGCATTTTGCGCAATCCCCCCAAACTTGACATCCATACAAAAGAATAGCCTGAGAAATAACTTTGAAAATTATGATCTTGTTTTCTGTTGAGAGCGCTGATTTTCTATTAAAAATAGATATAACATTTTAATAGCCACCCCTACTTTCTTGACCGTTCTAGTTATGTGTTCGTTAAATAACAACTTTGAATCAAGCTGGATACCTAGATATCTGACATGGGGCTCCCAAGGGATATTTACTCCATTAATTTGTAACGGGTTAGAAGGCAGAAAGCAATGTTTTCTTTTTCTAGTGAAAAAGATAGCTTGCATTTTCGCTTCATTCCATTTTATTTTCCATTTTGTGTAATACTTTTTTAATACTTCCATCGCATTATTGAGATTGCTTTCAATATTGAAAGCAAATTCATGCGACGAAAATACTGCAGTATCATCAGCAAAAATGGCTACATGACAATCGTGCAAAACAGGAAAATCGGACGTGTAGATATTATACAAAATTGGGCCTAAAACAGAACCTTGAGGAACACCAAAATCATAAGTTATTAAGTTTCAGACACCACTATTAACATAGACCTTAAAACAACGACTAGATAAGAAACTTTGAACTAACTTACAAATATAGGACGGAAAATTAAATTGTACGAGTATCATTTTGTAAATAAGACCATCGTGCCAGACAGTATCAAATGCTTTTTCGATATCTAGTAAAAGCATTCCAGTTGATTTACCTGCGGAGCGATTTGCTTTCACAAAGTTGCAAATTCTAACTACTTGATGTGAAGTATTATGATGTTGCCTGAAGCCAAATTGTTCTTTAGGATAAATATTTTTATCACAGATATGTTTGAGTAACTTTTTCTTAATAACTCTTTCTAATATTTTGCTTAGACTACAAAGCAAACTTATTGGCCTATAACTTTCTACACTTTCAGGTGGCTTACCAGCTTTAAGCACCGGTACAATTTCCAAACCTCTGGAAAGTACCCTATCTTCAGGCAGGCATTTATGAGGAAAGTTAAATATTTTATTCCAGATTTGGGCAACTGCTTTATATAGATATTAGGTATGCAGTCAATACCGCCTGCTTTTCTTGTTTTTAAATCATTGACTATAAATTGAATATCTTTCTCTGATGCGAAACTTACAGAAGATATTGGTGCGCTTCTATTGAAGAAATACTCTTGAACTGTGGTGTTCACAATATTATCTGTATTAGCATCGCCAATAAATCTGGAGTTGTTGTTATTTCTCGCAAAGTTCAGTGCAAGGGCATTTGCTTTGTCCACATCCGAAATAAAGGTTCGAACAGTATCTTTTAAAAATGGTAACTGCCTTTTTCTATTTTTTATTACCTTCATAATGTTACATAAAGGTCTAGCATTTTTTTCTAATGAGTTCAGCTTTCTGTTCCAGTTTTTATTGCGACCCTGTGATATTTTTAAGGCAATGATCTTATTGATATTTGATACCGCTATTTGATATTTGATAATAGGGTCCCGATATCTCTGCCAGTTTTTTCGGTAAACGTTTCTTATTTTTATTAGATCTAAAATATAGGCGGGAAGTTTTATGTTAACTTCACTTATAATTTTCTTAGGAATACTATTTTCAGCAGCATTTAATATGATTTCTGAAAACTGTTTTAAAATAGCATCGACATTTTCTTTACTTGAAATAGCTTCTGCGTTGTCAATTGTACCTCGAAATATATTATTGATCTCAGGTCTGAAACGTACCCAGTTCGCATTTTTCAAATCTTGGGTAAACTTGACTTGTTTAACCGCTGTGCAATAAACCTTGCAAAAAACAGGAGTGTGATCAGAGCTAAGAACGTTAACAACAGTTGGCTGTGATATTAAGCTAGGAACATTAGTAATGAACAAGTCTAGAATGGATGGCCTTCCACGGGAACTACAAGGGAAATAGGTGGGACTAGTGGGAAACATTACAGAAACTGGTAGGTTAACACATAAACCAGAAAGAATATTTCCCCAGGAGTTAGCTCTTGAACAACCCCAGTCCCTATTTCTGCAGTTAAAGTCACCTCAAAAAAGTACTTTTCCGTTCAAGGAGAATAACCTGCGAAAATCATTTTTGACGGCAATTCTTTTGTTATTAGAAACGCGGCCGCCAGGGAAATATACACAAAATACTTTTAACTGCTGCTGGTTACTTAAATTTATTTCAATACCAATGTTTTCTACGTAGCACGTTCTCACTACAGGTAAAAGCGAATGTTGGATTGATCTCTTAATTAAAATGGCAACACCACCACCTCGTCTATTTATTCTATCGTATCGATAGCATTTATAGTTAGGTGTGGATAGTTTGAGATCATTTTGTAACATGGTTTCAGTAACCAAGGCAATGTCAATGTTGCTACTGTTTAAAAAAAAAATTCGACAAGTTTCCCGCGTATAAATCTTGCATTCCAATTTAAAATTCTTAGATTTCTACTTAACATATTATTTATCATTAGAGTATAAAAACTTAGTCGCTAAATGTGCGATAACATTGAATTTCGTTATCATCTCCATACAAAGGGAGGTTATCTCTTCTGCCGTAAACAATGTATTGGAATTGTTGTCTAAAGTGTTGCCACAGATGTTGCTGGGAAGGTTGCTATGTATATCGGTATGACCACGGTATATGTTTTTGCATGCGCTCGCGTAGCTTTGTTTGTTGGTATTCCGCCTGAATTTGAATGAGACTTGTGTTGGAGCGGGTTTTGCAGAAACACGTGATGCATGAAAAGCTTTTGGTTGCAAAGAGCTTTTAAGCTTCGAGGATTTTTCTTTTAGCTCCACATATTTAGTTCTGCTACCACATGTTGGATCTGTAGACTTGTGAGATCCTCCGCAATTTGCGCATTTATGTGGGGCAGTATTTTCACACTTAGCAATCTTATGTAAACTGGCGCAGATGGCACAGTAAGTCCTAATGTGGCAATTTCTCTCCCCATGGCCAAACATTTGGCAGTTACGGCACTGAGTAAGCTTACCTTTTAATTTTTTCTGGTAACTCCAATTTAACTGTGTATGAAATATAGCACGATAGCGTTTTTTTAAATCAGCCAACTTTACCAGCCATTTTCAAACGAAACAATGTAAATAGTGTCACAGTAATGTTCGAAATTTCTTTTTACTTTTTTTAAATCAGTACATTTAAGACTAAGTTTTATAAGTTCGTCTTTAAGTAATTGTGTTTCCATATCGTTCAAGCCGTGTAGAATTACTTTAAAAACACTTAAAAACACACGCAATGGAGTCACACACGATTTTAACACCGATTGATATTTTTTTAATACAATAGTCAGTGATCTTCAAGGCCTTAAACATATTATGCACGTAATTACCTGATTTCTGCAATAGTTTGATGGGGGGAATAAACGCTTTTTTGGATGACACACTGGACACGATTACATCATCTATATCATCAATATCACTGTCCGGATGGCATTGTAGTGGACTAGAGTAATTCGTTCTGGAGTCCTTACGAGCAGTTGCAGTTTTCATTGCGACACAATATCTTTTATCCGAGGAAAAAGGAATGTCCCCTTCATCAGGGGATCTTACGCGTTTGGGATTTTTTTTTTATTTATCTACTTTTTTTTTGTGATTGTTCAATACACTTTTTTTTAAGTCCAGATAAACCAGGGCGAGAGACAAGTTAAATGACCTGCTTAGGCGAAAGCTCCGGGATGACGCAAGAAGCGAGCGACAAATGTGCTACGTTAAGACGCCGCTCTCTCCATTTACCAGTCCCAGTGGTATCTAATCCACATATCAACAGTGGACGTTTTCACCTACAATAACGAAAATGAGGGTCAATGCACTGTGCATATGATATAAGCTAAAATGAACTGACAACGGAAAATACTGAGCTTAAATCCAGAGTCAATATTCTGGAGAGTTAATTAAACTGGCAAAAATAACATCTGCTCAGTAATTCTCTCGAAATTGTGTATGTCTAATGTCAATGACACTAATGTTAAGACGGCACAACAAATCTTATCCAAGGCGTTGTCTATCAATGTACCCTGAAATAGAGAAATTCTTTGTTAAAAAAGTCCAATCAAAATCCTCATCCTCTGCAAGAACGATTCTCTGTTCGAAATTCGCTAGTCTTACAAATAAACAGCGAACAATGTGCTCCAAAGAACATAGAAAAAATACTCTCAACGCTCATACGACTGCTATCGATTTACCTCTTGTCAGCAATGGTAGCAGAATCAGCAACAGTTATAAAGAGAGAAGGGTACCATATATTTATACCAATCACTCTCTTAGGAAATTTACTCAGGCTCTTTTAATGAAGGCGAAAGCAGCAATGAAAGATAAAGGAGGATCAAATTCTAACGAGAAAGGTTGAGGGAGGAAAGGTCATTTCCATTAAATATTTTAATGACCTTGCACTCATTTAGTGCTTCAGTTTATTTATTTTAGTTAATGAAGTTTGATACTGATTTATTAGATGACCCCTCCACCCTCAATCTGAGAAATTCCAAATCTGAAAATGTATTTAAAAATAGTTCCTTCTGTATTGATTAACTTTTTATTGTACACTAGAATGTTAGAAATTTGAGGGAAAATTTTCCAGCCCTTATCACTCATCTTTAATCTTGTCTTGCTTGCTTGTTGTCGTGTCTTTATCAACTAGTCCACTAGGCCTGCTTCGAGGACCTGCCTGGATCATATTTATGGTCGCCTAAGAAACCTTGCTTTCAATGAGTGCATAACGTGTGTATTTGATCTCAAAATTATTGAGCAGTGTATGACAGGACTCCTTATCCTTATGTCTACAGTTTGCAGATCTTCTAATTTCTTTCCAAAAAGATCTATAGTTGACTACAATAAACTAAAATATTCTTTATCCCATGAGCATTGGGAAGACGTTTGTACTTCTTGTAACTCTTCAACTGCCTATTCAATTTTCATTAATTCTCTCAAGAAACACATCCTATCGTTTTCCTCTTCACTTCCCTCAAACAAATTGGTTAAACGGCTTAAACCTTGGATATCTAGGACATTGTTAAGCAAAGTTATAGCCAAAAATATACTTAGAATAAAGTGCAACAAATATCCTAAATAATAATCAGGGCCTTAAAAGAAGATACAAGGAATTATGTGTCGCTCAAAAAAAAAACAGATTCCTATTTCCCGTGATAGTTATTACCGTGCTCTTTTCACTTCCGCACATGATAATCTAAAAAATGAATGGCAGGTAGCTAATAATATACTAAATAGATCTTAAGCTTCTAAAAAATTTACGATTTAACGTGTTGATAATTCTGAAGTGTATGACAAGTTTGCTATTGCTGATACTTTTAACCGTTATTTTGCTAATATTGGTTGCAGTCTACAACCGGCTTCTGGCCCTTCAATTTGCTGTACTTGTCAACCTACCCTGTAAAAGGGTAGGTCAACCACCACAAATCTCGTTGAATCCGTATCCTAGAGAATGGCAATGAAGTCGATGTAGTTGCAACCGATTTTAGCAAAGCCTTCGATAAAATCTCTCATCGGTTAATCATCCTTAAATTGTCTGCCTTCGGCTTTGAACCCATACTGTTAAAATGGATATACTCTTACCTCGAAATCCGTTTTTACAGTGTTCGTTTTAGGTCAGCCCACTCCGCTCCATTTTTGGCCACCTCTGGAGTTCCACAAGGCAGCCATCTCGGTCCCCTTCTTTTTATATTAACCATAAATGATCTCGATATGATCATCAAACACTCGTATGTCTCCCTTTACGCCGACGATACCAAATTTTTCAAAACCATTTCCTCTCCCCATGACTCTTTCCTCCTTGAACAAGATCTTGATAGTTTTTCGATCTGGTGCCTCAAAAATTCTTTGGAACTTAACATCGCTAAATGCCAATCCATCACCTTCTCACATAAGCGAATCCAATTTCCTCCCCGACTCTATCTTCTCCATAACCAACCTATCTCCTCCGTACAATCTCTTCGCGACCTCGGCATTTTGTGTGATAGCGAGCTCAACTTCCGCTCACATATGAATGAGATAATCCTCAAAGCCAACTCTGCACTAGGCTTTGTAAAACGGTGGTCCAAAGAATTCACCAACCCATACGTGACCGGTCCCTCTATATTACCTTTGTTCGCCCCCTAATAGAGTACGCTAGTCAAGTATGGTCCCCATATCATCGTGTTCATATCTCGAGAATTGAAAGCATTCAGCGCCGTTTTCTTCGATTTCCTCTTCGAGGCATGCCCTGGGACGATCCTTTTAATCTGCCCCCCTATCAAAACCGTCTCAACCTTATCAACTTAAACACCCTTGAAGATCGCAAAGATGCAGCAGACTTTCTCTTCATTCATCGACTCCTTTCAGGTCACGTTGAATGCGCGTCCCTTCACAACTCCATTTTCTTCAACACTAACCCTCGTAATCTACGTACCCCTCGACTCTTCTATCTACCAACCCACCACACCTCCTATGGCGCGAACGAACCAATCTCCCGTATGCTACGTCAAATAAACTCAAACCCTACCGTCTTTGACTTCCACCGCACCACTTCCTACCTCAAATCCGTTCTCCTTCACCATTCCAACCAACCTTAGTTTTAAGTTTTAGTTTAAGTTTAATTTGTAAGTTATAGATTGTGTTAAGCCGAATAAATGGGGGCGTTCGCCCCCACCAAAATTGAAAATTGTCCTTCCATATGCGAACTTGCTGAACTTTTGTATAATATTAGGTTTGATTTCCAGACCATTTCCCCTTCTGAAATTTGTAAGATAATTGAATATTTACCCAACTCGAAGTCGTGTGGACCTGATAGTATATTTAATTTTGGTGTTCCCCAAGGCTCAGTTTTTGGTCCTGTCGGCCTTTGGGGTGGATGCTGTTGCCTAAAACTTGACCTCCGTGGATGATGTGAATTGTGAGCAGGGAATGACTTGTTGGTGTTTCCAGGATTGTGACGAGATCCTGAGCTACCTCTAAAATCGTAGTTCCCAGGGGAAGATATCATATTCGGTGCCTTGACATGTAGAGAATTATTTCTAAAGTTAAGATTTTGCATCTCCAAGCTGGCGGAATATGCTTCAGGCAAGGTTCTTGGCTTCTGAACCATTAGAAGTTTTGAAAGATCCAAATTAAGCCCACGAATAAACACGTCCAGTGCACGGTTTCTGTAGGTTTCCATTCATGGTTTCGGTAGAGTACGTTTCTGATCTTATTGATGATCAAGGAGAATTGATAGTTCACTCTGGGTAGAAATCATCAACTCTTGAACCACCCTGTGTGAGCTGATTAAGTTGGTGTTCAAGGGTACGGATATCCCTCTTGTCGGCGTAGTGGAGCGAGAGAATGCTTTTAATTTCGTTCCACTCGTTATCGAATATATTGTATGAGACCAGAGCACAATCTGCCCTGCCACTTATTTTCTGACGTATGTGTTGTAAAATCGCACGGTAGATGGGTTTATTCCGGACTATTTCATAGTCCTTTAGAATCGTCTCCACACTGTAGACCCAGGAGACGTATTGGACTGGAGTGCCGTCAAAGACTTGTAATTCCTTCACTGAATCAGGCAGTTTAGAAATATCCTTCAAGTCTTGCTCGCATGTCGGCCCACATAATAGTACCGCATCGTCCGCTCGTGGGACGGAATTGTCTCCCTGCTCCACAACCTAGAGCCGATTTCTGATAACTACCAAGCGTTCATTAACATTTTTAATGGACTCTTGTGGATTAAATTGTTCTATTCTACTAATTCGGCCTTCCATTGCCCTAAGTTATTCTATTACCGAATGTATAGCTCCCGTGAGTTGAGTGACTGAGTTCTTAATCTCATCCATTCTAAACAGTATAACCTAGGAAATATTCGAGGGTACGCAGTAAGAAATTAGAGGTAAAGGAAATACAACGAAAAAAACACAATAACGACAGAAGTGGCAAATGGTTTTTCTTTCAATTAAAAATTAAAAGTTGATTTTTTTATGTTTTCTTAACTATTCGTATATATTACTTGGAATCAATATCAATACTTTTTGTTTTTTAATATGACTGAGTTTTTTTATATATATATTTTTCTTTGTTTTGTCAAAAGGATGATTTTGAAATCAGATGCCTGCTAAGCACTCTCCATTAACTTTCGGGGTAGCTACTTTAGTTCGGAAGGCTCATATGAATCCTCTTTAGTCGTTAATGCATTAAAAATCGCAGCGACCTACTAGAGTATGATGATCTTCACCACCAGCGATTAAAATTAATTAATACTGCAGTAAGCCGGCCCCTTTTTCCATGAGAGTTGGTCCCTAGGCATACTTTAAGCTATGAAATTAAATTAGTAAGAAAGAAACTCTACTTGAGTTTTCCTTAGTTTAAGAGACTATGTACTAGTCTTGTGAGAATTCAATATATAGTATATGTCTTACTGCTATTTTCTTAAAGTTATCTTACTAAAATCCTAGGAATATAGGACAGCCCCTCATCGTTTGAATCCTTAGTCGTCTTCCTTTGGAATAGGATGGTTGTTTTTTTATTTTAATTTTCTAGCTTCTATCTTCGGTTTCCTCGTTCACTTCACTTTTCAAGTTTTTCGTTAAATTCACTTGTTAGGTCTAGGATTATACTTTCACTTTTTGTAGGATAACTTTTTTCTTTGGCGTTTCGAGTTTTACTTTTTGTTTCTCGTTCACTTCACTTTTCAAGCTTTTCGTTAACTTCACTTATTAGGTAGGTTTACGATTATACTTTCTCTTTTTGTAGGATAATTTCCCTTTTTTTTTGGTTTTGAGTTTTACTTTTTTTGTTTCTCGTTCACTTCACTTATCAGATTTAATTATGATATATAAAAACTTTTTCCGATTTTGGATAAATGATTAACGGTTAACGATTAACGATTAAGGGCACACGAGTTTTGGGCTCGGGCCCTGCTCAGGCGCCAGTAAAAGTCATTTAGAAGTAGTTTTCTAAAAAAATATAATCCGCACGAAGAAGCTGCGCAACTTGGATTTTTAATAAAACACGATTTTTATATTACGTTATAAATAGTTGTTTATTCAGCTGGGTACTGGGTACTGGGATCAGAATGCCTAATAATGTGTCTAATACACAAAATCTAACCTCGGCACAATTGACTCCAATGGCCTTGGTTCCCACGGGAAAGCTCATCCAGGTTCGCGCATGCAGGTGAAAAATGCATACGGTGCATCTGACGGGATACTTGAGCCTTATCGTATTTCAATCAGATAGGTGGCTGCTTACGCGTGTTAACTCAGTATCTCCTGCTAAAACAATTGATATTATGATAGCCATTTAAATGAGCGCAGCGTCATATAGATTTACATAGCAGATGACTTCGATAATCTAAGAGCAGAAGATTTCGATACTTGAATAACAAAGCCTCAACCACTGATGACTAGAGAGTGGAATCGAATTTTCTGGCAAAATGAAAATTGTATAGGGCGCTGGATGCCGAGGGTTGTTCTCGAAGTAAGTCATTCGAGTATAAATACCAGTTGTATTTGAAGTGTTAATTAGGAGAAGTGATTAAGTGGTTTAAGTAAAAGATAAGAAAAGTATAAGAGGTTGAGAAATTGGATTGTATTGGGATAAACGATTAAATTGTGAATTGTTACTCTATTGAATAAAGCGATTTGTATTGAAAATAATAAGTTCTATCATTTGTACCCACACAAACATTTTACATTGGTGTCAGAAGTGGGATAGGACTTATTGTGTGTACAAAAACAAAAAAAAAACAGAAAAAAAGTGTGTTTTGTGATTGTTTGAAAAAGCTGGAATGAGTCGAAAACTATTGCAATTGACCCTCTTCCAACTCAAATCCGAGTTGAACAGGAGAAGCCTCAGCACCAGTGGAGGAAAAAGTGACTTGGTGCTCCGACTTCAGGAGGCGTTGAACAACGAGAGACATGATACTGATGCATACTCCTTTGATGTTGACGAGGATGAACAGACAAGTACCGGCAGTGACATGGCTGCGATGATGCAACTCCTCTTGTTAAAAATGGACGAACAAAAGAAAAATCTGGAAGAACAAAAGAATAGCCTCGAACAAAAGCTGGATGAACAAAAGAAAAATCTAGACGAGCAGAAGAGCAGCATTGAAAAAAATTTGACGAACAAACCAACAATCTGCACGGTCTTCA
Source organism: Volucella bombylans (assembly GCA_949129095.1). Taxonomy (NCBI): domain Eukaryota; kingdom Metazoa; phylum Arthropoda; class Insecta; order Diptera; family Syrphidae; genus Volucella; species Volucella bombylans. The sequence goes on along the minus strand of OX422142.1, from coordinate 52,669,219 downwards.
ACAGAAAATGAATGAACAAAAAATAATCTGGAAGAACAAAAGAAGATTCTCCAGCAAAAGTTCGAAGAAATCAATGACAAATTTGAAAGAATCGAGAGAGCGTTGATGACAAATTTGATAGAATAGAGAAGAATGTTGACGGTAAATTCGAACAAATGGACAGCAAAGTTGAGCAATTGGCAAAAGAAAACGGTGCGAAAACAGAAATTCCGAGAATGTTCTTTAAGCGGTCCAAGGAGAAAAGCCTGCCTGGTGCGAAGGCCAGACCTCATGGTCTACTTATAAGAAGCAGTTTGAAATGGCTGCCTGTGCAAACTACTGGGACAATGAGGAAAAGTGCTTTGCTCTAACAATTGCCTTGCACGGTCTTGCAGCATAATTGTTGCAAAAAATAGACATCGAAAACCATAAAGATTATGTGACCTTAGTACAGGCTATCCTGCAAAGCCGGATGCAGCAACGAGGAGAAAAGCTTCAGCAGCTCCAAGCAGACATTAGTAGTCTGGCACATTTGCCCGCTGACCAGTAAATCTTCGACGAAATGGCAAAGGACGCATTCATCAGGGGAATTGCAGATTCGAAGCTACAGTCAGCAGTAAGTATGACCGGGAAAAGAATTCTTGCTGAAGTATTTGCCTTCGCTCTGGCGATGGAAGCAGCCAATCAGGCTTCCAGGGGACACATTTCGTCAGGGAAGTAGCATCTATCGAATGCTCCTGCACAAGAATTAGTGCCGAGGAAAGAAATACTCGATGGGTAGACGAATAATGCGCTGCTGGAATTGCAACAAAATAAGATACCTTCCAAGGCAGTGTAAAAAACCGGTGCGACGAAAAGGCTGCCCTTACTGTGGTGACAAGCAAATAGAGGAAAAATCGGCAGAAACAGCTATCAAGAAGCCGGTCAACCTTCCCGAAGCCATCAGTCGGGAAATGCTTAAGAACCACCTTCGCGAGGCAGAAGTTGGTAACTGGAGTCGACGGCTCCAGAAGTCTCGCTGGTAATACGATGCAATGAAAACCTTCTAATAGAAGTAGTCAGTGGAAAAGAAAAATGGATGGCAACAATAGGCACCAGTGCCACGGCCTCAATCATCAGGAGGGATCTTGTGCAGAAGTCATGGCTGCATAACACTAGCAGTTGCAGCTTGCGAATAGCTACAGGAGCAACGATTAAGGTATATGGTGAAGTCCGCATAAAATTCCAGCTGGCATTCTCTCACGCGTTTCTGGTACCTAACATATGAGATGAGTGCATCATTGGTAGAGACTTCATGAAGGAGCATGGACTAGGGACACAAACATTGAAATACGGAAACATGGAAATTCCAATGGTATACGGAAGCCCCAATAACTCAGTCTTAAATGTCGTCATCTGCAGAAATCAGAGTCTAGAGCCTTCGTCGGAAGCAATTTTGTCGGTAAAAGTGGAAGGTGGTCCTGGTAGCCGCCAATTCTATTTGAAGGAGCCAGGAAATAGAGGAGACTTCATGGTGGAAATACCTTAGTGGAACCAAAGAACAAGATGGTCCCTGTAAGGGACACATTCAGTGTAAAGGTCAAAACGGGGAGATAGTGGGAAAATGTGTACCTGTTGAGGCTATATCGACCACAATGGAAACAAAGGGTGCAACACCGGTCGCAACAGTTCAGAGCATAAAAATCAAGAACAAAATTCTCAGCCTCTGTAATCTGGACGAACATCAGCGGCAGAAAAACTAATCGGTGAGTAAGCTGATATATTTGCTACACAAGACGGAGAATATGGGCGTACGCATATTGTTCAACACCACATTGACACCGGAGACGCTCGACCAATCCGTCAACCCGCAAAGCGTCTTCCATTGACAAAGCAAACAGAAATTGCCAAAATGGTGTCGAAGATGAAAGCTGGGAGACTGATTGAAGAATCGCAAAGTCCGTGGGCATCTCCAGTGGTCCCCATGAAGAAGAAAGATGGCAGGACGAGGTTTTGTGTAGACTACCGACGTCTCAACGATGTCACTGAAAAGGACAGCTAACCACTTCCGAGGATCGATGACACGTTGGATATGCTTTCTGGAGTTAAATAGTTTTCAACTCTTGACTTGAAGAGCTGTTACTGACAGGTAGAGATAAATCTTTGGCAGTTTTCAGTGATGCCGTTTGGACTGGAGCGACTAATGGAACGAACATTGCTAGGACTCACCTGGTAAACTAGCCTAGTGTATTTGGACGACGTTATCATCATAGGCAAGACGTTCGGAGAGCACGGCGAAAATCTAAAAGAAGTTCGAAGTGCTCATTTAAAAATCAGCCCAAAAAAGTGTGCAGTGTTCCATCCGGAAGTAAAATCTTGGTCACATTATATCAGCGGAAGGAGTAAGGACGGATCCTGATAAAATCGAAGCAGTGAAAAGTTGGTCTGTCCCAAAAGATAAACAACAACTTAGAAGCTTCTTGGGACTCGCCACATACTACAGAAGGTTCGTAAAGGATTTTGCTGGTATTGCAAAGAGCCTGCATCAACTTACGGAAAAAGGCCGACAGTTCAGGTGGTCTGGAGAATGTCAAAAAGCCTTTCAAGAACTGAAGCGACCGCTGTGCAATACCCACATCTTGGGTTACCCCCCACGCCCGGAAAAATGTTCATCGTGGACGCACGCGCTAGCAATGTTGGGGTCGGAGCTGTGACCTCCCAAGTTCATTTTAACCATGTTGAGAAAGTAGTTGCATATTACAGCAAAGTACTCTCCAGACCTGAAAGGAATTACTGCGTGACTCGGCGCGAGCTTCTGGCTTTAATTCTGGCTACGAAGCATTTCCATAAGTACCTCTACGGAAAAAAGTTCATTCTTCGGACGTGGTATACGCAGTTCTGAAATGGCTATTCCAATTTAAGACGAGCAGTTCAAGGGCCATTACTTTGAAATGCAAAACCGCAAGGGAAAACTCCACTCAAATGCTGATGCCCTCTCTCGTCGACCGTGCGGAATAAAATGTGAATACTGCAACCATAAAGAAGCGAAAGAAGAGGCCACTATCCAAATGATCAGGACTGTGCCAATAGAGGGTTGGAGTATAGACGAAGTCCGTTCCTCCCAATAGGCAGACAATGACGTCGAACCAATATTGGCCTGGAAAAAACACGAGGAAAGACCAAGCTGGCAGTGGATATCAGACCGGAGCCAAACTCTGAAGGCATACTGGGTACAGTGCGACTCGCTTTGTGTGCAAGATGAATTGCTGTAGAGAAAATGAGAATATGCAGATGGAACAACGTCTCGTACGCAGCTAATCGTGCCACGGTCCAGAGTCAGCCAAGTGCTCCATAAAATACATGACGGAATCTCAGGAGGCCATTTGGGAATAAACAAGACGTTGAAAAAGGTAAGGGAACGTTTATATTGGCTAAGCGCTCAACAATGATGTCGAGAATTGGAGCAAAATGTGCATAAGGTGTGCGGCTACCAAGGGTCCAAAAGTAAAGCCACATGGACAAATGCAACAATACAATGTCGAAACACTTTTCCAAAGAATAGCCATCGACATCGCTGGGCCGTTTCCCGAAACCTTTAATGGTAACCCATAAACCCTCGTGGTCATGGATTACTTCAGTAAGTGGCCGGAAGTGTTTGCCATCCCAAAATAAGAGGCTAAGGCTAAGATAGTCAACACCTGGGTGAGCAGATTTGGGGTCCCAATGGAGCTACACTCTGATCAAGGGCGAAACTTTGAATCAAAAGTCTTTCAAGAAGTGTGCCAATATTTTGGAATGAGAAAGACAAGGACAACGCCACTACACCCTCAATCTGATGGAATGGTCGAGCGATTCAATCCTCTGAGCCTCTATTGGCTCAGTCCTGATCGTTTGGATAGTTGCCTGTTGTTTCGCTTCTTTACCACTGACTACTTCTGCTGGGAGGCTTTCATTGCATTGTTTTACCTGTGAGACTGGGATAATTACCCTGGAGTCGTCGACTCCTGCTACAGACTTCTGCCCCGCGAAGTAAGCATTTCCTAACAGATGGCTAATGGAAATTTGACCGATTTCTTGGTAGCCGTTTTTGCCGGTTTTTCTTTCTATTTGCCTGTAACCCCAGTGCAGGCAGCCTTCTCGTCGTACCGGTTCTTTACAATGCCCTTGCAAATGTCCTACTTTATCGCAGTTCCAGCAGCGCATCCTTCGTCTCTCCCGTGGGATATTTCGTTGCATGGTAGTTGGTCTGGAGCAGGAGCATTCACCAGATACTATTTCCCTTACGAAATGCATTCCTTTGGAAGCCTGATTGGATGCTTCCATCGCCAGAGCGAAGGCAAGTGCTTCAGCAAGGGTTCTTTTCCCGGCCATCCTTACTGCTGATTGTAGCTTCAAATCTAAAATTCCCCCAATGAATGCGTCCTTTGCCATTTCGTCGATTATTTCTTGGCCTGCGGTGGGATATGACAAATGTGCCAGTCTACTCACGTCTGCTTGGAGCTGTTGCAGTGTTTCTCCTCGTTGCTGCATACGGCCTTGCAATTGAACCTTGTAAACTTCCCGCATGTGGCTATCCCCAAAACGTTTCTCGATAGCCTGCACTAAAGTCATATAGTCTCTATTCTTTTCGATATCGATTGTTTGTAACAATTCTGCCGCAGGACCGCGTAAGGCCATTGCTAGGGCTAAGCACTTTTCCTCATTTTCCCAGTCGTTTGCACAGGCAGCCATTTCAAACTGCTTCTTATAAGTAGACCTTGAGGTCTGACCATCGAATGAGGGAGGCTTCAACTCTTTTCTCCTTGGACCGCTTAAAGAACATTCTCGCAGTTTCTGTTTTCGCACTGTGTCGAGCTCTTTTGCCAGTTGCTGAACTTTGCTGTCCATTTCTTCGAATTTTTCGCCAACATTCTTCTCTATTCTTTCAAATTTGTTATCGATTTCTTCGAACTTTTGGTGTAGAACGTTATTTTGTTCTTCCAGTTTTTGTTTTAGACTATTCTTTTGTTCGTCGAATTTTTGTTCAATGCTGCTCTTCTGCTCGTCTAGATTTTTCTTTTGTTCATCCAGCTTTTGTTCGAGGCTATTCTTTTGTTCTTCCAGATTCTGTTGAAGACCGTCCAAATTTCTCTTCTGTTCGTCCATTTTTAACAAGAGGAGTTGCATCATCGCAGACATGTCACTGCCGGTACTTGTCTGTTCATCCTCGTCAACATCAAAGGAATATGCATCAGGATCATGTCCTTCGTTGTTCAAAGCCTCCTGAAGACGGAGCACCAAATCACTTTTTCCTCCACTGGCGCTGAGGCTTCTCTTGTTCAACTCGGATTTGAGTTGGACGAGGGTCAACTGCAATAGTTTTCGACCCATTCTAGCTTTTTCAAATAGTCAGAAAACACAGGTTTTTTTTTGTTACACACAATAAGTCCTATCCCACTTCTGACACCAATGTAATATGTTTGTGTGGGTACAAATGATAGAACTTATTCTTTTCAATACAAATCCCTTTATTCAGTACAGTTAAAATTCACTATTTAATTCTTTCTCTCAATACAATCCAATTTCTCAACCACTTATACTTTTCTTATCTTTTACTTAAACCACTTAATCACTTCTCCTAATTAACACTTCAAATTTCACTTTAGAACTGATTTGCATACCTTGGGGATGCTGGTATTTATACTCGAATGACATACTTCGAGAACAATCCTCGCCATCCAGCGTCCCATACAATTTCCAATTTGCTAGAAGATTCGATTCCACACTGCAGTCATCTCTCCATCAAGCATCGAAATCTTCTGGTTTTCGAGCAGCGACATCTTCTGCTCTGTAAATCTAGATGTCGCTGCTGACATTTAAGTGGTTATCACAATAATAATAATGTTGATGATATAGGAGAGGATATGTAGAAAAATAGTGTAGGAGAAAAGGGTGTAGGATGCGGATAGGATATCAGGATACCAAAATAAACAGAACTAACAAACGGAAGGAATGGATCTAGGATATGGATATTTGGAGGGAAACGGAAATGGAAAGGGAAGGGATAGTCGAGTGTGAGGAGCGTGGCATGCTCGCGATGGCGGCTCAGCTCGCAGGATGGGGTAGTTCTTGTCCCCACTCTTAACTGTACTACTACAAAAAAAACATATATCATGCCATGTTACTTACTGTTTTGGTCTGATGTTGTCACCATATTGAGGATCGCTGGATGATGTCGATTCAGCGATGCCAATCCCTCCCTGCCGTGAAGACCCATGGCGATTTTCTGGACTTCCCCTAACCGTTTGTTGAACGCTGTCATCGGATAAAATCATCAGGCTCTGACTCAGCCAACCTTACTTACCCCTGAAAATAAAAAAAACTAACACATCTCTAGGACATGTGCCTCTTGAAAGTGATCGAAAATAAATAACACCATACACATACTACGTTATAATGTGGCATTCTTTATTTTATTAAAATATCATTTTCCTTTCTTTTCCAATTTCACATAACAATTTTTATTCGTTTATTTATATTGTTTTTTAACAGAGAATAATATTTTGCTACCAGATTCATGTCCATACATAAGTATTAAATCCAAAAAAATTGATCTTAACTCTTAGCTCCTAGAGGTATTCAATGGTTGTAAATTGAATAATAATTTAATAATAGCCGTGTTTTATTGGTAGCTGCGTACGCAGCTCAGCAACAAACCCCAATAAAACGCTTTACTCACTCAAACAGTCACTTTCCATCTATATTTCAAAGTGGGTACCAGTGCCATTAGTAGATGTCAAAATCAATCTAAAAAACAGTTGTTGACATTTGAATATGCTTACGGATATGTCCGAAAAGTATGTCAAAATCAAGAATCTCCAAGTTGCTTGGAATCTCAAAGCTGCTGCCAGCTTTTGCTCTGGTGTTGTTGTCGCAAGGGTTGGCGGCAACTATCGACAAGCTGCGTGGTTGGCGGCGCGAGACAATTTGATAAAATCTCCGAATTTAGGTGAAGTTTCAAAATTCCTTTATTTAAAAATTTATAAATTATTTACATAATTATTTACATTTGTGTAATTACAACTTACTGTCTCGGATGTCTTTTAAATCTCTTCAAGTGATCACAAGATTTTTAATATTTAACGACTACTATCTTACAAGTCAAATTCAAGAATGTTACAAAGAAAAAAATATGTCGGGTTGTGCCCAAAAATTTCAAATAAAAAAAATATGGCCGACCCAAATAAAGATGGTAACTTCACAAGATGGGATTTCGTAGTGCTGGAATGCAGGGGGCGCATCTACATTAACTAGCTAAGGGCGAGTTTACATTAGCTACGCGCAACAGGTGTAATTACGGATCTTATAATGGTGTTTTGACACCGCTTGTCTTTCTGAAAAATGTGTCCGTCAAAAAAGTGTCCCATTTTTTGTTTTCCTTCTACAACGAATCAACTGTGCAAAGGAATGATAGGAGAACGATCTGTACATGGACACATGAATCGTCGTCGCTCTGTTTCTCGACGTTTTGAGTGTGTTACAAATATACGTTTCATCCTTTGTACAAATTTGTTTTCTTTTTTTGGTATAGTGCTTAGCATTTGAGTTTTGATTTTTTTTTTACAGGTAATACCATAAGTATATATGTACATAATTTTTTAACTTGTGTTTCTTTTTTTACACCGGGGTAAAACTTTAAACCATCTCTTTTTTGCACAACCACCCTATATTCTATTTATTTATTTTCACTCGTAAAACAATTATGGTTTTTTCGTCGTATGCCTATAAGACATATCCATGTACCAATGTATCTGCATGTCGTATAGATACTTTCAGCAGTTTACTGCTTTTTTTTTCTTCTGCAGATCGTCTTTTTATTAGTAAAAGGAGCTACTGAAAAGCTTCCTTATTCATCCTTAAATAACTGAAGAAAAATTTCTCGTCACCAATTTGCAGCTCTTGTAATAAAGGAAAATGAACCACGTTCATCCCTCACTTTTCTCCACGACTTCACCCAGATTTTTTTTCTTTTCTTTTTGCAAATGCATTATATAAAATAATAGTCAACGAACACAACGAAGTCGACAACCATCATGAAATAACATTTTTTACAACCCCTGTCAGCGCTCCCTGGATTTCAGAATATCTAAGTTCTAAGATCACTTTTATATACTTTGCGCCATCTTCATTTCAAAGTTTTTAAAACTTTATCGGCAGCAATAAATGCTAGCTTATTTATCGCCAGCATTCGACTTGTTGTTGTTTGCAATGTTAAATTTTACTGAGCTGGTTATTGAGCTGCCAATAAAACGCGACTAATAATAATTCGAGCTCATATTTTACATATAAAAAAAACAAATTCATTAATTACATTTACGATTCTTTTAATATCCTCGTATATGTACATATATGTACTTATGTATGTATAATTATATAATAATTATTTTCTACACTGCTTAATTTTAAGGCAGATGCCCTTATTCTAGAACAAAACCTTTCATTATTTTTTTTTTATATACCATTAAGTGTAGCCTGCTGTGAGGCGCACTCGAATATTAATTAGTATATACGCACATAATATACTCGTATATATATATACATTTTAATTTTTGATTCTTTTACCTGTTTATTTACATACATACATTTTTTTATTTTTTTTTTTGCTTTTTGTTAAATAAAAATTGTATGCAAACAGCATTTTTTTTATACTCGTAGTATAGTAGATACGAAGGCACGTTTTTATGTTTCCATTTTGTTTGTTTTATTTTCTTTATAGGTAGTATGAATTTTTTTCAGTAATTACTCTTTTCCCCTTCCTCCCTTCCTTTTCCTTATTTTCTCCTTCTTCACTCACTAACCACCTTTACATGGTTATAAATTTCTTTTTTTCTAGCCGTACTCATTCCGCACAATTATTCATTTTTTTTTATTGCCTCACTACAATTTTAGAGAGAACCTCTTGGTTCAGCTATCACGTTACCTTTGTTCGCCTTTTTCAATCGCCAAGAAATTCAAGCTTCTTATTCGTCAAGCCAACGGTATCCTCATCCGATTGCATATTACTCGAGTACACTGTATGCACATATACATAAAAAAATAAACATGCACGACCCGCTCTCTCGAAATCAGAAAAAATGTCCCTTCTCCATCACTGTTTGAAGGCCATGCTCCCTGAACGGAAACAAAACAACCACTCTTTTTAACATCGCCGTTGCTGTTAGTAGGTTTCAGGATTTGAGGCGATGTTTGAATTTTGTCTGTTACATTTGCGAGCGGCCGTTACAATTCAAAGCCGGATGGATCTATGCGATGGGTATATCACCACCCCCATCAATGGATGAAGTGACAGGGCTTGTAGTCACAGTGTCAGCTATGACTTCAAGACCCCATGAAGTGAAGTTGAAAAATCTTACAAAACAACAAGGGGCTTGGATATGCACTTGCACCTGCAAAAGCCGGGGAAGGCAAGAATATAGCCGCATGTCTTATTCGAATAATAAGGTTCGCACATTTCTTTGAATACTCGTAATATCAATTTCACTCTATAACAAAGTGTTTTTCTTAGAGAACCCAACCTAGAAATGATAAGCTGCACGGAGCTGACGCAAAAATGGGGAAAGATTGGAAAAACTTTTGTCCAGCAGTTCACCGCCGTCAGTGCGATTAACTTGTGCCCTGCACGTCAAAAGGTACGTATAAAAAATGATTTGGTTTCAAAATCGGAAGAGTATGAAATTTTTAAGGAATTCTTAGTATGTATGTAATTTTATTTCGTCAAAGAACTACTTATTTTTTGTATTCCAAAGCAATTCTAGCAAGACCCAACTGCGAACTGAGCAAATTCTTCTTTGGTCATCTGGAGAGAATTTTCAAGCAGGAAAAAGAAAGACAAAGCTGACGATTTCTCTGAATTCATCGTAGAGTCAAATGGATTACGAAGCTTTGTTCCGCTAATGGTATCTCTCACATCTTTGAATGCTGACATTTTTCAAGAGATATCAAAAACTAAAGAAGAAGCTGCTCAAGTTTGCAAAGCCACTATAAGCCAAAGTAGTGTCCAGTGGTTCATTGAAAGGAGAAAACGAATCACTGGAAGCATCTCATACCAACTTTTCACTTACTCCTACAACAAAGCTCCAAATTGGCCTAAAAAGATGTCGTATATTTATGACAGCAATTTCAAAGGCACGGATGTGACTCGATATGAGAAATATGCTGAAAAGTTGGCTAGAGAACTGTATGCCAAAAGATTGTTGCTGTTTGAAGTGGGCTTGATAATTTCTGTTAATCTTCCATTCCTCGCTATAAGTCCGGACGGTGTGGCATATAATGGCGACGAATGCAGATTAGTAGAAATTAAGTCTCCAACTAAAGGGAAACAAGTGCCAGCAACGGAATTGCTCCGCATTACCTTAAAGTGACAGACGATAAGTCTGCACTAAAAAAAAACCTACTTATTATGGTCAAATTCAAATTAGTTTAGCTGTGTTAAATTTGAATTCTTGTGATTTTATTTGTTGTTGTTGTCAAATGAACTTTAGAAGTTATATATATTTATAAAGATGAAAGCTTCATTGAGACTTACATTAACAGACTTTGCCATATATATTTTGAAAATGTGATACCTTTTATTACAAATGCGTGTTTTTTTTTATATGAAAGTATTGTGTATTTTATTTGTTTTTTTAGAGTATTTTTGTTCTTGCTTGTTTTTTCTATTGATTTTTGTTAAGTGTTATGTACATATATTTAAAAATGATATTTATGTTTCCTTTGTATTTGTGAAGTTCCTTTTTATTTTGCTTATCCAATTTTTAACTGAAAAAAAAATTAGTAAATAAAAAAGTAAATACCTACACTTATAATAAAATTGTTCTTGACTTTTTCCTACCCAATATTCTTATCCACTCACCTCAAGAATTTATCATCGCTTATTATCGGAGAGCTTAAGTTGGATAAAGCATCCAACACCACCATTATATCGTCCATATATGGTAACATGGCGACACCAACTTTGTCGGATAACACTTTAAACATGTTTAGCCTCGCTATCCGTCTTTCGACGTGTACTCGAGCTGCAACAATTCTGGTGTTCCTTTCAAGATTTGGTTTTGTGAACTTTCCAAAATTGAACTCGGGCCTCATCATCTGGATTTCAGCTTTGGAGAGCTCGTCACCAATCAAGAAACCTTTGTCGACCATAACTGCATCTCCTGGCTGAAGTTTGTCGATTAAAACTGTCAGGTTAAAAATAGCCATGTCTGAAGATTTGCCAGTTGCAACCTTGCTCAAAAAATTAATTGCACCAGAAGGCGATACCGCAATCATCACTTTTTTCAACTCCATGAAAATGTGAACACGACGTTCATGTTCACATTGGCGCGGGCAGGAAGATTGCCCTAAAGAGAGGGAACGCTTTTTATTGAAGTGGGAAGAAGAAGGGTTACTTCCACCGAGAATCCATTTCTAAAGTGAATTCTCGGGTACAACACTTTTTCCATATCGTTCCATTTCTGACATATTTTTTCATTTTAGTTTTAATCGTTGATGGGAAAGGAAGTGTGAAGAATAAGAAAAAAGGTATATTTCAGGTCAACTGCTCAAATTTAAAAATTAAAAATGCTCCGATACAAGTGTTCCACTTGTCAAAAAGCCTTTCAACCCCATGACAATGTGAACACGACGTTTATAGTGAGGACTTTCATCCCGTCGCCAATGTAAACAGGCACTGTGAAACATGCAAAAGCACGCGAGTGCGAACGCGACATTGTAGTTTGGCCTTAATACATATATCGTTGAAGTAGTAAGTTGACACGCGGAAAATTTTTTGTACTTAAAAAAAAAAATGATATGAAGACACGATTTATTAGCAGTTAAATCATCAAACATAACCAGCAAGCGGAAATGCCTGGTTTTAATCAAGAATCGACTACCTACTGTAGATTTAATTCGCTTTTTCCTTCAATCTCCCTCCCACTGAAATGAAAACCAGAAGCAGCATTTTGATTCTGAAAAAATGAGAAGGATCCGTTTTATGTCACTTTTTCGATCCGGAGTGCAAAAAAAAGGATACTGTCCGACCAATCGGAAACGCTATCATAGTGTACCAGCTGCCAGTTTACAACGCGCTTTCAGTGAGATCAGAATTAAGGGTTTTATTCGTAAAAACAAAATACTAAATACTTCTAGATTGCTTACTGTTTTAATTTTGAATATTTTAATGTCAGTATGCCGAGGAATTGTAAAAGTACATTTACTATACATTCCTGGTCGATCGTGATTAGGGATTTCAATCCCTATCTGTAACGAGGATTTGAATATCATATGCATAAATAGAGCATGTCATCTTACATAGAACTATGCCATCTTACGGTGTTTTCGTTTTGACAAAAGGCTTGTTTGATACTCCGATTTTGACTCCAATGGAACACTAAAAATTCCTCGGAGGTTTATTTTTTAAATACTCGTATATTTGCTGGCGAATTAATTAGAACACTCAGAATAATAAATTGGTCAAACACTGCTGTATGCACGAAAAAAGAAATCTAGTTTGACACACGACACTATTTGACGTTTATACATATATATATGTGTTAAGTGTTAGTACATTTAGACATAAAATTCAGGAGAAAAATTTTGATTCTGAAATGAATTCTAAAAGCTAAATTTTGTTTCTGAAAAAATGAGGGGAGAAAGTTTTATGTCACTTTTGTACTCCGGAGCACAAAAAACAGCCCAAACGAAAACGCCATGTAACTTGCCCTCCGACATAATTTAAAAATATTTTTAAAAATGTTTTTTTTTTGTTTTAAGCAATTGATCTTTACATTTTTTATATAACAAATAAATGAATTATAACTTCTTTCATATTGTCTTATCTTCCGTGGTTTCAAAGTATTTCATTTTTCGTTTCTAAGAAAAAGTATATTATTTTAATAATTCCATATGTCGCGTGTACTCGAATATTTTCAAAACTTATAGATGCATGCCTATATATTTACATATATATTCACATATGTATGCGCGCATTTGATGTGTTTTATATAAAATAATGCATTCCAAACAATCCGAATAATATATTGCTACTGTATAAAAATTAAAAAAAAAATCAATGTATTTGATTGGCTTAGGAACGTTTAATAAAATGCGTATGAATATTTTACTTTTCGAATCTTCGACAAAGTATTTGTTTAATGTTAAATTATGTGTAGCGGAAATAGAGTGGGTTCAAACCAGGATTTCAACCAGCGTTAACTTCACACTTTTCTGTCAAAAAAAAAAATAGCTTCCGACAGCTAATATGTCAAGTTCTTTCTTTTCGTTGTTTTTACGATAGTTGTTTAGTGTAAGTTTCTGCGATTTTAAATCTGTAATAATCGGTGGGAATTTTAAGCAAAATTATTACAAACCTACTTAAAACTGTTCACTGTTTAATGTTGTATTCAAATGTATAAATTGTTTTTACATTTAAGTCGCATAAAAATGGATTTTGCTAACTTTCCCAAATTGAGACTCAAAATTACTCTCGAAGATAATTTGCATTGACATTTCGCTTTCATTCACAGAAAACAATATGAAGTGCAACAAATTTGTGAGTTCCTCACGCAGGAAAAATCGTAAACGGCATTTCCAAGCCCCATCACATATTCGAAGGCGTTTAATGTCGGCACCACTCTCAAAGGAACTCCGTCAAAAGTACAACGTGCGGTCTATGCCAATACGTAAGGACGATGAAGTTCAGGTTGTTCGTGGTCACTATAAGGGCAATCAAGTTGGAAAAGTTGTGCAAGCGTATCGTAAAAAATTTGTTGTTTACATTGAAAAAGTCCAACGTGAAAACGCCAGCGGTACCAATGTCTATGTCGGAATTCATCCTTCCAAATGTCTTATTGTAAAATTGAAGTTAGATAAAGACCGTAAAGGTATTTTGGAAAGGAGAGGTAAGGGACGACTGGCTGCTCTTGGAAAGGATAAGGGCAAATACACTGAAGAAACTGCTGCTCAGCCAATGGAAACAGCATAAGCCCTTAAAATTAATAAAACGAGAAAGTTTTTTTTAAATTTGAAAAAAAGATAGTTTAATTTTAAATGGATCAGCGAAACAACGTAGTCAATCTCGGTCTATGGGGACCAAGTGCATGTTTCCCACTTTTGCTTAAAAATGTATAGAATATAAATAAAAAATTATATTCTATACATAATTTTGGCCAACATTTACAACAATTAGTAAATTATCTATAGAGTTGCTGTCTTGCTTCTAATCGTTAGCAGGATCGTGCCACTATACTAGTTCTCGTTTCGTTCTTAGAATGCACATATATTTACCACAGCTAATCAAGTTCTATCGGAATCTTTTATAAATCACTGATACGTAAGTATTGTAGTAAGATTCTTTGAATTAGCATTGCCGCTGCTGTTTTCCTAATATTTAAGTTCCTTAAATAAGTTTGTCTAACATCTATTGCCAGCTATTATTCTACATATAATACAAAAATGGGTATACTGAGGAATTGTTGGTAGCTGCTCCAGTTCAACAATTGGCGCTTAAGTGCACAAATATTAGAATAAAACTCATCATTAAGTATTTATTTGAATATTAATTAAAATCCGGGGATATTAATCAACCATAATTTGGCGGCTATACCAGATGTCATTTAACCAATTGTGTGCAGACGCTTCCAAATTTCTGTTTCATTTTCATCCAATCTCCTTGGGTTCTGACTATATTTCACCAGATCGACTGGTACTGTAAAGCGGGCATGTTATGGGATGTAATTATAGAAGTATCTGCTGTTAAACAGTAAGACCTAAGTCATAAAAAGGGAATATATTCGTGAAAGGTACCTATATAAAAAAAACATGTATTCTGAAGAAGATAGAATTAGTAATTTTTTTTGGTTAGAATTGGCATTAGATATTGTCTCTACTTTTCAAACTCTGTTGCTATTATTTTCGATATGAACCAGTATACAAGATTACGTTATAATGTGAACGCTGTTAAGAGGAGGATTGCAAAGGGATGATTTTTAGATTTTAGATAGGCATCTACAACTTTAATCTCTAAAATGAGTGTAGAATTAAGGCCATAACCTGCATATTTAAAATAATAATTGGTACCGAAATGAACGCTAAATTTTTGTTTCGTATTGGTCAGACCCTGTTAATGTGTTCGCGTTAGCAATTTGTTGAACAGGTCTAGGTATAAATATGGTTAAGAAGGCATATTGAAAGTTTTCGTAATGTTAAATGGGGTTGGTCTTTGGAAGGCGATTCTGATTAAAAAAAAAACAACAAACGTTGAAGCCAGAGCTTAATTAAAAACTTTTCCGGAATAAAATACTATATCTGTTTTACTGATATTAATATAATTCTTTTGCTGATGCAGAATAAAAGGCTTTAGCGAAATTTTCGAAACGATATAACATCGTCAGTGGGTTTTCATACGTCGGTAGTCTAAGGATTTAAACAATTATGCTTATTTACACACCAAGTGCTGTAGACTATATATTATATGACACATTTAATACAAAAACATTATTTTATGTCGTAGTTCAATCAGTATCGCTTTATCCATCTTGAAATACGTTATAATCTTCATACGCACGTGGGCTTTTACAATCCGTTTAGGTCATGCTTCTCTGCAATCATGCAAGTAACCAACTAATTTTCTTTCGGTGTGTCCGTACTACTGTATATTCGCCCACCTTATTTTGACGTGGACAAATTAATTATAATTACAACTTTACTTCCTTGAGTTAATTTAGGTTATTTTGCAGTTACGCTTGTCGTGTTACAGGACATACGATTTTTGATGGCTCTCGTTTAAAGCTACAGACTTTAATTTGAGGATTTGTGTGCAAGCGGTTCTCAAATTTTATTGTAGCGGTGATAGCATTGTGATCAATTAAAATATTAAGGGCAGTGTTAATATCCAACAAGGATCGGTAAAATTTAACGACTGCAACTATTCGCCTTAAAGCGACTTAAAGTGGACAAATAATTCATTCTTAATACATTAGGAATCCTCACAGAGAACATCGATTACACCATACCTGAACTTTGGTTTGACAAAAATTTCCATGTAAGCTTCCCCTCTAGATCATTCTGGGAGGAGGATGCTTTCATAGAGGACAAGTCAATCCATCTCTATACAGATGGATCTAAAACCGATAGCGGAGTTGGTGGCGGTGTTTTCTCAGATAAGGTAAATCTAAGCCTCTCTTTCCGCCTTCCAAATCGCTGTAGCGTGTTTCAGGCGGAAATTTTGGCGATTAAAGAAGCTATGTCCTGGCTGAAGAAAAACGTGATATCTGCAATCTATCCTACCTATCGAAAGGTAGTATACTATCCTACCGGACAAAGGTAGTATAGGTATACCAATCGCTACGTGCAAACTAACACTAAAGCTAGATGCCAATAAAAGAACAGATCTTAGGTGGACTGCTGGACAAACATGTCTAGCGACCAAACAGATCTGGCCAAGGCTGGGTCTGAGTCGCTCTAAGTGTCTGATCCTTTTAGATAGGAAACATCTCAGCGCCATAATAGGTGTCATTAATGGACACTGCCTCATAGGCAAGCACGCAAGAAGGCTTGGCGCATTTACTAATGATTTCTGTAGAAGCTGCATGCCCAGCTCTCTCCAAGAGAAGGAAGCTTCATCTAGGAGCTTTCTTCTACAACGACCTAAACGATTTAGAAAAAATAGACGTTAACAGTCTCCTACGCAACTTGCGTTTCTTCCTTTTAGCACTTGACTAATGCAATGCTCTGTTGGTAGATTCTCGAGCTGACTGTCGCTGTTAAGAGTATATATATATAGCGATTAGTACAACAAAAATTAATTATATTAAACAGATAGTTTGATTCTTTCTTATGAATAATTTTGAAAACTAGAGAACAGCACCGATATTTGAAAAAATCTTCCAACTTACATCCGAGAATTTGAAAAGCTTCCGATGAGATATGACCAAACCTAAGACGATTAAATACAAACCGGGCAATTGAATTAAAAGCAACCTTTAGTTTTTGAAGTGTGAGAGTCAGGATCGGCAAATAACTCACATTCATACAATATGATTGAAATTATTAGAGCTTTAACTAATTTTAGCTTAACTTGCATAGGTACGATTGTTTTAGTAATATATAGTCCTCGTAGCGAAGCATATACCTTATTTATTACGGTGTTTATGTCAGAATCCTACGTTAATTTGTTGTTAAACATGATTCCAAGATTTTTAGCATGCATGACATATTCAGCTTGGCAAGAGTTTAAAAGGATAGGACGATAATCAGTGAAATTCGGTTGATGTTTGGCGATTGGCATCGCTTTTATTTTGTTTGGATTCAGAGTCAGGCCATTACGTGCAGTCCACTCAAAAATAGATTGTAGATCGTCATTTATTTATGCTATTGCGTCCGCAACAATGCCAATAGGAAAACTAATATGCAATTAGCATCGTCAGCATATATATGGAATCGACAATGAGATAAATGAGAAGGTAGGTGATTAATGAACAAGGAGAACAGTAATGGACCAAAAATAGATCCTTAAGGAACACAATATTTAACAGGAAGAAACGAAGGCAGTTTACTATTACATGAAACGGCTTTAGTCACGTATTAATATATAAGTTTATTAGAAGTGTCAGAGAAGTTAAAAAAGTGTCGCTAGTTTATCACGGAGTATTTCAGGGTTAACATAATGAAATGCTTTGGAAAAGTCAAGTTACATTAGTATAATTGACATCAATTGTCTGTCTTATGTCTTCACAAACTTTTAACCCTTTCGACCCGGAATACAGTCAGTGATCTTACATCAATAATTTTGTGTTGATCATGTGGTGATCTTTTGTAGTACATTTCTAGTAAAAAACTTCCAAAATTGTTCGTGGAGGGCGTTGGGGGTACCGGGACATATGTGTCCCATCCGGGTTTGTGGGTGCGACATATACGTCCTACCAGGTAATTATCAATAAATATAAAATA
Source organism: Volucella bombylans (assembly GCA_949129095.1). Classification (NCBI taxonomy): domain Eukaryota; kingdom Metazoa; phylum Arthropoda; class Insecta; order Diptera; family Syrphidae; genus Volucella; species Volucella bombylans. The sequence goes on along the minus strand of OX422142.1, from coordinate 52,651,294 downwards.
ACACATTTTCAAAAAAAAAAGTTTTATAAATTCATTTTATTCACATTTTTGTATGTAACAAAGAAAGAGAAGTAATCTAGGTTAAAACGAAACTGTTATGTGTAATTTTTATTTGTGGTAACTGGCAAAGCAATTTTTACACAATGGAATATTACACTCCTCGCACCTGGTCGTTGTACGCTTCTCATTTTTTTTGTTACTACTTTGAATACAACGTCTTCTTGTAGGACCCTCTATGGGTAGGTGCACTGCACCCATCTGTGTTTTGTTTCTTGATATAGATCCAAATCTGCCTGAAGGATGAATTTTGATAGTTGTCTTCCCTTCGGCTATAAGGTCCTCTGCTATGTCAAAAATAAATCCTATCAATGGTGATTTTGTTTGTGATACTTGCGGATTGATTATGTGCGAATTCACAACGCTCATCATCAATAATCGATAGAATACTTTTTTCTACCATTTTGGACTTCTGGTCTGTCCGATCGACTCCGCCCATTATCTCTCTGTAAAATTAGACAATTTCCGGACATGGTATGGATACTTGTTTTCCGTTCTTGAGCTTTTTATTGACGTGAACTAGGTCCGAAACATGACAGTTGCTAAGAACAGCAATCTCTTTGGTGTCGTGTCATTTTGTGAAGATGAGTCCTGTATTACTAGCCTTGAAAACAGATTCACCTTTTTGTAATTTTTGATTTATGATAGGTAATTTTTTGCTATTTGTTATGATAGTTCCCAGCGCAGCATAGCTTAGGCTCTCAAGCAAATGTACACTTGTAAAAAAGCGATAAAAAAAAGTGTAACGTCTGTTTCAGTAATCGATTTTGCCAGAGTATTGACAACATGTTCCTCTAATGTGCCTTCTATGACTCTTTTTTTCACGTCCGCTGTAGATTTTGTAGTCGTAGGTGTACCCACTTAGAGCGTCGCATCGTAGCCGTTTGGTGGGTTTGAGTGGCATGAGGTTTGAGGTAACGTGCCGACCACCGCCGAGTTAACATGCTAAGCAGTGCACTCGTGTACAATACTTCTCACTTCTGCAAAGAAAAAGTAGTGCAGTGCAGTGGTGGAAAAAAATAAAAAAAATTACAAAGTGCGGGAATCCCACCTCTCCCGCTCCTGGTCGTATGTACTTTTGCTTGCACTCAGTTCCTGCCGTTGCTATATTTGTCATACGGCACGGGTAGTGGCTGAATGTAGGCAATAACTGATGGATAACGGGTTGTGAGTGATAATTTTATTGGTGCATTGTTTTGTATTGTTGTAAGGGCAAACACCTACAACAATTTAATTCGGTAAACCAATTATGAATTTTTACTTCACATCTATGATTAGTATCGTCGGTGTTTGACTTTTTTATAATGACGGGGAATTTAGAGTGGATATATCCAATATTCTCGGGCTTAAAAGCAACCACTTTTCTGCTTGAAATAAATAAAATACTTTTACAAACATACATACATACAGTCATTGGCAAAATTATTTGCACAGGAAATATTTACACCATATCACTGCAATAAAGTTGTACAACTTTTGAAAAATGCAATATATCACTTATGTTGTTGTTTACTATTAATTGCAGTACGGTAGTAAATTTTGCTTGCACAACTTCTCTCCATGTAAATGCATGTGCATGTGAGGATATGCAATAGTTCTGGCTGCTTGAAACATTGGGAATAACAAATGAAGAAACAGTAAGTACAGGGTTGGCGATCGCTTTGAGGCTTCTTTACCTTGGAAAAATACTATTAGCATGCGCATGCATTAATACGTATGTTAAGGGCAAATAGTAAGCTTAAGGAATATGAGGCTGCTATGTCAGAAATGGTGAACAGTGGCGTGGCTGAGCTAACCGAAGAGTGCAGCGGGGAGAATCGCGTTTACTATATGCCTCATGCCTTAACAGCAGATATATAGAAAGCTTTTCTCCAAGTTCTCTTGAGTTCAGCTGATCGTGATTGCCATAGGTTCTATTGGTTTAAGGAACTTATCAGCTCCAACGAAATTAGAACAAATTTTATTGTTCAGCCATATCGGATGACGAGGGTGACATTTGGTGTTACTTGCAGTCCCAGCTTATTAGGGACAGTCATACAAAAAATTTTGGACGAAGAAGAACATCACCATCCTGAATTTGTTACGTTTCTTCGTAAAGGCTTCTACGTCGACGATTTAGTCGCTAGTGTCAATTCTGAAGAGACTGCGAGTTATATTGTCAACACAGCAGTTGAAATTATGAAGTCTGGTTCCATGCACTTACGCAAATGGAACACTAATAGCGTATCTATTCGGAATCAACTTTTGTCTAAGTATTCGACGCCCGAAAATCAGAAGATCCTGGGCATGCGTTGGTATGTGGACTCAGATGAGCTAGCTGTCGATTTATCTGCGGTAGAGACACTAGTAAAATCGAAAGGGCTTAATGGAACAAAACGCAACGTTTTAAGAATTATGTCGAAAATCTACGATCCATTCGGTTTATTGGGTCCTTGGGTCGTCCGTTGGAAAGATCTTTTTCAATCACTGTGGCGACGACAGCTTAACTGGGATGAACGACTGCCACAGGATCTCGAAAAAATCTGGCTCGATTGCTGTCAAGAAGTAGGAGTGCTTAAGTAGGTAATGATTCCTCGCTGTGGTTTTAAGGAAGTTGGCTCAACGCAGGTGCATATTTACGCAGACGTGAGGCAGTGTGCCTTTGGGGCAGTGGCCTATTTGAGAACTTGTGATGATGAAGGAAAAGTTTGCGTACGTTTTCTCTGTGCAAGGAACAGAATCGCACTTATTAAGAACAGTGACACCAACGAATTGACTCTTCCTAAATTGGAACTTACTGCAGCTCTGGTAGCAGCTAGACTACTGGATTATCTTCGTATCAACCTACCAAAAAAATTTTTGTGAAGAGCTTCTATGGACGGACTCAAAAATCGTCATGTTTTGTATATTAGGAACGCAGAAGAAATGGAGACCCTATGTTGAAAACCGCATCCGAGAAATCTGAAGGCTATTAAAGATTTCTTCTTGGATACATTGTCCTGGTTCTCAGAATCCTGCCGACCTAGTAACACGAGGGATAAACGCATCATCGCTGCTGAACTTTGAATTGTGGTTGTCTGGACTTAAGTGGCTACAACAAGAGGCAAATTATTGGCCATCTGTAAGCGAAGAAAATACAACGTCACTCTCAATATTTTCATTACTGATCGAGGAAGAAAAGGGGGGTATTAAACCTGCGAATGTTCATCATACTCTAATGGACTGTACCAAGTTTAGCAGCTGGAGACGTTTTTTACGTGTGACAGCATATTGTTTTCGAGTCATTAGCAAATTTAAAAGTCTGCATCGTGATGAAATACACAGGATCAAAGAAGCACAACAACAGTACTTTCGCTTGAAAATTGCTGCCCGGATGACCTACGTAAGAAGCGGAAAGAACGCTTCATGTTTACATCTTGTTTCAAACGCAGATGGTACACCGAAAATCTGCAACAATTAAGATTATTTCATTCTATCAACAAGACAAAGTCAATAAACTTGTCAATGGGCGATGTTGTGATAATGGAAGATCGCTGCCCAAAACTCTTTGGCGCCTGGGGGTCATCGTTAACGTTTTCCCAGGAAGAGATGGTAAGGTTCGCGCAAGTGAAGTTCGCTTATCAAATGGATCGGTTTTCCGAAGACCTGTGCAGCTGCTGTATCCATTAGAAATTTCACGAAGTTTTAAATCTTCTGGGCCGGAGGATGTTGAAAATAAATAAAATACATTTACAAACATACATACATATATACAAACATGAAATTTAGCTTAAGATATACTTCATTGTTTGCATATATTTGCATAGTTCTTCTTAACATGTCGCGCGATTAACATCGTTTGCCAATCCTACCTTTTTATTAATTATAATATTGTAAATTTATTATATTGAATTAAACTACTTATTTCTAAATCTGTTATCTGTGTTTTATTCGACAATCCGGGATCTGTTTTGTGATTTGGTAACATTTTACAAATTGATGCCGAAACCCAGATCACTCTGATCTGAAGCTACCTGGCTAGAAACTAGTGCCATTATTCTTCTCTCACCGTTGTCTCGCCATTTACGTGCCCAGTAATGTAGCTTCCCAAACTCCACCACAATGTAGTCCCTGTTCCAATCCGGAATTCAATTTCATGTGGTTAAAATTCCATCTCCGTAAGCAAATTATCAACTACTGCTCTAAATACAGAACCCCAAACTGGACAGCAATTCAACTTTTAACGAGCTTGATGCATTCAAAGAATTGTATTCCTGTATCCTCATACTGAAATCGTTATTACGTGCGATTTCAATATACACAATTCAATCTTCGCTGCGGAAAACAACTTAACGCAGCTTGTAAATGAGCCCATGCGAATACCAGGCGTTGATAGTAATACCTCCAACATCCTGGACTTGTTTTTAACTTCTCACCCTAATAAGTACACCGATGATGTGCTCTCCCCTCTAAGCTCGTCGGACCATTCTGTTATATCAGCTAATTTCTCGTACACTGACCACACAGTTAGAGAAAAAATTCCGAAAGGAACTGTGTGTTAATGCGAGAAAGCCAACTTGAGCGGTCTTAACAGCCTCTTTAGGAATTTGAACTGGTCGTTATGTTTCCTCGATAACGACGTGGTGTGGATGCCGCTGCTGATATAACCACAGACACCATTCTCTTTGGAATGAGATCCTTTATCGCCCATCGGATAAAGAGTATCAAACCAAAAGAAAAGGCAAGGTACGAGTTAAACTGTAAAGAGGCTAGAGAAATGTTTTTTCGGTCCTTCAAGACCAACCCGGCCGAGGAAAACTGAAAAAAGTTTAAACGAGCCAGGAATGACTGCAACGTCTTTCTTAAGCGTGTGAAATTTCAATACTTTATTTTTTTTTTTTATAATTTACGCGAGCCTAAGGGGTTAGATACCCTTTTACTGTTGCCAGGGCTCGGGCGGAAAGATAGAAGGAGGAGGAAGGAAAATTGTTTTTGTAGTGGTTTGAAACTCAGGTGTGTTTGGTTTCTATGTTTGCTCTCCAGGGGTGGAGTCCGAATAGGACGGAGAGATTTTCTTCACTCAGAGTGATTCGAGGTATATCACAGTATTTTTATTTTCTGTGCTTGAAACTCTACAACAGCCAAATCTACGTGTCAGTGTTATGCCTTCACACGCAGAATTTTTCTGTCTGAGTTCCAATTACACAATGAAAAACTGACTTGCCATGGGCAGGATTCGAACCTGGACCCTCCGAGTGAGAAGTGTTTGCTACTACCACTACACCACGGCCACCCCGTAATACGACCAAAACTTGAGGCAAAAAATACTACAGTGTTCCAAAGGGAGTAAAAGCTGCTTTTGGTCGCTTGTCAAAAACAGTATTAGTATTTTTTAGTATTAGTATTATTTACGAGTATTTCTTATTTCTTATAATTCATACTTCATATAATTATTTAGAAATTAAAATAACTTTTTAAAAATAAGAAATTAGATTAGCATTCAGTATTTTAAATTGAAATATAATTGAATGTCATCCATTACATCAATAAAATAGAAGTGAAAAATTATTTATGGGTGGTGTTATGAAATTTTTCACAGAGGCGCTCCCTTTAAAGTTGACAGTGAGTTTTATTTCCTAAAGGAAGGAGTAAAATTTACAATATTACAAAATACAGTACAAATACAATAATTACAAAAACTTACATTTTTCCTTGTACGTCCTCCTGCTGCAAGTTCTCAAATTCAAAGAAGTTTTCTTTTAAATTAATAATGGCAGCCGAGATTGAGTATCCGAACGCTAGAGGCCTCTGATTCAGCAGGAGGACGCACTTACAATAATAATTCACAATTGAACATTTGGTAAAAACAAGTGAAAACACCCCCACCTCCGTGGATCTAGCTGGCTCTAGATTCACCAACATCCAGTTTCGCCAACATACAGGCTGGACGTTTTATCAACCCGCAGCTTGTTTGTACTTCTGCTACTCTGACTTGCTGATCTTTCCCTGGAAACACTCTCGTCAGTCTTCCTCTCTGCCACTCTGAACGATGAATATTTCTGTCGCATACTAATACTAGATCTCCGACTGCAAGGGGTTCTGCTGGCTGGAACCATTTCGACCTCCTACAGAGGTCTGGGAGATATTCGGCAAGCCATTTTTTCCAAAAACGATGTTGCGTTTGCTGCACTATACGCCATTGTTTCCTGGTGGCAACTAATTTCTCTTCGTGTGGATGAGGCGTCTGTTCTGAGTTGCTTGTACCTAGAAGAAAATGATTAGGGGTTAATGGTTCGTCCGCCGGTGTATCTATGGCAATGTGCGTCAATGGTCGTGAGTTTACTAAGTTTTCAGCTTCGCACATAAAACTAAATAAACTGTGCTCTTGAAGTTGTTGATTTGAAAGTACATGAGCCATCGCTCGTTTCACGCTTCTCACCAGGCGTTCCCAGCATCCACCAGCATGCGGATTCAAGGGGCAGTTGAATATCCATTCTATTTTTCTGTTCGCTAAGGCGTTAGATATTCTCCCGTGGTCAAACTCGCTCAGCTGTCGTCGCAACTCCCTATCAGCACCGGTGAAGTTGGTCCCGTTATCCGACCTAATGCGTACTGGAGTTCCACGTCGACTTATAAAATTGCGTATGCAAACCAAGCACGTATCAGTTGAAAGGTCTCTCGCAATTTCTAAATGTATCGCACGCGTGGTTAAACAGGTGAAAAGCACAATCCACCGTTTTTCACTGCGGCGGCTGTTAATGATGACGAACGGGCCCTTGTAATCTATGCCTACGTACGAGAAGGGTCTTACGAACGGCGTCAACCTGTCTTCAGGTAGTTGACCCATCACCGGGTTTGCCCTCTTAATTTTACTAAACTGACATATTTTCGCTGCACGTCGCACAACAACTCTAATGTGGGGTATCCAGTACCTTCGTCGGATTTCAGCTACGATAGTATTTTCATTCTGGTGTTTCCAATATTGGTGGTAATAGTTGACAATAAGCTCAGTCACATGATGGCACCGCGGAAGTACTATTGGTTTTCTGGTGTAAGGGGGCGCTAGAGTTGCGTTGTTTATTCTTCCGTTTATACAAATCACGCCTTCTTCGCTTAAACACGGTGTTAGATTCCACATCTTACTGGTTTTGTTCACTTGTCCCCATTTTTTCAGAGCTTTCAATCTTCAGTCAGGGCAGTCATTTGAACAACACGGCAAATAGTTAGTTCGGCCATCTCCAATTCTTTGACTTTTAGACCATCATATTCCCGCTCATAGGGAGCTAGCGTGCAGTTCTTTCGAAAACGTAACATCCAGCCAACGACTCTTTTTAGTTTGACGAAAGACGAATATTTATTAAAGATGTCATCCCCGGTACGAATCAGTAAAAGTGTAGAATTTCGGCGTATTTCTTCATCAGTGTTTAAAACTGGCTGTTTTGGCGGCCAGGCAGGTTCCTCTTCCTTCAGAAACTGTGGCCCACTTATCCAGAATAAATTACGCTTTTCATCTTTAAGTCGAGTACCAAAATCCTCTGGGTTAAGTGTACTGGGTACCCACCTCCATTCAGATATTTCGCTGTTTTCAAGTATCTCATTGACCCGGTGAGCAATATAAGGTTTGTAGCGCCTGTGGTCGGATGCTATCCAAGCTAACACCGTTCGCGAGTCGCTCCACATGACAACTCTGCTTGGTTTTATATTGTGTCTTTTTAATACTAAGGTGCGAAGACGCGTTGCTAATACGGCTGACTGTAACTCCAGTCTTGGAACCGTCGTTAATTTAAGAGGGGCACACTTTGTCTTCCCAGCCACGAACGCTATACGAAATGCACTCGCTTTTTCTTGTATTCTCCAATATCCCACAGCAGCATACGCTGTTTCGCTTGCATCGGCAAACACATGTAACTCAACCGGGCCTTCTAAGAAGGAAACGCTGTAACATCGGGGTATACGTGTCGCTTCCACTTCTTTTAAGTTCCGTAGCCATTTCGCCCAAAGCTCGTACTCTTCATCAGGAATGCTTTGGTCCCACTCAACCTTTTTACGCCAAATCGTCTGCAGCATGACCTTTGCAGTCAGTAAATATTCGGCTACAAATCCAAAAGGGTCGAATACGGACATAGTTATGCTTAGTGCTTCCCGCTTTGTAGGTCTTCTATTAGCGCTTAACAGCTGGGGATCTACCCTTCCGAACGCCATAACGAACTGAAAAACATCGCACTCAGTATCCCAATGCATACCTAGCACCTTTTGAAACGGTACTACTTCGCCTCTGTCAAGATTTAAAATCGATGTTATAGACTTGCCCTCGTTCAACGCTTCGCTGACCAATTTCAAGTTGGACATAAACCTCTTTAACTCAAATCCACCTTGTTTATGTACCCAAGCTATCTCTTTCGAGATTTTAATCGCTTCGCTTTCGTCTTTAAAGGAAATTACTAAATCGTCAACATAATGATTTTCTAATATTGCGTCTAGAGCTGGTGGATACTGAGCTTTAAAATCCAAGGCATTACGAACCATCACAAATTGTGCCGAACAGGGTGAACAGGTTGCACGAAACGTCATCACGTTCATGACCATTTCCCGTATTGGGTCACTTTCTCTTACTCTCCACAAGAAGCGCTGTGCGTCCTGGTCTTCTCGAAGCACCTTCACCTGATGGAACATTTCCACGATGTCCGCGCACACACCTATTGGTTTTTGCCTGAACTTCATAAGCACTGTGAGTAAGTCCTGGTATTGGTCGGGTCCGGAAAGTAAGGCTGAATTCAACGATGTACCGCAAGTTTCTACAGCTGCGTCAAAGACTAAGCGTAATTTCCCTGGTTTATTAGTACTGCGTACCCCAAAATGAGGTAAATACCAAGTTCGTGGTCCTGTTCTAGAGGCTTCAGCTAAGCTGATCGTTCTCGAATATCCTTTCTTCTCATATTCCGCCATAATGTGACAGTATTCGTTATAATAGTTGTCTCGCTTGAACTTCTTTTCTAGACTCTTGAATCTGATCTCCGCTTGCGCTCTGCTTGGTGGTAAGACAATATCGTCGTGCTTCCACAGTAACCCTGTTTCAAACTTCGTTCCCATTCGGTTGGTTGTGTCTTCCAGTAGTTTCTTAGCTCGGACATCATCCAGTGACTCTAAATGTTTTGCAGTTTCTTGTACGCCTAAATTCTCATTGATAATGTAATCGCTAGTTACTTGCTCTAGGTCTTTCTTAGTCGCCGAACCAACTTGCGTAAAATACGAGTTATGAGACTGTGCTGTTGTGCCACTGTTTTCCGCCCCATATACTACCCAACCAAGTTTGGTTAGGACAACGGTTGGTCCCTTCCTTCCAGTGATTGCAACTCTTTGTGCTACCCCTAAGTGAGCGTTATCGAGTCCGATAAGTAAGTCCGGAATCGCTAATTTGTAACTAAAAACTGGGTACCTACCTCGCTGTTGAAATTTACGGTGTAATTTGGTTATATCTAATGTTTGGGTGGGTAGTCTTAGATCTTTTACAGTTCTGACATTTCTGAGAGAGAATTTTTTACTGTTAGGCTCGATCCCTGAAACAAAAAGATTAACACGGCTAGAGCATTCTGTCACGCTAGTATTACCGAACCATTGAAGTGTTAAATTTTCTTTAAAACCTTTCAACCCCAAGCGATCAACAAGACTTTCGTTGATTAAAGAAACCGACGAGCCCTCATCAAAAAATGCAAAACATGTTATCTCTTTGCCGCATGCATACAATCTAACGGGCAGAATCTTAAATAAAACCTTCGTAGAGGTGGTTTCTTTAACAGCATTCGTGTATACCTGTTGTCGCTGACCTGATAAACTGTTTTGTGGATTATCATTTTCTCGAACAGCTGGAGTACCTGACTCGTGCAGAAGCTTATGGATCTTCTTTGAGCACCCCCTCGAATCGCATCGATGTTGTTGCGAACAAGTGTTACTTCGGTGTCCATTTCTTAAATAGTTAAAACACAACCGTTGTTGTCGCACCACTCGCCACCTTTGACTCGTGCCCATTTCCAGAAACCGCTTACACTTCACAATTTCATGTTCACCAGAACATGCCCTGCACCGACCGCCTTGTACTTCTGCCTCGCTGACATGGTAAATTTGACCCCGACCTTTGTCCCTTTTAATTAAAGAACGTGGCTGATCGTTTGAATTCACACATGCCAAATTTACCATAGCTGCTAGTTCTTGCAGCCAGTCGCTAAAATGACGAATATTCACTTCTGTTTTAATGTTTACTGCATGTCTGCCCCAATCCATCCTTCTTTGTACTGGCAATTTTGAAAGTAATTCGTCCATTATCGTTGGATTGCATAAATGGTGTGCACATCCAGCAGCTTCTAAGAATGATGACAAATTTTGAACTTTGGTTGCGAATGGCACAAGTTGGTCGATCCTATCCTCCGGTATAGCTGGAAATCTCCGCACGTTTTCAATTTGACTTCGGACTAGCTGTTCTGGCCTGCCGAAACGATCCTGTAAGGTATTAATAATACGTTGAACATTGTTACTGTGAATGAGGAGGCATTCCACGACGTCTCTTGCTTCTCCTTTTAGGGCCTTCTGAAGTCGCATCATATTTTGTCGTTCGTTGTACTGGTATTCTTCTGTTGTCATTAAGAAGCTTTCTTTGAACAGCGGCCAGTCTTCCGGCCTTCCATCGAATTCTGGTAGATCGTGCAGTCTGCGGCCCTGGTCACTACGGGATGACAGTGTTCGGCTTAGCTCTCCCATTGCCGTTACTAAAGTTGAACTAGATGCTTCCTCGTTAGAACTAGCTGTTAATGGCCTCTCATTTCCCAGTAACTGTTCTGGATTTTGTGCACTTTCACTAAAGCCCTGAATATTTCGAGACACTTGTTGCTGCAACTCCTGAATTTGCCTCATCATTGTGCCCAACCTAGCCTCCATCGAGTCTTGGGACGTTTCTGTTTCTGCTGCTTCAATTGTGTTATTTAAATTATCTACACCTGTTTCTGAAACCTCTGAAGTGCTCGGAGCTTTTGCTCTCGTTACCATGGGCATGATACACCGCGGACTTAATCTATCCCCAATCAAATTCAATAAGTACAAAACATGCAACACTCACCGTTTTTCCTATCACATAGATAGTGCACGACAACTCTCCTTGCAGTCGACTTGTTATAGATCCGTTAGATCCGTTTTTGGTGCCGTTATTTGCGTGGCCTGATGATTGTCTTAAAAAATTGGTGTTCCTATCTTCTTTGTGGAATTTTCTTTGTTGCTCTCACACAAGCTCTGCTCAAGCACAGCAAGCTAAATGCAAACTTTGCCACATTTATGTTGAATGTTGTCAGCCACTAGGGGTGCTCCGCTGACATTCGGGACAGATTTTGCAACAAAAATGAAATAAAATTTTGTTATGAACTTGTTCACAGAGGCGCACAAAAATAAAACTCCCTTTAAAGTTGACAGTGAGTTTTATTTCCTAATGGAAGGAGTAAAATTTACAATATTACAAAATACAGTACAAATACAATAATTACAAAAACTTACATTTTTCATTTTTCCTTGTACGTCCTCCTGCTGCAAGTTCTCAAATTCAAAGAAGTTTTCTTTTATTGTTAGTTATTCTTTTATATTTTCGAGTATTGAGTATCCGAACGCTAGAGGCCTCTGTATTCAGCAGGAGGGCGCACTTACAATAATAATTCACAATAGAACATTTGGTAAAAACAAGTGAAAACAGGTGGGGTGACCCTTTTTTATAAAACTAACATTAATTAAAAATTCAAATGGTTTAAAATCAAAAAAACAGAAACTGTTGTAAAAAAATATATTTAAACCAAAACGTCGAAAGTAAGAGATTCAATTTGATTAAGATCGAATGTAAAGAGCCAACATTTTACTATCTTTAGAAAAGTAGTTCTAAATGATATCGTTCTAGTGGAAGCAGGAAGTTTATTAAACAAAAGAGTAGATACAACAGTATAAAAATTACGAAATGCAGAGGTTTGAAAATAAGGAATGGAATGAATGCAAGACAAGTTTCCACGGAGATTGTGACTAGAAATTAAACGAAAATTACGGTTACCGGACTTCATATAGAACATTTTCAACACCTTAAAACAGAACAAATGACGAATAGGAAGGATTTTCAGGTAACAGAATAACGGAAAACTAGAATGTCTAGCCGGTTTACGACAAATTATTCTTATAACATATTTTTGTAAATAAACCCCCCGAACAGGCAAGTCCATACTGAAGTCTAGATTAGAAGATACCATAGTATATAGTCTTTAAAAGACTGATTGAACAAACGTTAGGCATATAATAGAAATGACGAAGGGTGCATCGGAAGTAATTTTTTAAAATATTTATATGGTTAACAAAGCTCATCCTAGAATTAAGGGTAAGTCCCAGATATTTGAACTCAACAACATTCTCTAAAAGGAAACACTTATTACTACATTTTATATTACTATTATACGAGTAACAGGATAAATCATACGAACACGAGCATGTTTGCGGACAGTTTCTTCTACACTCCTGTGAGTGAAAGTAAATATTAGTTTCGCAATTATAATTCGAGGAGAGATTGGAATACATTAATTTAGTCTTGAAGCTCAAAACTAAATTATGAGCAGAAAAGCAATGCCTTAATAAGATCCCAGTTTATATCAGAAATCATGTCTAGAGCACTTTTCAAGGCATAAGAAAAGCCAATGTCATCTGCAAATGCAGTCGGCGAGCCTCTGAAATTAAATGAAAATAATGAGTTTATAAAGACTAAGAACAGAATGGGACCTAATACAAAACCTTGAGGAACATCGATATTAAAAAACATCTTTCCACTTCTAATACCGTCGATCTTGACCCGTTGTGACCTATTTTTAAGATAGAACTCAAACCAATCTAGGATAAATCCACGAAAACCAGCATTCTCTAACTTTTTCAACAAAAGGTTGTGATCGACCATGTCAAAAGCTTTGGTGATACCAATAAATAATCCTGCGGTAAATTTTTTAGCATCAAGGTGTGACGTAATTTGGGAACAGAATTGTAAAAGTGCATCTTCCGTTGATTTCCCTTTCTGAAACCCAAATTGATTTGAATTGAAGAAATTAGTTTTAGTTATGAAACTCTAATCTATTTTTCATCAGTTTTTCAAAAATTTTACTAAAAACTGGAAGTAACGTTGTCAACAACTTCAATGGACAATGCGTTGGTGAATATTTGCTTTGCCACATTGATAGCGTTTGAGTGAGTAACATTTGACACACCCACGATTTCGATGGTTTTGTTTAGCGTTTGTTCTTGTTGCCAGTTAACTTTGCTCTCCAGAAAGTTTACTTTCTGTTTGAGGCCAGCGTTTTCTACACGTAGTTCATTCACTTCTTGCAGAACAAACAGTTTGTTTATTTCTTCTAATTGCGATAACTTTACATAAACCATCTGAAGAGTGTACTGACCTTCACAATCTCCATTGTTTTGGGTGGGCTCGACAGCAGCTGTTTGTGGTTCTTTTTTTTCCTGCTGTTGCTGTTGTTGTTGCTATTGCTGCTGGTTTGCAGCCAGTTCAACAGTCCCAGATTGTGCTTTGTCTCCACCTACACTTGAGTGCGTCGAATCTTCAGTTGGTCGAAATTACTTTCGCACTCGTGTAGTAGCAAGAGTACTTAGAGATCTCAAAATACATAAATCCGCTGGTCCAGATGGTATATCTCCCCTTCTTCTGAAGAGGTTTTTTCCACGCTGGCAAATCCACAGCGTAAGCCTTTTCATCAATCATACACTTTAGGACTCTTTCCGACCAGATGGAAAAAAGCATTTGTCCAGCCAGTCCCTAAAAAAGGCGTATAATCTTCTCTCTCCTCCTACAGACCTATTGGACTTACGAGTACGTCCCTTCTTTCCAAGGTCATGGTAACGCTGATAAATCGTCAGCTCATGAAGTATCTCGAAATACGAAAACTTCTCAATGACCGGCAATATGGTTTTCGTAGCAACAGGTCCACTGGTGATTTGATGGCATGTCTCACCGAAAAGTGGAACCAATGCGTACATCAATCTGGCGAAAGCAAGATAGTTGAACTTAATATTTCTAAGGCATTTGACAGAGTTTGGTATCAGGCTCGAAATGCATGCATTTGAGATCGACGACTCTCTTCTTCAATGGATTAGAAACTACCTTTCGAGACGTTTAATTCAAGTTGTCTTGGATGGTTTCAAGTCAGATATTCACAAAATAAATGCTGGTGTGCCGCAGGCCCCGTTCTATCTCCAACACTAATTTTCATCAACGATCTCTTATCTGTTACTTCTAATCTGTTCCTTTGTTGACGACAGTACTCGCTGCTTTTCATATTCGTTCGAGGACTCACGCTCCTTCTCTTCGGCTGTAAAACGGCGTATTGTGATAACCATTTAAACGTGAGCAGCGTCATCTAGATTTACATAGCAGTAGGCTACGATATTTGAAGAGCAGAATATTACGATACTTGAATAAGAAAGACTCAAACATTGGTGAACAGAGAATGGAATTGCATTTTGTACCAATGTGGAAATTGTATGGGACGCTGTACGAGTATGGCGAGGATTGTTCTCTAAGCACAGATAATAAGTCTATACAGATGTCTCATCCTTGTAGAAAAAATGGATCACTTTTGGTCGGCTAGCCGATAGGCGACCAGCCGACACGAGCTTTCGGAGTAATATAAAGCTTTTTTATATTTTTTTCTCTTTCTTGCTTTGTTTACTGAAAGATTTATTTTTCCATCACCACAAGTTGTTGGCAGTGGCACAAGGAATATGAAAAACATATGCAAGGGGCTTGCGGGAAGGGCTTGGCTGTTTGTTTTCATTTCAATTTTTCATGAATTGGTATTTTGATTGAGCGTATGGGTATGAATGTAAGAAAGAACAACTAAAGGCGGGAAAAGTGGAATATTTCGGTACATTTTGTAATTGAAGTTTGACAAGCAAAATATTATTTGTGTTATTAATCTGCAATGCATATACACCTGTGTGCAAAATAATAGCAGTGTTAGATACTTAAGTTTTTATTTTACAATAAAACCATGGTTATAGCACCTGTATTTTAATTAGAGTAAGTGTCGCAAATATGGCCCACTGCAATATTTTCTGAATAAAACATAGTAGGCACTGAACTAACCGTTCAATTCAAACACAATCAAACCGGTTTTGCATCATTGTGTTTTGGAGACAGTAGCTGATCAGCGGTGGAAGTGCAGTTGGTTACTTTTATTCGTTTTCGTTATAATTTTTGGGTGAGTTTACTTAAGGATTTTTGAATTACAATTTTTAAAAATGAAATAAGTTTTTTCGAAATATACATAGTGTTATATTTTATGTTATTTAATGTGAAATTAAAATTTTGATTGCAGTTAACTGAGTGTGTTAAAAATTAAACACAGTGAAAATGTCATAGTGTCGATAATACGGCCCATTCCGGGTGTTGATAATATCGACCAGTGGGAAGGAATCAAACCATGGCTTCAAGTGCTAAAAGTCCTACAAAATAGCGTCAAAATTGTATGAAAGAAGATATGATGAAAGCAATAACTGCATATAAACAGAAAAAAATGGGGTTCTTAAAAGCATCCAAGGAATTCAACGTACTTAAAACCACATTGGTTCAATGCTTTGTATGTACAATGTGGGCTAATGAAGACTGCTCGGGCAATGAAAATCAATATTTTATAAGCGAATTTTGCATGCCTTAGGATCACAACATATTTGAAAAACATTGTTTCAAATATGGACCACTCTGGACCACCCTGGTCATAATTGCCAGCATTTTTTTTACGTTACGTTATTGTTTACCTTCTTTATTATAAAAGATTGAAATGTAAACACTTTCTAAGACTGTTAAGTAAATAATTATATGAATACCAGTTGAATTTGTTATTTTATTTAAAAAAAGAAGTTAATGGTGGGCCATTTGCGACACTTACTCTATTTATTTTTCTTTCTCTACATGGAATAATGTTCTAAAGACTTAGTATTAAATTTGAAATTAAGTAACTACCTATTCTTATAGAAAACCTAAAATATTAAGCTTCAGATAAAAACAAGTGTGTAAAAAATTGCAGTATTATTTAGAAAGGCTTAAATTTTTGACTTGACTTCATTTAAAAAAAACTGAAAACTGAATATGTTGCACTTGCTTAGTATTTCGTTGAATGGCCTTTGTTTGCCAGAACTGCAGTACAACAAAGTGGCATAACGTCGACTAAGCGCATACACCTCTCTCTCGAAATACCTGCGCATGCAGATTGCACTGTATTCACCAACATTTTTTGGTTTTGTCTTACAAACCTCTTGTTTAACATCAGCCCATAAGTTTTCAATGGGATTAAGATCTGGAGACTGAGCAGGCCACTCCATGACATTAATCCCATTTATTCCAAACCAATTTTTAGCCAATTTACTAGTGTGCTTGGGGTCATTATCTTGGTGATACACCCACTTAAGCGGCAACTTACTCTTAAGGTAAGTTTTGAGTTTGGAGAATAAAAAAAGTCGCACGGGGCCCAGTCCGCACTCATTTGACAAAACCACTTATAAAAACATGTTTCTTCTGGGATTGATTTGATTGAAGCCATCGTAAACAACCTGATTTGATCCTATTAGTGCGGTTTCACGCCAAGAACGTCCACAATCGATTAGATTTGAACACTCAGGCAGATCCTGAAGAAAACCCAAGAAGTCCAGATCGATACCCACCACCTGCTTTTCGATTTTAAGGCTGCCTATGACAGCATTTACAGGGACGAGCTATATAGAGCGATATCTAGTCTTGACATCCCTGTCAAACTCGTCCGTCTGTGCAAGATGACGATGGATAACGCCCGCTTTTGAGGGATATGTTTGCCTAATGTCGGCTATATTTTTCTATTCAGTGTACTGTGTGAATGCGTAAAACCTCTTCAGTCCACAAATATTTACCGAAAGCAGTGTGACTTCCGGGATGGAAAATCTTGGAAAGAACTAGCCAGTTTCAAGTCAATATCTACCACCTATGCTTATGACAGCATCCATTGTACTAGGATTTGTAATAAGATGGCCTAAGTCGGGGTCCCAAGTAAACTTATCCGGTTGTGTCGCATCATACTAGAAAATTTGTGATGCGCCATACAGTTTGGAAACAAAACCTCAAAATTTTTCCAAACCTCCACCGGATTCCGGCAAATAGATACACTCTCATAATATGTTTTTTTCAATCTCATATTAAAATACTCGTATTATGTCGAAGATTAACACCAGAATAAGCCTAGGCAACCGGTGCTACTTCAGTCTGGTTTAACAAATTGGATCCAAAGTCCCTACTTAGTTATATGTGTTTTAAAAAAATTATTCTCATTACTTTTGAGACACACCACGTATATATTCCAATATATGTACATAGTATTATCTATATATATACCTGTATAATAATTGATCACTGCTCTTGGCATATACATATATAACCACAACTTCTTTGTCTTTTGGTGGTAATTTCGAAGTTATTTCCTGAATTTCCTGCATAACATTTCTATTTAAGCCAGGGGACAGACTTTTAATTTTAATCCACCTGTGCAATGGATGCGGCAAGTGTATCTCAAGTTGATCCCGCAAAAAGTTGTATCCGGCAGCTGAACGAAAAAAGATGCACTGCGAAATCCATTTCTCCTCTTCGGTGTATTCATTTTTACCCTGTGATAAGATGAGCTTCGAAAATGTCATAGCATTTTGATGAATACCAAGCAATGAATCGATTTTCCATTGAATGTTTTGCTTTTCACGCGCTTGTAGCCTTTTCTTGTCTTCTTTTAAATGAAGAATTTTCTTTAATAAATTTGGTTTCGATTTTCGATTTTCTTTAATAGTTATTCTTAAGACATTGTTCAATTTCTTGAGCTTTTCAATTCTCCTAATGTAAAAAGATTGCCTTTTTACATGAGCCTCACAATTGGCGCAAGCAAATTCAATGTGATCATTGAATTTTGTCCTTAATAAATTTTTAGAAGCCACACTTAGTTCCCCTATTGTAGGTTCACTCGAACTCAGTTTTAAATCTTTATAATTTTCAGAAGTAATCTTAGCTTTGACTGGATCAAAGCAAACTCTTCAGAGTTCGGAACACTCTCGCTTCGTTTTAGAAAGAGAGAGGGATCAGCGTTTGTTTTTAAATATTTTTTTCCCAAAAAGGCATTTTCAAATGTAAGGTTTTTTAAGGCATTTTATATGTTGACGAGACCCCTCCGTCAAAGCTAACCATTCATCATATTTAACGGTGCTTTTTTTAGGGAAACGAAACAATTTCATATCCGAAAATTTCATTTCATCACTTCAATTCAATTCAATTACTCATTATTTACATGCACTGCATATTAATAACACGAATAATATTTTGCTCGTCAAACTTCAATTACAAAATGTAAAGAAATATTCGACTTTTCCCGCCTTTGAATTGTTCTTTCTTACATACACACCCATACGCTCAAACAAAATACCAATTCATTAAAAATTACATAATTTCCTATTGCAGTCGAATGAAAACAAACAGCCAAGTCTTCATACCCCTTCCCGCAAACCCCTTGCAATTGTTTTTCATATTCCTTTTGCCACTGCCCGCAACTTGTGGTGAGAGAAAAAAAAATCTCTCAGTAAACAAAGCAAGAAAGAGCGAAAATAAAAAAGCTTTACATTATTCCGAAAGCTCGTGTCGGCTAGCCGACAAAAATTTAACCATTTTTTTCTACAGCGATGAGACATCTGTATAGATTTATTATCTGTGACATTAGGCAATGTAACACTACAAAAACTTACAAACGAAATAAAAGCTCACTTCATAAGTCACTCAGCAACCAGAAAAAAGATCAGCAAATACATGCAATGGAAACTAAAATCAATACTATCGAACAACAATTACTAAAGAACAACATTGAAATAAAAAACATTCCGCAGACACAAAATGAAAACTTAATGGATATTGTCCAAGCACTAGGAAAAACAATAGATCACGATATACTAAGTTCAGACATCACTGACGTTTACAGAACGAACATAAAAAATCCAAATAAAACAACAATAATAGTTTCGTTTGCAAGTCACGCGTGCAAAACAAATGTAATTAAAAAGGCAAGAGCCATCCGTAATGTTCCCCTTAAGAAAATTAGAGAAAATACATCTAATGGCTCTGCTTCAAGTGCAACACCCGAAACTGAAGCAATCAAATATGTACATATGTACATATGTGAACAATCAGCTCACACCTACCAATAAACACCTTCTCTGGCTAGCAAAAAACAGAGCCAGACAGTGCAATTGGAGATTTGTGTGGGAGTCGACCGGTAAGGTACTTGCGAAAAAAACGAAAACGGTCTTGCAACGATGTAAACAAAATGAACAACTAAGCATTGTTGTTGTACGTAATACTAATTGAGAGATTCGAAATAGAAGAAAATAAAATGGAAAGCACGTGCAATGAAGCTGATGTCGACTTTGACTTTAGGGTAATACATGGTGTTAGCGGCATCGAAAAAAAATATTTGGAAAAAATGAATTTTTGTTGCGTAAGTTTTAATATAAGATCCATTACAAAAAATTGGGATGTCTTTTTAGCGGAAATTGAAAATGTGCTTTCTTACGTCGATATATTAGTACTGAATAAAATTAATATACCGAAGAAAAAAAATTACTTTTATCTCATTGACGACTTTAATACTGAATTTATAAACCGAGATGCGACGAAAGGTGGAGGAGTTGCAATATATACAAAAAGCAATATTACTTACACAATAATACCAGCGAATCCAATCAACTACGAGGGCATGCACCTGGAAATCAATCATCAAGGTGGTCAAAAGCATATACATGCAATATATAGACGACCTAGCTCTAGTGTTGGAAGGTTCATTGACAAATTAGATGAAATTATAAAAGAAAGAATATCATAGATGAGAATAACTCACTTGTTCTTAAATACATGGAGATAATGGCGTCGAAAGGGTTGATAAGTGTTATTAAACAACCGACACGTGTTGACATATCAAAAAATACTTCGACGTTAATTGACCATATATATGTTAGCATTACCAAGCTCAACATATTCTCTGCAATTATCGTAACCGATCTATCTGATCATTACGCCGTCCAAGAAAATCCAAGAAAATGACGTCGAGGCACTCTACAACAATTTTGTACGAGAAATGAATAAAATATACGCTGAAGCATGCAAAACGACCACAACAAAAAGAACACGTAAACATAATCCATGGATACGCCAGAAATAATACCAATGTGCAAACAAAGGAATGAGCTATATAGGAGGTGGAAAAACAGCCCCAGATGCAAGACGTTTGAGGGTGAATACAAGAAATTCCGAAACACAGTTAACAAGAATATTCAATTAATAAAAGCCAATTTTTACAAACGAAAATTCATAAATGCCAATAATGACCCGAGGAAAACGTGGAGAATTGTGAATGAACTGCTTGGAAGAAAGAGACGTTCAGTAGACGAAATTATAAAAATCAATTTTCCAAAGGCGTCTGAATCTGAAGGCTTAAAAGACATTGTTGAGGAGCTGTTTTCGAATCAAGCAGCGAACATTATGCAAAACCTCAAACCATGAGAACTGGCAACTTCAACATAGTATATACTTAGAAGAAGCAACGGAACCTGAAGTTTACGAGATATTGTGTCAACTAAGTAACACAAAAGGTCCTGGAGCAGACAACATAAGACCAGTCGATCTGAAAGTGAATGCCATGTGTCTCACCCCTATAATCACGAAGATTATAAACCTTAGTTTGTGTCAGTCATGTGTACCTAAGCTCATAAAAACGTCTATAATTCGCCCAATATACAAGGGAGGAATAAAACAAGATACGGCAAATTATAGGCCAATTTCAATTCTGCTAGCGGTTGAAAAATGTTTGGAAGAGATAGTCGTTAAACGTGTTAATTGTTTTATGTGAGAAGTATAGAGTGATTCACCCAAACCAGTTTGGATTTCAAAAATACAAGAGCACCCAATTGCTACTGGGAGAGTTTACCAATGTGGTTAATGAAGGGCTAAATAAAAATCATCACGTACTTGTTCTTTTTATAGACTTCAGCAAAGCCTTCGATACCTTGACACCCGAAAAACTCGTGGAAAGTGTCAACAAATTGGGATTAAGAGGATTGCTGGCAAGCTGGCTCAAAAGCTATCTGACTGATAGAGTAATCCAAGTCAAGGTATCTGACACATTAAGTCTAAAAAATCTATCAAATACGGTGTACCACAAGGTTCCAAATTGGGGCCCATTTTATTCATTCTCTTCACAAATGAACTGTTAAGGACATTTAAGAAATCGATTGCCTATGCCTATGCTGATGATATCGCAATCGTTGTAAGACACAAGGACTTGCATTTAGCCATGAAGATATTGCAAGACGAATTTGACGCTGTATCTGAATGGTGTCATGACAACGGTCTAGTGATAAACGCAGACAAAACCAAGGTGATGCAAATTAGGACCCCTTCTAAGTCAACGGAAACTATAGAAATTTTTCATCGTAATGATCACTGTCCATTACTAAGAAGCAGCAACACAATTGAGGTAGTCAAAGCCATCAAATATCTTGGAGTTACCATCGACGAGCATTTTCTGTGGCGTGAGCACATCAACATCCTGCGTCTTCAACTTAAGAGCACGATATTTGCAATGGTGTATCTTAAGTGTTACTCTCCTATGGAGGTACAAAAGCAAGTGTACTACTCGATGGCAGAGTCACGCATTAGATACGGAATTATGGCCCGGGGAAACGCAGCGAAATCCCACCTGGATAAGATATCTAAATTACAACATCGTCTTGTCAAAATAATTAGACCTATTAATTCAACTTTTAAAGTTTTAGATGTAAAGGCACTTTTCCAGATGACAACATTGCTTACCTATATGAACGACCCACGGTTTCTCCGACCCATAAGCCACCCAAAAAAACACCCGAAGACGAGCCCAAGGGATGCTAGAAATTCCGGAAGCTTACAACACGCATGGTGATAGAGAACTGCGATGCACCGTCCCTAATTTAGTTAATTCGCTACCACAATTTCTAAAAGTGATTCTGAATTTAAAAAAAAGAAAAAAGAGTTAAAAAAGCATTTAATTGAACTTTATTTTGTGAAGTAGACCGTTAAAGAAGACTTTAACAACACTATATTGAATGTAACTTAATTGTAAACAAAACTTTTTTCAATTTAAATCATTTCAAAAGTTAATTTACTCAATTTATGTAATTGCAGATAAGCACTCTGCTTTGCAGGTAATACATGTAAATGAAAAACTTCTTTTGTGCAAATAAAATCCATTGAATTGAATTGAATTCGGCCGTCCCTTACTGCGTTGTCCCCGAGTCAGGGAATTGAAGATTTTCCATCTTTATATACAAATATTTTGCGTATAGTTTTAAAAACTCCCTTTTACATCACTTGAAAGAAAAGGGAGCATATATGCACTCGTAAATATACATTTTCCGAATAAGTTCGATGTTACTCAATGCTTGGGAGTTTATCAAACTTTTTAGGTACTTAATGTCCTGAGAGCAAAATTCGACAAAAATCCATATCGGGAAATTGCTCTTGCGCTTATATACATATTGTAAAATGTTCGTGTGGGTACAAATGATAGAACTTATTCTTTTCAATACAAATCCCTTTATTCAGTACAGTTACAATTCACTATTTAATTCTTTCTCTCAGTACAATTCAATTTCTCAACCACATATACTTTTCTTATCTTTTACTTAAACCACTTAATCACTTCTTCTAATTTAACACTTCAAATTCAACTTTGGAACTGATTTGCATACCTTTGGGATGCTGGTATTTATACTCGAATGACATACTTCGAGAACAATCCTCGCCATCCAGCGTCCCATACAATTTCCAATTTGCTAGAAAATTCGATTCTACTCTCCAGTTGCTAATCCAGTATCGAAACCTTCGAGTTTCGACATTTTCTGCTAGATGTCGCTGCTCACATTTGAGTGGTTATCACATTGCTCCCTCCCTACAGTTGTTCGTCCCGAACAACTTCGTCATTCAGCATCCCGTTGAAATGACACATTCTATCCAAATGGACCACTTTCAATTTTCCTCGATCCCCACGCTGGATCCGGTAGACAACGTCATTAATGCGGGTTATCACCTTGTATGGACCTTCCCAGTCCTGTTGCAATTTTGGTGATTTGCCTTTCTTACGCTGAGGATTATACAGCCAAACCAGATCTCCTTCGTTGAAACCGGAAGATTTCGCCTTGATATCGTACCTAGTTTTCATGCGGCTGCTTGCTAGCTTCATCCTTTCTCTGGTGTCTTCATGCAATTTACGAATCCTGCTGCGTAAGTCATTCACGTACTCGTTCACCTCTTTGGGCTCCGTCGGTGGGGATCCGAATTTTGCTTCACTTGGCAACCGAATTGTTTGACCAAATAAGATCTCGGATGGTGTGTGCCCTGTTGAGCTATGGACCGCGTTTCGGTAGGCCATTAAGAAGAGGGGTATGTGTCGATCCCAATCCCGCTGGCAGTTGCTGACAACCTTAGATAGATGCTCATTCAAGGTCCGATTGAATCGCTCGACCATTCCATCAGATTGAGGGTGTAGTGGCGTTGTCCTTGTCTTTCTTATTCCCAAGTATTGGCATATTTCCTGGAAGACTTTTGATTCAAAGTTTCGCCCTTGATCAGAGTGCAGCTCCATTGGGACCCCAAATCTGCTCACCCAGTTGTTGACTATCTGTTCGGCTATGGTCTTAGCCTCTTGATTTGGGATGGCAAACACTTCCGGCCACTTACTGAAGTAATCCATGACTACGAGAGTATATCGGTTTCCATTAAAGGTTTCGGGAAACGGCCCAGCGATGTCGATGGCTATTCGTTCGAAAGGTGCTCCGACATTGTATTGTTGCATTTGTCCATGTGGCTTTACTTTTGGGCCCTTGGTAGCCGCACACCTTATGCACTTTTTGCACCAATTCTCGACATCTTGTTTAGCGCTTAGCCAATAGAAACGTTCCCTTACCTTTTCCAACGTCTTGTTTATTCCCAAATGGCCTCCTGAGACTCCGTCATGTATTTCATGGAGCACTTGGTTGACTCTGGACCGAGGCACAATTAGCTGCATACGAGATGTTGTCCCATCTGCAGTTTCCCATTTTCTCTTCAGCAATCCATCTTGCACAAAAAGCGAGTCCCACTGTGCCCAGTATGCCTTCAGAGTTTGGCTCCGATCTGATATCTGCTGCCAGCTTGGTCTTTCCTCGTGTTCCTTCCAGGCCAATATTGGTTCGATGTCATTGTCTGCCTGTTGGGAGGAACGGATTTCGTCTATACTCCAACCCTCTATTGGCTCAGTCCTGATCGTTTGGATAGTTGCCTGTTCTTTCGCTTCTTTACCACTGACTACTTCTGCTGGGAGGCTTTCGTTGCATTGTTTTACCTGTGAGACTGGGATAATTACCCTGGAGTCAACTTCTGCTACAGACTTCTGCCCCGCGAAGTAAACATTTCCTAACTGATGGCTTCTGGAAATTTGACCGGTTTCTTGGTAGCCGTTTCTGCCGGTTTTTCTTTCTATTTGCCTGTAACCCCAGTGCAGACAGCCTTCTCGTCGTACCGGTTCTTTACAATGCCCTTGCAAATGTCCTACTTTATCGCAGTTCCAGCAGCGCATTCTTCGGCTCTCCCGCGGGATATTTCGTTGCATAGTAGTTGGTCTTGAGCAGGAGCATTCACCAGATACTATTTCCCTTACGAAATGCATTCCTTTGGAAGCCTGATTGGATGCTTCCATCGCCAGAGCGAAGGCAAGTGCTTCAGCAAGGGTTCTTTTCCCGGCCATCCTGACTGCTGATTGTAGCTTCAAATCTGCAATTCCCCTGATGAATGCGTCCTTTGCCATTTCGTCGATTATTTCTTGGCCTGCGGTGGGATATGACAAATGTGCCAGTCTACTCACGTCTGCTTGGAGCTGTTGCAGTGTTTCTCCTCGTTGCTGCATACGGCCTTGCAATTGAACCTTGTAAACTTCCCGTATGTGGCTATCCCCAAACCGTTTCTCGATAGCCTGCACTAAAACCATATAGTCTCTATTCTTTTCGATATCGATTGTTTGTAACAATTCTGCCGCAGGACCACGTAAGGCCATCGCTAGGGCAAAGCACTTTTCCTCATTGTCCCAGTCGTTTGCACAGGCAGCCATTTCAAACTGCTTCTTATAGGTAGACCATGAGGTCTGGCCATCGAATGAGGGAGGCTTCAACTCTTTTCTCCTTGGACCGCTTAAAGAACATTCTCGCAGTTTCTGTTTTCGCACTGTGTCGAGCTCTTTTGCCAGTTGCTGAACTTTGCTGTCCATTTCTTCGAATTTTTCGCCAACATTCTTCTCTATTCTATCAAATTTGTTATCGATTTCTTCGAACTTTTGGTGTAGAACGTTATTTTGTTCTTCCAGTTTTTGTTCTAGACTATTCTTTTGTTCGTCGATTTTTTGTTCAATGCTGCTCTTCTGCTCGTCTAGATTTTTCTTTTGTTCATCCAGCTTTTGTTCGAGGCTATTCTTTTGTTCTTCCAGATTTTTCTTTTGTTGGTCGAGACTGTTCTTCTGTTCGTCCATTTTTTGTTCGAGACTATTCTTCTGTTCGTCCATTTTTTGTTCCAGACTGTTCTGGAGAATGTTCGTCTGTTCTTCCATTTTTAGTAAGAGGAGTTGCATCATCGCAGCCATGTCATTGCCGGTACTTGTCTGTTCATCCTCGTCAACATCAAAGGAATATGCATCAGGATCATGTCCCTCGTTGTTCAAAGCCTCCTGAAGTCGGAGCACCAGGTCACTTTTTCCTCCACTGGCGCTGAGGCTTCTCTTGTTCAACTCGGATTTGAGTTGGACGAGGGTCAATTGTAATAGTTTTCGACCCATCCTAGCTTTTTCAAATAGTCAGAAAACACTTTTTTTTTTTTTTTTTTTTTACACACAATAAGTCCTATCCCACTTCTGACACCAATGTAAAATGTTCGTGTGGGTACAAATGATAGAACTTATTCTTTTCAATACAAATCCCTTTATTCAGTACAGTTACAATTCACTATTTAATTCTTTCTCTCAGTACAATTCAATTTCTCAACCACATATACTTTTCTTATCTTTTACTTAAACCACTTAATCACTTCTTCTAATTTAACACTTCAAATTCAACTTTGGAACTGATTTGCATACCTTTGGGATGCTGGTATTTATACTCGAATGACATACTTCGAGAACAATCCTCGCCATCCAGCGTCCCATACAATTTCCAATTTGCTAGAAAATTCGATTCTACTCTCCAGTTGCTAATCCAGTATCGAAACCTTCGAGTTTCGACATTTTCTGCTAGATGTCGCTGCTCACATTTGAGTGGTTATCACAATATGTACCATATATCTTCAACCCCATAACATGTATTAGCCCTTAACACCTCGTGCTTCAAATATAGATTTATTATCTGTGATCTAAATATGTCATTCGAGTATAAATACCAGCATCCCGAAGGTATGCTGTTGAATTTGAAGTGATAATTAGGAGAAATGAATAAGTGGTTTAAGTAAAAGATAAGAAAAGTATAAGCGGTTGAGAAATTGGATTGTATTGAGATAAACGATTAAATTGTGAATTGTTACTGTATTGAATACAAATCGCTTTATTTGTACTGAAAATAATAAGTTCTATCATTTCATATATTTGCTCCCTTTTCTTTCAAGTTATGTAAAAGGGAGTTTTTGAAACTATACGCAAAAGATTTGTATATAAAGATCGAATATCTTCAATTTAGAGCCTCGGGGACAACGCGCTCAGGGACGGCCGAACGTAGGGTAGTGCTGGCAAAAGATCGGGCTAGGTGGAAAGGCTTGTTGGTTCAGGTCCTAGTCCACCCCGGACTGTAGTGCCACTTAAGTAAGTAAGTGTATCGGAAATACTTTTCCGATAGCCATGAATGAACCATATTTTAACTAACAAAATCAATACTATATAGAGTATGATTTTGTTACTTGGAGTAGGGACTTTGGATCCAATTTGTTAAACCAGACTGAAGTAGCATCGGTTGCCTAGGCTTATTCTTGTGGTAATTTTCGACAAGGTGTCATCTGTGGAGCTTGCATTAAACCAGAGTAAAGTAGTGAGTGTTGGCAGTGACAAATTGTACGATTTGGTAGACGACGGGGTTATCCTTGCTCGACAAAATGTACTTTACAATGGCGGCAGATTTTGGCCACCCTGAAGACTTTTTTTTTATTCCCCAAACTCAAAACTTGCCTTAAGAGTAAGGGTTCGGCAGGGTAGAAAATGTGAAAAAAAAACTACGACCAATACTTTGAAGGCGATGTTAGAAATTGGCTTCCAGCATTGCTACGAAGAGTGCCAGCATCTTTGAAATCGCTGTGTAAGCTCCAAGGTACCTGCTTTGAAGGTGACAATAACAATTATAATTTGGATGTTTATTTTTAATACATTTTAAAAAAAATCATTCTCATTACTTCTGGGACATACCACGTATATATTCCAATATATGTACATACTATTATCTATACATGTATATACCTGTATAATAATTTATCACTGCTCTTGGCCTACTTAAGTAAAAGCCGCTTAAGTACAAAATTGAAAAACTAATTCTAAGAAATCACATGTTTTGACAAATTATAGTTAAATCACCCTTACTTAAGTAGTTTCCAGGGGACACAAGCAAGTAGCAGGACATCGAACCGCAACCTCCCAACCTTGCAATAATCGTTGCCAATTTATCATGGCGGCTTACTTACATTTTTAAGCGTTCATTACATTTTGCAACTTTCTTTTTTTATTTTTGGGAATCGTGTTTTTATTTATGTTCTTATCAAGGACACACTTACACTTTTTCCAGAGCAATACAATTATTAGGAAATTTATTAAATTAATTCTATGCTCGTAAAATACACCAGAGATATCAAAACATTTCGGAAAATTCATATTTGTTGCCTTTATACATTCTTTGATTATTTTTTCTCTTAAATTAGATGCAAAAGGCAATTTTTCAAAGTATGCGGAGAATATTTGTAATGAACACGGAATACTTGAAAATATTTTTCGGACGGCCACAAGAGAACTGTATTTTCCTTCGAATTCTCATATTCTTTTAAATTTATCAGTACTTCTGTTAGATTGATCGTGTTTGTCTTTTAACATTTCTCCGTCACAATTTTCACCGATTTATTCATCTTTTTTATTGTTTTGAAATAGTAGTATCATGCAAAATATCTAATAGCAAAGTCGTTGACTTGCGGTACCTTAACTGATACTATGTTTTCATCTAATGGGTTAATTATATTATTTAATTTTAGCCCACCTGTGCAATGAAGATGGATGCGGCAAGTGTACATCAAGCTGATTCCGCAAAAAGTTGTATCCGGCAGCTGAACGAAAAAAGATGCACCGCGAAATCCATTTCTCCTCTTCGGTGTATTCATTTTTACCCTTTGATAAGATGAGGTTCGAAAATGTCAGTATTTTGAGGAATACCAAGCAATGAATCTATTTTCCCTTGAACGTTTTGCTTTTCACGCTCTTGTAGCCTTTTCTTGTCCTCTTTTAAACGACGAATTTTCTTTAATAAATGTGGTTTCGATTTTCGATTTTCTTTAATAGTTATTCTCAAGACATTGTTATATTTCTTGAGCTTTTCAATTCTCCTAATGTAAAAAGATTGCCTTTTTACATGAGCCTCACAATTGGCGCAAGCAAATTCAATGTGATCATTGAATTTTGTCCTTAATAAATTTTTAGAAGGCAAATTTAGTTCCCCTATTGTAGGTTCACTCGAACTCAGATTTAAATCTTTATAATTTTTATAAGTAATCTTAGCTTTGACTGGATCAAAGCAAACAGAACCGTCTTCAGAGTTCGGAACACTCTCGCTTCGTTTTAAAAAGAGAGAGGGATAGGCGTTTGTTTTTAAATATTTTTTTTTTTCCAAAAAGGCATTTTCAAAATGTTTGCTGCAAGTGTAAGGTTTTTTAAGGCATGAGACTCTTCCGTCAAAGCTAACCATTCATCATATTTAACAGTGCCTTTTTTAGGGAAACGAAACAATTTCATATCCGAAAACTTCATTTCATCACTTCAATTCAATTCAATTACTTATTATTTACATGCATTGCATATTAATAACACGAATAATATTTTGCTCGTCAAACTTCAATTACAAAATGTAAAGAAATATTCGACTTTTCTCGCCTTTGAATTGTTCTTTCTTACATACACACCCATACGCTCAAACAAAATACCAATTCATTAAAAATTACATAATTTCCTATTGCATTCGAATGAAAACAAACAGCCAAGTCTTCATACCCCCTCCCGCAAAACCCTTGCAATTGTTTTTCATATTCTTTTTGCCACTGCCCTCAACTTGTGGTGAGAGAAAAAAAAAAAAAATCTCTCAGTAAACAAAGCAGGAAAGAGCGAAAATAAAAAAGCTTTATATTATTCCGAAAGCTCGTGTCGGCTGGACGAGTGTCGGCTAGCCGACAAAACTTTAACCATTTTTTTCTACAGCGATGTATAGATTTATTATCTTATTATTATTGGCGATGAGCTTAATTCAGCTTTTCACGACAAATTCGTGTAGGGACTGCAGAAGGGAGCAGCAAAAGACAAGTTGTTTTTGAGAGCGTGGCTAAACCATAGACTAACTATACCGAGATATCAAACTCTACTAATACTTTTGCAAACCTTTAACTTTCGCACAGACACACTGTAAGTGAATTCCAACACTTTTGCATCTCTATAACTTTGTCAAAATTTGCTAGAATGAGAGCAATTTACAGGCAAAATTGCTAGAATGAGAGCGATTTGCACGAGTGTGTGTAATGTGGATGACGTTTTTTGGTTAAAATGGGCTTGGTTTGTATAAAAAAGGAGGGAAATTGCCATTGATCATAATTCACATGTATTCACAGACAGAATCACACGGTTAGGGGCGATCAGTAGAAAACCGGTTTTGATTTTCCAATATCTGGAAAGTTTGATATCTAGGTTAGTTCATCTATGGGCTAAACTAACATTTGACAAAGCCGTGGAAATTGCAAATGCGGTGGAGTGTGTCAAGCACCAATACGAAATTGATGTAAGCATCAAACAAGAACCAAGTTTGTCTGACTGCATATATCGAATGGGGCAGGAGAGACAAAAGGGCAGCATTAAACAATTGATGGCGAAACAACAGGAACAGCAGCAGCGTGGGCATAAACAACAAGGCGGTAATAACAACTGTAATGGCAGTAAGTGTGGTATTTGCGGACTATCAAATCATTTGGTAAGCTCATGTCGATTTAAGCACTATCGATGTAAGCGGTGTAATAACAAAGGGCACTTGCAACAGGTTTGTCCAAATAAACCGAGTAATTATAAGACACAAAATGATTTTAATTATATTGAAAGTTCTGAGGTTCAAATGAACCTATTAAATTAAAAGTGTGCATGAATAGTATTCCTATGATAATGGAGATTGATACGGGAGCGTCCATTTCTGCAATTTCCTCAAAAACGTACCGTGATCATTTTAATTCTTATAAATTATACAAATCCAATTTAGTTTTCAATAATTATAATGGCACTAAAATAAAGCCTATTGGTGTTTGTTTAATAGTTGTTTCGTACAATAGTATTTGTAAAAAGATACAAGTTGTTGTTGTTGAAAATGGCGGTCCACCATTGCTAGGTAGGAATTTCTTAAATGAATTTGGCATTAAATTTTCAAATTTTAATTATATGAAAAGTAATATGTTACCAGAAGTGCATGATATTACGGAAAAATTTGGTGAATTATTTGACGGAAAATTAGGTAAATTTAATAAAAACACTGGGCCTTACTAACAACCAAATTTAGTATACAGCTTAAGTATAATCTCCACACTTTCAAAAATGTTTGCACTAATAATCAATTTAAACTGGGCTTTAGTGTTAGTATGGAGTTAAATTTTAATGTACAGAAAGTCATGTCTAAGTTTTTTAAATGTGACATTAAAGAACAGAGTAATGCCAATGTACTAATTTAATACTAAGAACAATACTAAAAAGGATTCGATTTGGTATCGAAAATGCTAAAATTATGCGTAAACTGTGATGGAATTTAATTGAAATAGTATAATCGTTATTTAATTTCTATGAATTAAAAAGAAATCCTTCATTATAATTTATTGAAATATAATGCAGTAAAAAATTATATGTGAACGTTTCATTGAACAATAAGCAAGCAAAATTGAAAAATTAAGCAATCTAAAATATTAAAACTATATAAGTATTACTTAGTGATATTGAAAGTATTTAAAAATGTATATACATTTTGTATTGACAGGATGGCGGCCACTCTTACTTTAGAATCCACACCAATGAAAAAAAAATATTAATAACAAGTACCATATAATTTGTAGCTAAACCTCGAAAATGTGCAAAAAATTTAAAATAAATAGTGAATTGAAAGTTTTCGTAAAAATTTCATTATTTAACATTAAAAAATGTATATTTCTTATCAAAATATTTAAAATTTTGTAGGTTCACCGACAAATTATGACAATTTAAAAGAAGCATGCCACATTTTAACGCGATTTATCCAGTCGTTTTCGAATTAAAGTGTACTCAGATTCAAAAAAATGTTGTTTCAAGAAAAACGCGTTTAATGTTTCTATTGTAGTATAATTCTATAAAACGATATGCACTTCATCACTATCAGCGTTAAACAGTTTTTTCAGATGCATTAGTATTTGCATCTGCTTCTATATTTTCTTCACTGTGTGGAAGGCCATAAAAAAAATTTTTAATGGCCTACTTGTACGTCGCTACCCTTCTCTATTTTAAATATTAATTCTACATAATCTTTAGAACATTTTGAAGTAATAAAAAAAAATTACTCCGAATTTTAGGTTTTACAGCTATGTCCACTATTACATAGGTATTTCGTTATACAAAGTTATTGATTGATGAAAATAATATTGTACAATATTAGAGTTTTAAAAACAACTCTTATGGAATCCAATTTCCATTTAGGAAGTAAAAAGGGAGCCAACAAAAAGTATTAACTTCAGTACATTGGCATCACTTTTTTTATTATGAACGAAGAAAACAATCTCAGCTGATTTTGTTTATTTCTACTTTCGAGTCCCAGGAGTATTGGCTTTTGCTAGGATTGGTATGTAAAATAAAGATAAAATTAAATTTCAAATTATAACCACTCTCTTTACAGCATCATGGAAGAAAATAAAACTAAACGACACCGGAGCATCAATTGGACAAAAGAAATGAACGACTTGCTTGTGAATTTAGTTCAGCCACACACAAACATCATTGATAGCAAAATAAACAACACACAAATGATAAGGAAAAAATTTGATGCGTGGGAAAGCATATGCACAAATTTAGAAGCCAATGGGTTCAAATTCAGCGCAAAGCAAACTCGGGAGCAGTGGAACCGTATGAAGGTTCAAGCCCGCAGCACCGTCAGTTTGTATAAAAGAAGCCTACAACAAACTGGCGGTGGAATTCCACCAAAAGAGCCTAGTGAAGTAGACCTAGCAATAGTTGAAATGTCGGACATCGATTTTGCTATTGATTCGGCTGAATTTGATTCCGATGCGATGAACAGGATCTGCAAAAAGTAATGCAAGTTGTTACAAGCGGTTCCAGTATAGAGCTAATTTGTGTTTCTATTTTTCAGTGAAAACGAATCGCCAAATATGAAACTGAAGGCACCAGTGGAACCTTCGCTGAAAGCACCAGTGCCAATGCAAATACAAATATTTCCACTTTAAAACAATTTAAATTTGAATTCGAATGTAAAACTTCAAACCAATGTTATGTAGTAGATGCAATGAAAATGTAGTAGTTTCTTTGAAAGATTGAAGTTTAAATAAAAGCTGACTATTAAATCGTTATTGGTATACTTTAGACTTAAGTCTACATTAATATTTAAGTCGACACCTTTTTTAAGTCGCAAATAATGATTCGTTGTTAGTAAGGCCCACTGTATCACTGCATGTTAAAAGTGACTGTAGCCCCAGGTTTTTCAAGCCACGGGCAATTCCTTTAGCATTGAAAGAAAAGGTTGAGTGTGAGATTGACAAGCTAGTTGGACTGGGGGTATTAGAACCAGTGAATTTTAGTGAATGGGGAACTCCAATCGTTCCTATCCTAAAAAAATCCGGAGAAGTACGGATTTGTGGAGACTTTAAAATCACCGTCAACCCCCAATTATTAATTCATAAATATCCTCTTTCACGAATAGAGGAATTATTCGCATAACTGTATAGTGGAGAGGAATTCACAAAATTAGACTTGTCAATGACGTACCAGCAGTTGGTTCTGGACAATGAGTCCAGAAAATTGACAACGATTTCCACAACGAAAGGACTTTTTCGCTACACGCGTTTAGTGTATGGTTTAGCATCTGCGCCAGCGGTTTTTTAAAAAATTATGGACGATTTGCTGATCGGCATAAAGGGGAAGGTGGTGTTCTTGGATGACGTATTAATTACAGCTCCAAATAGGAAGATCCATGTCGAAAGGGTTAAGTAAGTTCTTAAAATATTACAGGACGCAGGACTTAAATTAAATAAGGATAAATGTACGTTCCTATCAAAATCAATTAATTATTTGGGCCATGTGATTGACAAATCTGGGTTAAGAACTTGCCCAAGGAAGATTAAAATTATTCAAGAAATGCAAGACCCCACTTGTTTGAAAGAACTTCAATCGTTTCTGGGAGTGATTAATTTTTAGAGGAAGTTTTTGCCAAATGTAACAACACTTTGTGCACCTTTATATGACCTTTTAAAAAAGACCGCGAAATTCGTGTGGACGAAGGTGCATTCCGAAGCAATTAACAGAATCAAAAAGGAGATTACGTCCAAAAGAACTTTGGCGCATTTTGATCCCAAACTGTTGGTTAAGCTTACGGTGGATGCCAGTGCAATAGGTCTAGGCGCAGTATTGTCACAAGTATATGAAAATGGTATGGAAAGGCCATTAGAGTTTGCGTTTCGAAAGTTGTCTGCGACAGAACAGAAATATTCTCAGATAGATAGGGAAGCAATAGCAATTCTTTTAGGAGTAAAACGTTTTCATCACTACTTGTATGGTAGAGAATTTACCTTAGTGACCGATAACAAACCGCTGATGCACATTCTAGGTTCCAAAAAGGGAATACCACAGATGGCAGCAAACCGTCTGCATAGAATTCCGCTAGTCTTGGCAGGTTATACATTTAAAATTGAATGTATTCGGTTCGGTCAGAGGCAAATATAGCCGATTATTTTTCTCGATTACCAACCGCAGAAATTGAGTCTGCAAGGGCACAAGCAGGTGATTCGTGTTCTTATATTAATTATTTCAAGGAAAACAGGAATTTGCCAATCGCAATAGATATGGTAGAAAAAGCATCGCAAGGCGATTGCACTCTAGCAAAAGTTAAAAAATTCATTCAATCCGGGTGGGAACAAGACCAGGTAAATATTGAACTTAGACCTTTTTTCCTGAGGGGAAATGAATTAAGCGTTGAGTCTAATTGTCTGTTTTGGGGTTATCGCTTAATTATTCCCGTGTCGCTGCAGGCATCGGTCCTGACAGAATTACACAAAAACCATATGGGTATAGGAAAGATGAAAGCGATGACAAGAAATTATTGCTGGTGGCCAAAGCTCGATAATGAATTGGAAACTATTGTTAAATCTTGTGAACAATGCTTGGCCACTAGAACTGATCCTCCGAAAGGAAAACTTATTGTTTGGGAATGACCTGAAGAACCGTGGGGTCGCGTTCGCATCGATTTTTTTGGGCCAATATTTAAGAGATGGTTTTTAGTAATAGTGGACAGCCATAGCAAGTGGGCAGAATGTTTGGAGATGGGTACTAACACAACGAGTAGAGCCACTATAAATAAACTTAGGCCAATATTTGCGCGTTTTGGCCTACCGAGAACGTTAGTTTCTGATAATGGTACCGCATTTGTTTCGAACGAATTCGAACAATTTTTAAGAATTAATGGTATTAAACATCGAACGACACCAGTAGGCAACCCGGCTACTAACGGGCAAGCTGAAAATTTTGTTAAGACCATTAAAAATGCATTAAAACGAGCATTAATAGCAGATGAAAAATTGAAATTCAAACCGCGTTGAATTAATTTCTATTAGATTATAGAAATATTATTCATTCAAGCACAGGTGTATCTCCAGCTGAATTAATGTTAGGTAGAAAATTGAGAACTAGGTTAGTCTTACTTATTCCTAAAAGAAACATGCAAATTGATTTAAGTAAAATTCAAACAACAATTGAAAAACAGCAAGAAATACAAAAACAAAATTATAAATCGAAAGATAGACATCATTTTAAAGTAAATGAAATTGTAATGGTAAGAGATTACTGTATATCAAATAAAATAATTTGGACTAAGGCCAAAATTTGTAAAACGATTAGGCATGCAAACATATTTAGTAAAAGTAATAGAATCTAATAATATCTGGAAAAGACATTTAAATCAAATTATAAGTGCATGCGATAAGATTAGTAATCACTATACTCCAACAACTTTAGGTGATGAGCATGATAACTTAATTACAAACACATCAAAACCTAATCAACCTACAGTAGACCATAATTTAGAGGAGGGAGAAGTAGTTCCGGAATCGGAAACGGAAAAAATAATTGTATCTGAAATTAATAATGGATGTACATCTGATCAAATACTAAGCAAACCGTACAATTTAAGAAGTCGAAAAAAATAATGTATAATATTGTGACGCTCTTGTAAATTTTGAAGAATTGTAAGGGACAAAAAACTGAAGGGGGATATTGTGATGAGTGCCACTAATTGCACTTATTCAGCTAAAACAGCTTTTAACATTTGCAGTTAATCATAATGTCTTTATGTCAGTTGTTTGTCCCCTCTTGCATGAATCGCATGCTAACCCAACCTTGTACTGTATTTATACTTACTATTCAATAAACCATAACAGAATTATACCTAAACGTTTTACTCGAGACATCACAATCGTCTATTACTATTACTATTGCCTTCATTTGGTGTTTCAATGGAATCTGCAAAAACGCTGCCTTTTTTCAGGCGACTTCTCAATTACTTCATTAGCCATATCTATGTTTTCCAAATGCATTGCGATGATTTCTTTGCACCCTTTTATAAGGGCTGGCCAGAATGTAAATCTGAAGCTTGAATCTGTATCTGATATCGAACGAGCGCCAACACAATGCGTATCTGTGTGAATCTGTATCTCGAAGTTGAAAAGCACCCAACTTCGAGATACAGATTCGAAATTGACATGCGTTTGATCTGCGTTTGACAGCGATTCAAGCTCCAGATTCACATTCTGGTCAGCCCTATAGTATTAAGTTTATCAAGTGCCGAGAATTGGAGTAATTTATTTGTGGGTGGGAATAGGAAAAGTGCAATTTTATAATATTGTGTCAAATTTTGAGTAACTGTAGATGATAGAAGTTCATCTAAAACTGATTTAAACTGTATGGTTATTATGTTATCGTTTCTGTCGGCAACGAATTTGTTTAGGTTATTTATATAGGGAATTACTAAACGAATGGTTGGTAATTTGCTGGCGTCAAGTTTTTTTTGAAGTATCTTCAAATGCAGCTAAAAGCCTAACAATTGAATTTATCTATTTGTTTCTTTTTTTCTATTAACATATTTGTTATATCAACCCAATTTTGTTCAATGGATTTCAGCAAATAGTATACTGTATTCCAGAGTGTTGGGCAATGGCTTTTTAACGATATGCTTAAATTGCAATTATCTCCCAATTTTTTGAAATATTTGAGCAGTTTGCTGCATTTGCTCATAATTTCGGCTATGTATGAGCACACCCTCTTTTATGTAGTTCCCCGTGCAAGATAAATAAGATGACCTCAAGAAATTATCCGTCCATATATCGCTACTTATCGAGTAACCGAAGCATTTATATTTTAATATTTCCTCCTTGATTGGACCGAAGTGTGACTCATACAATAAAGTTATGTTACGCGAAAATGTTGTGGGGTGTGGCAACAGGTTTTCAACATTAACATTGGGTCCAAACTTTGCTCCTACTTTAATCAAAAACTTAGCTAAATTTTTGAGACCTTTTGAGATCAGTTTAAAAGATCGGCATTCCGTTACTAATGTTATGCCCTCTTGCTTTGTTTCTGTGTCCAAATTTACTCCTTTATATTTTTTGGATTACAGCTAGCATTTATGTAGCATTTGTACTTCACTAAGTTGAATATGTTCGCTTTAAACTTATATATACTGTAGGATGTCCTACAAGCTACAATATCTTTCATCTCATCTTCGTGATTATCGTTAATTTTACAAAATGTATCCCACACTTTACTCCGACCTCTTTTTAAATTGGAACCATATTCCCCATTGAGAAGCATCTCTTTAACTTTTAAGCTTCTTGAAACTGTAGATTCCGTAGAATCAATACGCACATACTTACAGAAACATAAAGCAATGACGCAAAAACAAACACTTTCAACGAACATACATATATAACAATTAGTTGAAATTCTTAACCTCTCAATTACAAAAACAATTGCACATGTATTATCCGTTGAATTAATTGTATGTAGATAGATATGTACATTGTACTTATACGAGTATATTATATACAATGTATGGTATTTACTTACGTGCTCAAAAGAACTTTGGGAATCCACTTTTTACTAATGCATGTAATAAATAAAAAATGGAATTGCAAATATGTAAATTATTTTGCTATTGCAGCAGACGCATATACTAAATACAGTTAGTACACTGAATGTTTGTTCGGTCTACCATGTGCTCTCTTAAAAACTCACTCATTCGAACCGATTGTAAAGATCTCTTTTGATCTTCTTGAACACAACTTCTTGGCACAATTGTCTTTATTGATAAATTTAATTGGCTTGATTATTATTATTATTATTATTTATTAGTACACAATTAAAATTACATAGCTAACATTGAGAGAGCGCTAGCTGCTGAGGCTTTTGGCTCTGAGTTTTATATAAATGATTCTAAATTTCTATATGTCTATATTAAGTTTCTTAACTAAATTTAAAGAAAATGCAAATATTTCTATGACTAGGAGTTTTTAGTATAGGTGGTAAAGTGGTGGAGAAGTGCTCGTTTTATTGGCTGAACAGCTTGATGTTCCTAGTACATGGTCAACATCGTAGCGTGAATGACAAAAGATACATGTTGGAGGCGGTTGCCCTTTCAATGAATGCTGGTGCGTAAAAGCTGTATGTCCTAAACGTAGCCTTGTAAAAGTGGTGTTTGAAAGCTTGGATCTAGTGCTAGAGTAGAGCAAATGGGAGCGTCTGGGATTTATAGAGGCGTAATGATGGCGGTAGTTAAGCCAATCAGCTTGGAGTGAGTTTCTTGTTAACCGCAAAATGTCGAGTTCAGTAAAACAGTCAAAGTGGTATATTGGTGAGAGAGACTAGCCTCTAAGTCAACAAGTTCATTGCCTTTTATGCCGACATGACTCGGAATCCACATGACTTTGATATTTTTTTTTGCTCTAATTAAACAATTTCTTATGTTAGAGATTAACGCTGTATCCTGATTGGGGTTCCTTATTGCATTAATCACTGACAAGCTATCGGAGCAGATGACATGCTTACCACGAGCTTTTAGGCATAAAGTTGCAGCTTTGTACATGGCTAAGGCTTCTGCAGTAAAGATAGATGCATGTGATGAAAGTAGGCCTGTGATAACCAATGATCGGTTTTTCTTGCACGCCGCGAAGGCATAACACTGACACGTAGATTTGGCTGTTGTAGAGTTTCAACCACAAAAAACTAGTGCGAATTATAACTTCGAATCACTCTGAGTGAAGAAAGAACTCTCCGTCCTATTCGGACTCCCACCCCTGGAGAGCTAAAATAGAAACCAAATACACTTGAGTTTCAAACCACTACAAAACAATTTTCCTTTCTTCTCCTTCTACCTTTCCACCCGCGCCCTGGCAACAGTAAAAGGGTATCTAACCCCTTAGGCGCTCGTAAATTATAAAAAAAAAAAGAAAAGATGTGCAGTCGGTGGTTTTGGAACCGTCTGTAAAGATCAGAACCCATTTATCCGCTTTGAGTGTTGTAGATATGCGGAGAAACGACGCTCGAAATACTTCATTTGATGTGTTAGTTTTGTCATATTGTGTCAGGTCTAAGATAAATGACTCATGGTTGATGCTCCAGGGTGGAGTTAGAGAGACATCTTTGTTGGTTATCTTTTGAGGCAGATCCAGGTGTTTGGCGACAAGAAGAGCTTGTGCTATGGCTGATAGAATGCGTTTATGTATTTTTCTGTTCTTTGATGAAGCGAAGTCCTTGGCTATTATCGAATGTTTTGCGCGTACAAGATTTACAAAAAGTTTGGCAAGAGAAGCTTTAATTCGCTCTTCTACTGTGGGAAGCCCAACTTCAACCAGTACGTTTTTCATAGGAGTTGTTTGAACGCGTTGATACTTCTGCGGGCCGCTTGATGGTATGGGGGTTTGATGGAGTTGATTGTTGATTTCGGTGAGTTGGCCTAGATGAATAAGCCGTAGTCAATCTTACTTAGCACTAGTGATCTGGTTATGTTACATAATGTGTTAATGTGAGTGTTACATTTTTTGCTCTCAAGATAGTTGATAATATTTGCTCTAGCAACTAGGCTCTTTTTAACCCTTTCGATCCGAAAAGCCGTTGATGTTTTTTTATGTAATTTTTTTGGTTAAATCACGAGTTTGGTAGTATTTGTTAGCATATATGAACTTAAGGTTGACAAATTATGTATAGGGGCGGAGGGAGGGGCTGGGACACATATGTCCCGACCGTAATTTTTGGTGGGACATATGTTGTCCCAGTCAGTATTTTGGAAAAGCAAAACTCAAAAATAAAATATATACTTTTCACCTAGTAGAATAGTTTTATTCACAAACTTTGAATGTAGAAACTATAAGTAGAAAAAAAACATATAAAATCCAATAGCTTTATAAATTATTATAAATCAATTATTTATGGTACGGTGCGAAACAGTCCGCGCAGAGGGGAATCTGACACTGTTCACAGATGGTTTTAGTCCGCCTTTCCCTCTTGAATTTTGTGCAACCAGCACAACGTCTACGCGTTGCATTTTGTATTGGCAGGTGTCCAGCATGTATTTTTTTTTTTCTTCCGGCGATGCCACTGCGACGAACAACTGCTGTCGTTTTGCCTTCTTCAATAAGATTTTCTGCTAAAACCACCATAAAATCGATAAGTGGAACCTTTTTGCGTCCTAACTGTGAGCTGATTACCCAAGAGTTTCCAACGGACATCATGAGAAGCCGAAAGAACACCTTTTTCCACCATTTGTTGGATTTTCGGTCGAACTCATATTGAGAGGCCATTTGGTCAGCACGGTCAACTCCTCCCATTATTGGCCTATAA
Organism: Volucella bombylans; assembly: GCA_949129095.1. Classification (NCBI taxonomy): domain Eukaryota; kingdom Metazoa; phylum Arthropoda; class Insecta; order Diptera; family Syrphidae; genus Volucella; species Volucella bombylans. The sequence goes on along the minus strand of OX422142.1, from coordinate 52,610,771 downwards.
AATTTTATCATTTCTGGGCACGGTAAGTTTACCTTTTGACCATTTTTTAATTTTTTCTCCACTGTTGATATGTCAGATGAATGACAATTGCTGACAACGTTCACTTCTTTAGTATCACGCCATTTCACAAACATCAGACCTGTGTTGCTTTCTCGGAAAACAAATTCTCCTTTCTTTAGCTTCCCAGGCAGTACCGGAAGTTTCTTTCGATTTGTCATTACAGTTCCTAGCGCAGCAAAATTTAAAGTCTCAAGAAGATGGACGCTGGTGAAAAACCTATCAAAACACAGGGTGACACCAGGTTCTCGAATTGAAGCAGCCAGTTGGCTAACGACACGTTCACCAAGAGTTCCTTCTGCATCGTCTTCTTTACCACAATATACATTAAAGTCGTATGTGTAGCCAGTGAGTGCATCACACCTTAGCCACATTTTTATGCCACGTTTAGTTGGCTTCAAAGGCATGTATTGCTTCATAGTTGATCGCCCTTTGAATTTTGTCATGCTTTCATCAATGCTTTTGAATGAGCTTTCATTCCTTGCACACAAAAAGCGATTTTTTAAACATTCAACAACATCTTGTATGTAATATAATTTTGTTGCTTCCGAAGGCTTCTCGGGAGCAAAGTACATTTTTGACGATAACAGCTGAAAGCGATCACGTGAAATGGCCAATTTTATTGCGTCGTTTCCCATAGAAAGGTGACTCGACCAATAGTTCCTGAAAGCTGGAAGATGATATAGGACATAATAATGATGCAGCCAATAACAATTTTCATTTCTCCCACATCGGTGAGTTTTATATTCTTATGTCTTGCTTTCGATTTGCTCAAAATTTCAATACGCTCGTTAGTAGATTGTGTAATATAAACAAAAAGGCTTTCAAGAAAAATTCTTTTGAACAATCGCAAGGGGTTGTCAGATCTTTCAAAGCTTGGGCTTATATCAGGAAGTCTATAGCTACTCACTGTTTTTCTAGGTACAAAATTGGCATCGGGTATAGACCAAATCGTATTGTTTTGAAAAACTGGAATGTATATTTCTTCCAATACCTCTTCTGCAATGTCGTCTTCATGTGTTGTTTCCGCCTGATCATCTTCCCTCTCGCTGTCTTGATGTTGAATATCTAAAGTCCCAACTCCATCACTCTCGTCTGTGTAACTGTCACTCTGCTCGTAGTCCGTTGGCTCGTAGTCATCATCACTATCACTCGAAAAGTCTTTATCTTCATCAGAAGCCTCCAAAATGTTGGAAATACCAGCTGGATCCAAATGGTTAGACATAATGAGTCTATAAAAACTAAAAACATGATTCTATGAAAAATGTGTCTATAAACCTGAATGGGACACATATGCCCCACTCAAAAACACTGACGGGACTTATGTGTCCCAACCACGTAAAGACGAAAATAAAATCTAAACGAGGACAAAGTATGGTACTTACCAACTTCAATTCATTAATATATAACCAACACAACAATCAAATGTAATTTTCTTTTTATTTGAAACACGAAAACAATATAAATTAATTTATTTCACACGCGAGTAATAAATGCGCACGCAGCTTTTCACTTTCTTTTGTCTACTGAGCACATGTTTTCCAGTCGAATCATGAAAATCAAACTATTTACCGTTATAAATCATGTGGACTACGGACTGGGACTATTTTAAACTATTTTTGCATGTTTAATATTAACTTAGGTGTATTTGAACATGTAGCGGGACATATATGTCCCGTTCGGATCGAAAGGGTTAAGTTCTACACAATGCGATTTCCAATTGTATTTGCTATTTAAAAGTAGAATACTTATCCTAGAATACTTAAGCTATTTACATTTTTTATGACACTATTCTTAATTTTAAGTGACAAACTACAGCACGATTTCTTTCCACAAATATGCAATGTTTTGCATTTGTCAAAGAGCCTTGCTCCAGAAAATCCGGACCATGACGAAATATCGTCTACTAGGTCTGAAAACAATTTTTTTGTCTTGTTCAAGTCATTGTGCCTACAAAGGACAAATATATCATCCGCATAAACACATTGATCTAATAACTTATGTATAGCAATTCTGGCTGAAAGATCGTCAAAGGCGATCATAAATAACACCACTGAGAGTGGGGATCCCTGAGGGATACCATTGAAAAAATGGAAAAGTGCAGGAATAGCAATTGTTAGCTTTTACGCAAATTTTCCTGTTGGTCAAAAAGGATTTCACATAATTAAAAATGTTTGGGCCAACTCTCCAATCTTTCAATTTATTAAGCACTAGATGGATACCTACTCTATCGAAGGCCTTAGCGAAGTCTAAAGAAAGAATAGTTACATGATTGCGGGCGGAAAGAGCGTTGGATATATAAAAGTCCATATGTACAAGAGCGTCGGCACAGCCTTTGTTTGGTCTGCATGCTACTTGGTTTGGACTTAAAGATTCTTTGATTCGATGAACCACAATATGCGCCGGGCAACTATTTTTTCGAAAACCTTTGCTGTGCAGGGGATAAGCGAGATCGGACGGTAGCTTACCACGATATTGAAGTTTTTCTTTCGCTTGCGGAAGGGCAGAATTGTTGCTTGTTTCCAATTTTGTGGGATTATACCTGTCTCCAAGATGTTGTTGTACAGGCAGATCAGCCTACATTTTGCGGACTGAGGAAGGTTTTTTATCATTGGGTATGATACACGCCGCTTCCAAATTATTTACCACTCCAATTTTTAGCAGGTTAACGAAATGAATTCAGAATGAAAACATCTTGCACGAATTCCAAGCAATTCGAGTAATTCGAGAATTACTCGACGGTTAACCAAATTTTCACACTGCTAAAATGTACAAGCATAAACATAAAAAACTGTAGGCCATATTTGTAGACTTTAAATCAGCTTTTGATTCAATTCCACTCGATGTGCTTTTTTACAATTTATGCAGACTGGGTGTAAGGAGTAAATGGGCTACTGTCGTAAAAGCCATGTACGTGAACATCAAAGCTGCGATATGGGATGTACACTTTTTGTCTGATGAATTTCTAACGACGATGGGTGTGACGCAAAGTTGTATCTTGAGCAGTTTCTATTTATCTTGGTTATCAACGACATAACAGACCATACAACAATACCAGGTCTAATGTATGCCGACGATATTTTCTTTCTAGCCGATACAGTTAACAGTACGCAGCTTCAAATCAATAGTCTCGAGACGTACCGCAAAACCTGGCATTTAACGGTAAATCCCGAAAAGACGAAAATTCTGGTGTTTCACGATAACAGCTAATCACAGCATGGAAAAACATTTAAAAACACATCAAAAATCGATGTGGAGAACAATTTAATCATCATAATTAAACATACATAAAAGATTCTTGTCATCGTAGCCAACAAACTCAATTCATTTTTCATAAATAGCATCACTGAAATAAACAAATCCATTCTGATTATTCAATATACCCCACCATCCACCCTCGTTGGCGCATTATTTAATTTTAAGTGTTAATATTGCCCAAATAAAAACTATTTTAAAATAAATTAGCCAAAAAAAAAAAAATCGACATTGCTGTTTTTCTTGATTTTAAGAGACTTTGAAACCATAAATAGGAACATTCTTCTATGTAAATTAATGTGTTTTAAATAATGTACGAAACATGTGTCTCTAAACAAACAAATTAAAGCTTAATGTCTTCAAATCTAAATCTATGATAAACCTAAAAGCAGCCGATCAAATGTTAGAACAAATTGAGCAAATATTTAGGGGTGGTGATAGACTCAAAATTAAAGTTTGATTTGAATATGAACATGATTTGAAACTGAATTGACATGAAATGTCCGATTCCATAGTAGGTAGGGGAAATACGGTACAGCAAGCGAAGGTTGCTTCTCAGGCCCCAGCGCCCAGAGCACCGGAACCAGTACCTGATATGCTAGCTATCTTGCTCTCTATCCAGGGGCAGATGACTCAGCTTCAACGTCATATAACTGAACAGACCGCGCGGGTGGATAAAATATACGCGCTGCTGCCTGGCCTAACACAGCTTTTGTCGTAATGGGTGCGTACGTGGCGGAGCAGACCCTGAAGGTCCTTGCTGTGAATGTTAATTCACTGATTAGGTCAGAACGACGAGCCGCACTATTTAAGTTGCTTAAAGACCAAGCCCCTGATGTACTTTTGGTTAGCGAAACTAAGCTTACCAAGAGACACAAAATGAGGCACAGAAGATACAGAATAGTACGGAGAAACCGACCCAACTCCATTCAGGGAGGAGGAGTTGCGATTTTCGTACGAAAAGGTATACAGTCGTGTAGTACGTAGGTTCCAGGTGCTTGAAGCATGCATCGTGTACATCCCCCTCCGTAGTGGAAAGCGGTTGTACATGGTGTCTGTCTATGCGCCTAAGGCTACTCGATCCACCTTATTCATCTCAGAACTCGAGACACTTTTTCGATTCCTGAGGCTGGAATTGGAACACAACTATTATATTATCGGCGGAGATTTCAATGCCAAACATAGTGATTGGGGAAATAATACACCAAATACTAGAGGGAACCTACTATTCAATTGGTGGGGTCAACACAGTGTGATGTATCAACTCGGGCTGAAGGCGACAGATAGTCCGTCGTTTCCCAGACACGGGTCCTATTTGGATCTCCTGCTATTCGACTCACGAATACACCTGACGTGCACTAACCAACAAACTACAAACTGTCTACGCACTTTCGTGTATGACAGTGACCATTGCGGTCTCAGCACCGAAATAACTGTTCCCAACGAAATTGCGGAATTGGATGAGTTTGTCCAAAGGCATTCCTACAATTATAGTAGCGTGCGTTGGACACACTTCACCAGAACACTGATTAGAACACTCTCCTCGAATTCGCTCTATCCACCGTCCAACAGAAATCTGTCAAACGAGGAGATTGACAGGTATCTAAGACTAATGGACGAGATAATCAAACGAACAATGGACAAAACGATACCTCGGTATCAGCACACTGACGACGAACACTTATTCCGCAATGCAACTATTGACGCACTGCACCGACATAAAAGTAGGTCAAGACTAAAACCTTGTACAGACAGTTTATTGACAGACATAACCCGGAGATCATGACATTGAAGTCGTCGATCAAAAACCTCCAAGTATTAATAAAAGAAAATTACAGAGTAACTGTAAGTTTTTATTGGAACAGTAAAATTCGGGCTGTAAATACCAGCAACCCGAATAGTTCCCGCAAATAAATAAAATATTTCGGAGAAAAGATCAAAACGACCTACCGTGTCTTAAAATCGCCCGAACGACGGACAACGAGAACCTACGAGAACAAGCTTTGGGCAAAACAATAAATTGTGACATAAACATTTCTGATATCACTGATATACACCGAACAAACAAAAAAAATCCAAACAAAACAACGATTATTGTCTCCTTTGCAAGGAACACACTTAAAACAAATGTTATTAAACAAACTAAAATAATTCGCAATATCACACTGAAAAAAATTAGGGAAAATACTGGAAATGGCGAAAGTACACAAAACGAAAATGATGCTGTCATTTTTGTAAACAATCGACTTACACAAACTAACAGACACCTTCTCTGGTTAGCAAAGAACAAAGCCAGAGAGTGTAACTGGAAATTTGTATGGGAGACCACAGGAAAAATACTTGCGAAAAAAAATGAAAATGGAGAAACTATACATATTGCGACCAGTAACGATATAAACAAAATTTCACATTAATGTGCATTTAATGTGTGCATTTTAAAAGAGTACAAACAAAACAAATATTAAGATGATAAACGAAAACGAATACAGTGAAGCTGTTATCGATTTTAGGGTAATCAATGGTGTTAGCGGGATTAATAAAGAATTTCTAAAGAGAATGAATTTTTGTTGCATAAGTTTCAACATACGATCTATCACAAAAACTTTTGATATCTTCATCGCAGAAATACAAAGCGTATTGCAGTATGTAGATATATTAGTTTTTAATGAAATAAACATACCTAGAAAGGAAATGGAGAGAAATCAATTTTATAATATTGATGGTTTTGTTTCGAAATTCCTAAATCGTGATGGAAAGGGTGGGGGTGTTGTTATATTTGTGAAGGAAAGTTTAAATTTTCAAGAAATACCATCTGAACCTGAAAACTATGAGGAAATTCATCTAGAAATAATTCAAGGGGATGAAAAAAAGTATATTCATGCTATCTATAGGCGGCCTAAGTTAAGTATTACAAGATTCATAGATGAAATTAATGATAAGATCCAAGAAAACAATACAAACATTATATTAGGTGACATGAATATAAATGTTCAAGATAAGAATAACTCTTTAGTCTTAAAATATATGGAAGTCATGGCTGCAAAAGGCCTTACAAATGTGATCATGCAACCTACCCGTGTCGATGTAAAAAAAAACACGTCCAGCCTCATTGACCATATGTATGTTAGCCTTACAAAACAGAAAATATATTCAGCGGTAATAGAAACAGATCTTTCCGACCACTTTGCCATTTTGTATGCAACAGAGGATACAAAAAAAAACCGAACAATGGATAAATTGAATGCTGTACAGATTAATCAAGAAATAGTAAATATGCTTATAGAGCAAACAAACTGGAATGAGTTTTTGAAGATAAACAACGTAGAAGATTTATATAACAACTTCGTCGAAAAAATGAACTATATATATACTGAAGCCAGTAAAACAAAAACTTCCAAAAAGACACGACAACAGAAACCATGGATCACGAAAGAAGTAATTCGGATGTGTAAGAAGAGGGATGAGTTTTTTTAGAAGATGGAGAAACAGTCGACGTTGTATAAATTACGAACAGGAGTATAAACAATTTCGAAATATTGTTAACGCAAAAATACAAGCAGTCAAAACTAATTTTTATAAACAAAAATTTATCGAAAATAAAAATGATCCGAGGAAAACATGGAATATAATAAATGACTTATTGGGGAGAAAGAAACTTTCAATAGACGAAGTAGTATGCAACAACTTTTCAATAAAAAATAACGATTTTACTGGCATTGTGGAGAAGTTTGCGGATCATTTTTCAAAAAGTACCCTATCCATCTTACACTTATGTAATATTAAGACGTCTAGCCATGAGAATGTACAGGTACATCAAAGTATATTTGTAAGAGAAGCTTCAGTAGAAGAAATCTTTCAAATTTTAACTCGTTTGAACACTAAAAAAGGACCTGGAGCTGACAATATAAGAGCAATAGATCTAAAATTAAACGCCCATATACTTTCCCCTGTTATACAAGCAATTATTAATCGAAGTATTTTACAAGGCCACGTACCACGGTTAATGAAAACAGCTATCGTGCGGCCAATTTACAAGGCTGGTGTTAAAAATAATGTAGAAAACTATCGGCCTATTTCTATTCTATCTGCTGTTGAAAAGTGTTTGGAGGACGTTATGGTAAATAGGATCAATTGTTTCTTAGAAAAACATCAAATTATTCATGCAAACCAGTATGGCTTCCAAAGAAACAAAAGCACGGACAGACTATTAGGAGAGTTTGCGAACACAATCAATGCAGGACTAAACAGAAACCTCAACATACTGGTACTTTATATTGACTTCAGCAAGGCTTTTGACACATTATCTCATGAGAAAATTATAGAGAGTCTCGGAAGGATCGGTGTGAGGGGAGTAATATCAAATTGGCTCAAAAACTATCTCACTGATAGAACAATCAGAGTAAAGGTGGCAACGGAAACAAGCCAAGAAAAATCAAGCTCGTACGGTGTTCCCCAAGGATCCAAACTTGGTCCTATCTTATACATTCTTTTTACTAACGAACTGTTACGGGTCTTCAAAAATAGTACTGCGTATGCATTTGCGGACGATATAGCCATCGTTGTTAAACATATAGATCTAAATACGGCAGTTAAAAATCTTCAGAGTGAGTTTGATGCCGTTTCGAAGTGGTGTCATGATAATGGACTCATAATTAACACGCAAAAAACGAAAGTGATGCACATTCGTACACCATCTAAGCGGAGCGGAGAAATTAAAATTGTTCACCGAAACGAAAATTGTCCTTTGTCGGCAGGGAACCAGGAGATTAAACTTGTGGAGCGGGCGAAATATCTAGGAATAACAATTGACGAACACTTCCTTTGGAGTGAACACATTAATACACTGCGTCTTCAACTTAAGAGTGCTATTTTTGCGATGGTATATTTGAAAAGACTTTGTAATTATAATGTGATGACGCAGGTGTATTATTCGCTCGCTGAGTCGCGCATTAGATACGGCATCCTGGCTTGGGGGACTGCTGCAAAAACCCATACAGATAAAATTACAGCCATACAGCAACGTTTAATAAAAAATCTCAGAGGATTTAATTCATCTTTAAAAGCACTGGATGTTCGTGGGATTTTTCAGATGACGGCGCTTGTAATATATATGTACGACCAACGATTTTTGAAACCTATCCAGCACAATCAAAACACACGAAGACGAGCCCAAGGAATGTTAGAGATACCAGAGACTTACAATGTATATGGTACAAGAGAATTTCGTTATGTAGTGCCTAAAATAGTTAATACAATACCGCAAAATATAAAAGAATTGCAAAATTATAAAAAAAGAAAAAAACTTATAAAAAAAATATTGCTTGATATATACCAAGTTTGTTGATACACTTTTATTTCATATTGATGCAAATTAATTATTATTATTATTTTTTTTTTCTTCTTTCTCTCTTTTTTAAATATTATACCTATTAATTTCTATTTTTTTTTTTTTTTTCTTAATAAACTTTTTCTAATTGAAATTTGAAAGTTCACTATTAAATTATGTATTATTGAATATAGCCACCTGCCGATAAGCACGGCGCTTTGCGGGTAAAATAAATTATGTAAAAAAAAAATACTTATAGCAGCAGGCATCGATCCAAATGAGGCCGTTGATAATGACAACTTCTTTGTGATCGAGGATCCACAGGAGAGGGTAGAGGCTATAGCAGCGACTTTCCAGGAAGTGTATAAGGCGAATGACAGCATTGGCCTAAGCCACGAACTGGAGAATCGAGTCCTTGTGCATAATACCTGCCTTCGAAATGAAATCGTGAATTGGCGATTCAAGAGCTCGGGTTTCAACCAGTTCAGTGACGAGAATATGGCAAATAATGTCATCACCAACGATAGGGTTCATTTCGAAGGAGGAGCTCCAAACGATCTTCGAATCACTTAGAAGTAAGAAATCAGTGGGAACCGATGAAATACCGAGCATTGTGCTTCGACATCTCCCTCTAGAAGCGGTGAACATTTATACGACCCTGTTTAATAATGCAATGAATAATGCACATTATCCAGTGCATTGGAAAACTGCGGTGGTACATCCCATCCCCAAAAGGGATAAAGACACTTCCAATCCGGCGAATCTCCACTCAATCAGTCTTCTTCCAAGCATCAGCAAGGTTTTCGAGAAGGTGATCAATAGAGTCCTGACTAAGTGGGTTGAGGACAAACATATAGTTCCGGATAATCAGTTCGGTTTCAAGGCGGGGCATGATATCATTCATGCCGCGTCTAAACTGGTTTCTGATATCCAATGGAACAAAGGCAAGAAACAGTGCACTAGTGCCTGCCTGATTGACTTGGAGAAGGCCTTCGATACCATATGGTTAGAAGGACTCTTTTTCAAGCTGGACAGGTTGAGCATTAGTAAACCACTGCTGTATATTCTTTTTGATATGCTCTCCAGTAGACAGTTCATCGTGAAGAATGGCGATGTGACTTCTGCTGGAACATTTAACATTAAAAACGGTCTGCAACAAGGTGCGGTAAATTCACCGATCCAATTCAACATTTACACAAGTGATTTGATAGGTTCACTTCACCATGCCATAGCGTACGCAGACGACTTAATCGCGTACAGATCGGGTCCAAAGATTGAGGTCATTAATATACTTTTGCAGCGTGACTTCGATAAAATTAAGCGATATTGCGACGACTGGAAGTTGAAAATCAACTTTCAGAAGTCGAAAACCATTCTGTTTAGGACGCCTTTATCTGGAGGCTCTAGGTATACCAGAAAGAATTGGCGAAAGTTCTCGATCGTGGGGCAGCACGGGCAGCCACTTGCTTGTCGAAATGTAGTCATATACCCTGGGATCTGGCTAGATCAATTTCTATATTTTAACAAACATATAGAGGTTGCTCTGGCCAGAGCCAAAGGTGCTTTTGCCCTTACAAAGAGACTGTTTTATAACAGCCAACTCGATGCGAGGGTGAAGGTAATCTGCTACATGGCCCTTATCAGCCGCATGCTTGTATTTGGATGTCCCGTGTGATTCAATGTGAGAGCAAGTTTATTGGAAAAGATTCGGGTGTTTGAGATGGCTTTTCTTAGGAATTGCCTTCGCTTATACAGAACACCAGAGTCTCAGTACATAAAATTCTATCCCAATGAGGTCTTGTACAATAGGGCGAATCTAATAAGAGTGGACGATTTTGTTATTAAATTGACTCGAAGGCACGTTGCAAGAGCAATGACCTCATCGAACAACCTGATCTCCGGGGTTTCTACCCCAATTATATGTATCACGAGAGAGTTCGCTTTGACAGCTTCATTCCTCCAGAAGCGTTCCTCTATCTAGATAGTAAAGGTCTGATCCAGGACAGATTGGCGGTACCGCTAATCTTCCACGTCGTTCGAACAGCTGCGGACATGCGACTCAACCACGACAGAGACGTCGCGCATGGCAGTGCGGAGCGTCTCCGGTTCAGTAGGGCGGTAGGGAGTCGCGACATGAGGGATGTTGCTCGGCAGCACCAACAATTTTGGTGGCTAGTTGAAGGAGGGGAAGTTTCGTCGTCCAACTCTTCCAGTACTAGGTAGCTCTATAGGAAGCAAAGTCGGTCGTCTGACTATTTTATTAGCCTTGGCCGGCTTACATAGTTTTAGGTAGGATTAAGTTAGTTTTTAAGAAAAAAAAATACAAAAATACAAAAAAAAATTAATTAAAAAAAAATATACATATATATATGTTTACATGTATATATATATTTAGTATATATATATATATTGTATGTCTATATTTGTGTTAGATGTAAGTAGGTTAAGTAGATTGAGATTTATTTTTAGGTAGTCCGCAAGTTTTTAGTTTTAAGTTTTATAACAAAATTAAAATCGAAATAGCCCATATACTAAGTTTTTTCTATTTAAAAATGTTTTCTTAGTTTAAGCTGTATTGTCCTAACTATAAGAATAAGAACAAAACCTGTCAAAACGCCGAAAGACATATTTTAAGTGTTAGGTTTAACTTAGAGTGCCCGCATGGGGCCAGTAAGTTAGAATAAGATAATTTTAAGTTAATTAAGCTAATTTTTAAGCGTTTTTTTGTATAGCTTGTAAGTGTTAATTAATGAAATCAAATAAACTGAATTTAAACTGAACTCAAACTCCGATTCCATAGTAAAAATTTAGAAGCCAATATCTTCATTACCTTTCCTATGAGAGAAAGTTGTCGACTTATTGTCATTGGGGATACTCCCATGCTTTTTGCAATCTCCCGCACCGATTTCCTTGGGTCCGCATCCACCGTTGCTCTTAAAACATCGTCGTCAACTAAGGTTTTCGGCTCCCCACGGAACTTTCCAAACCAACGTCGTATAGTGCATTCTTTTACCGCTACATCCTAAAATGCGTCATTAATATTTTTCATGGCCAATGACTCATTATGTTCCATTTTAAATTCGTAAAGGAAGAGGGTTCGAATTTGAACTGCCGACAGCATGGTAAATAATTCCTTAAAATTCTCACCCGTCAAGACTAGCTGCCTACATTACAAATGTAACACAAAATGGCATGGAGCATGAAATTCTTGTAATATGTAAAAAAAATTTTAGTTAAATAGTGGATTATTTATTAAATACAAATAAATAAATAAAAATTCTCTCAAAGTCTCATGACTGCGCTAAAGAAAAGAAATTGTTGTTGTTCCGGACTCTATAATAAGTATAAAAGATCGCCTGCAAATCCTGCAGAATAAAGCTATGTGTATAGTTTTAAGTTGCAACATATTCCTATACACTAATTAAAATGATCTTAAAAGTTCTTTACTTAATCACAATAGAACAGCGATTATGTAATTCTATCTATTTCCACTGCTGTTTACAATTGTTTTAAAATGTTCAACTAGCTTTGCGATTCCATATTAGAACAAAGTATTTGGTTTTTCGTAGAAAAATCTCGTGATGTGGTTTTCGACAGCTCTTTCCATTTAAATTATTCTGCAAAAACTGGAACAAGTTATAATCTGAACCAGTAGTATCAGATGAGTATGCGGGATGCTGCAGAATTTCGCACTCCAGCTTCTAGCATACACCTTCACCTGCTTTTTTTCTACGTCCTCTTTCGCTGTACGTTATTGTATAGTATCCATTTCTCATCTGCTGTTACCATTCGATCAAAAAACAAAGGCTCATTGTCATTGCGTGCGAGAGGAGAAATTGCCATATGTATGTGGTCGAGTTTATTGTTTCCAATTAAAAGATATGGCACCCTGTCAAATTATCAATTTCAAGCTATCGGTTCTAGAGCGATCCTTGGTTTTTCTTCGAATAAGGATCGTACATTATTGTCACCAATATCAAAAGGCCGTCCAGAGCGGGGCTGATCCTTCAAGTCAAAATCACTATATATCAATCAATCTATACAGATGTTTCATCCCTGTAGGAAAAAGTGGTTCACTTTTGTTCGCCTAGCCGACAGGCGTCCAGCCAACACGAGCTTTCGGAGTAATATAAAGCTTTTTTTTATTTTCTCTCTTTCTCGCTTTGTTTACTGAAAGAGTTTTTTTTTCGCTCACCACAAGTTGTAGGCAGTAACACAAGGAATATGTAAAACATTTGCAAGGGGATTGCGGGAAAGGGGTATGAAGACTTGGCTGTTTGTTTTCATTCGACTGTGACAGGAAATTATATAATGTTTCATGAATTGGGATTTTGTTTGAGCGTATTTATTAAATAAATAATAATAGGTCATTCAATAGTATTTGAATTGAATTGAAGCGATAATTAAAGTGCACAGGTTAAACTATAAATTTATTTATTATATTTCAATATATTTTATACATATATGTATTACTTGATATACACTAGACGTCCAGTATAACGAAGGATGTTCAGCCAGTTCATTATATCGAAGGATTGAAGGTTTTGATATAAAACCAGTTTTTTCGACGTTAAAAAAAAACATACTATTTACTGATCATTTAAAAAGTTTCTATTATGTCAACTTTTTAAAATTGCACAAATTGAATCAATTTTGAGAAGAAAAAGTCATTTATTTGAGTTTGTCTGAAGGTTTTTTTTTTGTTCATAACACCTGTGGACAGGTTCCTCCTGCAACTGTCGTAGAATTAATATTTTGGAGCAATCTTGTTGATATATATTTTAAAGCTATCAATTGCGTCTTGGTGTTTGGTCATTTGAACATGCCCATTAACATCTCTGTCTTCAGCTTCCTATCAAAATCTACGAGTACTATCAAAACTAGCAAAAATTACCTCTGGAAAAATTTAATTTATTAGACTGACTGTATGAGATGTGGAAACCATTTCTTCGTACTCGTATCTCAGAACAGCAGCCAATAGGACGTTATCTTTTTCTTCAAATTCTGGTGTTGTTTCAGCACCCCTTTTTCCATGAAAATGCGATAAGTGAGTTGAGGTCCTTTAGTGATTGTATAACATCTGTAATCCTCGGGCTAACAATGTTAGTGAGCAAACTGTTCCTGTAAAATAATTTTACGAAGCGGATCGCAATCTGATCCATTGGTTGCATCAGGGCTGTAACGTTTGGTGGCATATAAACAACCCAAATTTGCCCGTCGTCTGTTTCTTGTATTAAGTCTTCTGCTGATGGATGGATTGGTGCATTGTCCAGCAAAAGAAGAGCTCTTCTAGGTAAGTTCATTGATTCGAAAAATGTCTCAACCTCTGGAACAAAATACATAAAAAACGAATCCTTAAAAAGGGTGTCCGACATCCAAGCAGATTTAGTATGCCCATAGTTGACTGGCAACGGTTTGTTTTAAATAAGCGCGGGTTCTTGGATTTGATAATAATTAATGGATTTTTTTTTTGATCCCGATGCATTGAAACATGCTAAAAACGTTATCTGTTCCTTAGAAATTGTTCGTCCAGGAGCTGTATCTTCTTTAGAGCGTACGTATGTAGAATCAGTACAGCGCTGTTTCGCCAGCATTAAAGACCCAGTCCAAAGAAAGCTGATGTTGCTGAATTATTTCTGCCAATGTCTTTTTAAAGGGTTCCACAAGCTCAGCTTATGAGGATGACTTCTCTCCCGTTGTCTTGAGCAAACGAACTCCAAATATCTTTTTAAATGTAGTGAGCCATCCATCGCATGCGAAGAAATGTTCGGTAGAATAACTTTTGTGAATTTCTTGGGCTTTAGCCTTTAGTATGGAGCCATTTATAGGAATATAATTTTCACGCTTCTGTAGGAACCATTCGAAAAGTTTTTTTTTCCATTCGTGGATACTCACCTTTTCTTAGTGACCGCCTTTCAGAAGTTCCACTTTTGGTTGCATTCAGACTCCTCAAAATCAATCTTTTTTGGCTCCTTACTGTACTTGATGCTGAACTTCGGAATTTTATATTTCTCATAAATTGTTTTAAGGGGAACTCCAGCACTGCATTCATCAATGATTTTAATTTTTTCAGCTATAGACAGACGCTTCCGAGCTACCTTCATTTTGCACATTTAGTTAACGCAACGTTTAAAGAAAACACTCACTTTCTAATAAAATATTGATTATCATAACCTAAAAAGGTTATGAAAAGCAAATAAAGAAACAACAATTCCGAAAAAAATCAAAAGACGTTATCAAAAAAAAACCCCAACTTATTTCATGTACCGTTTTGTTGTGCAGACAACTTCAAACGCAGATAAAAAATACTGCAACCTGATTTGAATTGTTATTTTACCTAGAAATTGAACAGCATTCATTATACAGGGTGTCCCAAAAATCAAAGTCAAGCCGGAAACGGGTGGTAGGTCAAGTGGTGTCGGTTATCACAAAATTATAAAAAAAAAAATCTAAGTCATGTAGTTTTAAAATTATTGGCAACCAAAAAAATTCGAGAAATCTGACATCCTGTGACGATCGCAAATCTTTACTTTTTTTCGATTTTTTTTTTTTGTCACGTAACCCTGAGTAACTCTTCTGTAAATTGCGGTCCAAAATTGAAACATAACTATATCGGTTTTAAATAAAATATTGCTTTTTTGTCCATCCATGAATCTGAAAATCATTAATCACCTAACTTGAACTGAAAGTACTGACAAAAAAAAGAACTATGCCATTTTGACAAGGATGACACTTGCTAGACTAACGCTTAATTGGGGGCAAAAAACATATTTTGATAAAGAAACCCGATTCATAGTTAATTCTTTTTAGTAAGTTAAAATGAGTACCAAGTGTGAGTAAGACAGACAGTGACGCCGTGATTTAGACGGCTGAACACCCAATTTCGACTAGTGTGAGTGAACCAGATAGAGATGCCACCCTTGCCATTTCATTTAATTTTTTTCCCATCACAGAGCACACAGGACACTATGTTCTTTTGGTGTATGCTCTCAGGATCGCTTTACACAACTGCTGTTTGTTCCGCAATTAAACGCCATCTACCGATCTTATTTGTTACAACAAATATTCAAACTGTTTGCCTTCAGCGGCAATGCAAACTCTATATCTTCTTACAAATGATCTGGTAATAAGGCGGGCATATCTTCTCGAGTTGATGTCTTTAACGGCTTCTGCAATTTTTTGGCGCAGCTCGTTTTAATTTTCTCTCGGCTTAGAATAAACTTTTTCTTTTACTGCTCCCCAGTAAAAAAAATCGAGTGGATTTAAATCTGGTGAACGGGCTGCCACGAAATTGTACCAGACCGCCCTATCCACCTGTTGGAGTATTCCCGATCGAGGAGCTTTCGTACTGTGCGAGCATAATGCACTGGGCAGCCATCTTGTTGATACTACTTGCATGTATAAATATTAAGTGGCACTTACAATAAATTTGGTAAGTGGTTCTCCAAAAAATCTAAATAACCTCCGCATTCAAATTCTGCGGCAGCTGGAATGGGCCAATAATTTTACCATTCAAAATTCCCTACTTTAAAAGAGTACTGTGATCTATCTCCCCGCATCATATGTCGATTTTCCACGTGCCACTCGTGTAAATTATTTATTTATTTTATTTATTTTTAATGCTTATACACTTTAAGATACAATATCTTATAAGTGGAGGTTCATGTAACCGTCCCTTTTAAAAGTTGATTCGTCCAACCATGTATTTTTTTCGAAGAATCTCGGATCTTCTCTGAACCTCTGCAACATCGTTTGACAAAATTGCACTCTTTCTAGATAATCTCGGGGTAGCTGACTTTAGACTCGTTGCACGATGGAGCTGGTTTTTCCTTAGCATTCGGCGTGCTGTACTTTTGGGCACTCCTATGCTTTCCCCAATTGCCCGTACTGAGGTACCAGGGTCTTGTGCGACTGCTTTTAAGACTTCGTCCTCGTAGGGCATGACGGGACTT
The DNA here is from genome assembly GCA_949129095.1 of Volucella bombylans. Taxonomy (NCBI): domain Eukaryota; kingdom Metazoa; phylum Arthropoda; class Insecta; order Diptera; family Syrphidae; genus Volucella; species Volucella bombylans. Next base: position 52,594,181 of record OX422142.1, on the reverse strand, counting down.
CTCTCACTGACCATTAGATTTGGAAAGCGACCCTCTGAGAATAACCGGTGCACATTTACAAACACTCGATGATCCGGATGACGCTGAGCATTTGGGTATCTCTCATGATAAAGTCTGCCTGCAGCACTAGCATTACACCTACATTCCTCATAAATGAGATGCATGTTAGCATATTCCTGAGCAGTGTACCGAGATGGCATGATGGCATTCACAATACAATCACGGGATCAATGATCAACACTAGTCGAGAAGAAATCCAGGTTCGACAGAAACAGTCAGATAGCAAATCAAAGTCGCAATGTAATGAAGTCCAATAAATAAAGCGAAATTGTAAGCACGAAATCAACACGAATACAGAATAATGCGCTGTAAGCGAAGGAGCGTAACGATTGCACGATGTGCTTATGAGTCACTACCTAACAAGGGTGAGATCTCTATCTGTTTCACTCACACTAGTCGAAATGGCGTGTTTATCCGCCTCAATCACGTCATCACTGTCTATCTTGTTCACACTTGGTACTCATTTTAACTTTTTTTAAAGAATTAACTATGAATCGGGTTTCTTTAACAAAATATTTTGTTTGTCCCCAATTAAGCGTTAGTCTAGCAAGTGTCATACCATTTTGGAATCCAGACTATATACGCCATCTTTTAAAGTTACTTGCCAAAATGGCATAGTACTTTTTTTTGGTCAGTATAGCCAGTTCAAGTTGGGTGATTAATGATTTTCAGATACATGGATGGACAAAAAAGCTATATTTTATTTAAAACCGATATAGTTATGTTTCAATTTTGGACCGTAATTTACAGAAGAGTTACTCAGGGTTACGTGACAAAAAAAAATCGAAGAAAAGTAAAGATTTTCGATCACAGTATTTGAAAGATCGTCACAGGGTGTCAGATTTCTCGATTTTTTTTTGAGTGCCAATAATTTTTAAACTACATGACTTAGATTTTTTTTAAAATTTTGTGATAACCGATACCAGCCTATCACCCTTTTCCGGCTTGACGTTGATTTTTGGGACACCTTGTATAGAATAGTAAAATTTTTCTTTATACGTTATTTTTCGATACTGGCCTTTCGTTATATCGGCATTCGTTATACTGGACGTCCAGTGTATATACGTACATATGTATATCTACTAAATTTTTATGTAAAATAACTAGCGTGTAGGTGCAGGTATTACATTACATACCTATATTTATATATGTACATATGCATATGTGTATTAATTTTCTTAATACAATTTGAGCTGTTTTGCTCCTATTTCAACTAATAAGATTATTAGGTTAATCACAAACTACCTACGTATCTATATAAGGGGTTCGCGATCTAACGTTTTTTTTTCAACTAGTACTTATTTCGTGAATGGTAACACTTATCTCATGTCTGATTTGACAGATAATTAGTTTTATCCTTCCGCTGAACGAATATGGTTGTGTATACGCTTGAACAACGCTGGGAAATATTGCCTGCGATCGACTTAGAGAAGATGCCGATTTTGCCAAAAAAAATCATCTTTTCAGATGAAGCTCATTTTGATCTTGGCGGGTATGTAAACAAGCAAAATTGTCGCATTTGGGGTACAGAAAACCCGCACGCATACATTGAAAAGCCGATACACCCAAAACGAGTCACTGTTTGGTGCGGATTTTGGTCCAGAGGCATAATTGGGCCATTTTTCTTCGAAAATGAGCAAGGAGTGGCCGTTACAGTCAATGGCGATCGTTAACGGGCCATGTTGAATGAATTTTTGTTCACAAAAATTGAAGAGGAGGATATTGGCAACATTTGGTTTCAACAGGACGGCGCTACGTGCCACACAGCCGAAGCTACACTCGATGTTTTGCGCCCTGTTTTTGAAGATCGCATTATCAGCCGCAGAGCTGATGTCGTTTGGCCACCTCGAAGATGCGATTTGACACCGTTGGACTATTATTTGTAGGGTGCCGTAAAAGATAAGTGTTACGCCGACAAGCCAGAGACAATTGACGCTTTAAAGGACAATATTCGTGAAGCCATTGGTAAAATACAGCTGCACACAATCGATAATGTACTTAAAAATTGGACCGATCGTGTAGGCTACTGCATGGCCAGCCGAGGCAGCCATGTGAATGAAATTATTTTTCATTATTAACCGGAAGGATAAAACTAATTATCCGTCAAATCAGGCATGAGCTAGGTGTTACCATTCACGAAATAAGCACTAGTTGAAAAAAAAAGTTAGATGGCGGACCCTTTATTTCTAAAAGCTGAAAATTAGGTAAATACATCTATATTTGAACAACAATCTATTGTACAAAGAAAAGTGTCTTGGAGGAGATCAAAGTGCACAATAGCACATTTCTGTGCAACCGAAAATGAGTTTTCGGATTGGAAATTATTTCGTTTCCCTAAGAAAGGCACTGTTAAATATGATGAATGGTTAGCTTTGACGGAGGAGTCTCGTGAACATATAAAATGCCTTATAAAATCTTACGTTTGCAGCAAACATTTTGAAAATGCCTTTTTGGGACAAAAATATTTAAAAACAAACGCTTATCCCCCTCTCTTTTTAAAACGAAGCGAGAACTCTGAAGACTGTTCTGTTTTGCTTTGATCCAGTCAAAACTAAGATTACGTATGAAAATTACAAAGATTTAAAACTGAGTTTGAATGAAGCTCAATAGGAGAACTAAGCTCCTGAATAGGAGAACTAAACTTGGCTTCTAAAAATTTATCAAGGGCAAAATTCAATGTTTACATTGATTTTTTTTGCGAAAATTGTGAGGCTCATATAAAAAGGCAATCCTTTTACATTAGTAGAATTGAAAAGCTCAAGAAATTGAACAATGGCTTGATAAGAACTATTAAAGGAAATCGGAAATCGAAACCAAATATATTAAAGAAATTTCGTTGAGGACAAGAAAAAGCTACAAGCGAGTGAAAAGCAAAACATTCAAGAGCAAATCGATTCATTACTTGGTATTCATCAAAATGCTATGACATTTTCGAAGCTCATCTTATCACAGGGTAAAAATGAATACACCGAAGAGGAGAAATGGATTTCGCGGTGCATCTTATTTCATTCAGCTGCCGGATACAACTTTTTGCGGGATCAGCTTGAGGTATACTTGCCGCATCCATCTTCATTGCACAGGTGGATCAAAATTAAATAATATAATTAACCCATTAGATGAAAACATAGTATCAGTTAAGGCACCGCAAGTCAACGACTTTGCTATTAGATATTTTGCAGGATACTGCTATTTCAAAACAATAAAAAAGACGAATAAAATCTGTGAAAATTATGCGGGAGAAATGTTAAAAGACAAACACGATGAATCTAACAGAAGTACTGATAAAATTAAAAGAATATGAGAATTCGAAGGAAAATACAGTTCTCTTGTGGCCGTCCGAAAAATATTTTCAAGTATGCCGTGCTCATATACAAATATTCTCCGCATACTTTGAAAAACTGCCTTTTGCATCTAATTTAAGAGAAAACATAATCAAAGAATGTATAAAGGCAATAAATATGAATTTTCCGAAATGGTTTGATACATCTAGTGTATGTTACGAGCACAGGATTAATTTAATAAATTTCCTAATAATTGTATTGCTCTGGAAAAATTGTAAGTGTGTCTTTGATAAGAACATAAATAAAAACGCGATTCCCAAAAATAAAATAAGAAAATTGCAAAATGTAATGAACGCTTAAAAATGTAAGTAAGCCGCCATGATAAATTGGCAACGATTATTGGAGGGTTGGGAGGTTGGGGGTCGATTGTCTGGCCACGTCCTCGCTCGTGTCTCCTGGAAACTACTTAAGTAAGGGTGATTTAACTATTTATAATTTATCAAAACATGTGATTTCTTCGAATTAGTTTTTAAATTTTATACTTAAGCCGCCTTGACTTAGGTAGGCCAAGAGCAGTGTTAAATTATTATACAGGTATATATATCGATAATACTATGTACATATATTCGAATATATACGTGGTAAGTCCCAAAAGTTATGAGAATGATTTTTTTTTTAATCTATCAAACAAATAAATTAGGCGGTCCAATACCTCACAACATACGATCTGGTTGGCCACATCCTGTAAATTGTGTCTACCACCTTCCAAGTGCAATAGTACTTGGAGGTTCCATAATCAAAATTTGGTTTCATACAAGTTGTCGCCTTCAAAGTAGGTCCCTTGAGAGTGTACACAGCGATTCCAACGATGCTGTCACTCTTCGTGGCAATGCTGGAAGCCAATTTCTAACATCGCCTTCAAGGTCTTGGTCGTAGATTTTTTTACATTTTCGACCGTGCCGAACACTTACCTTAAGTGAGTTTTGAGTTTGGGGAATAAAAAAAAGTTTTCAGGGTGGCCAAAATCTGCCGCCATTGTAAAGTTCATTTTGTCGAGCAAAGATAACCCCGTCGTCTACCAAATCATACAATTTGTCACTGTCAACACTCACTACCTTAGAAAAGTTCCTTTTCCTCTGAGTTAATGCAAACTCCACAAAAGACACCTTGTCGAAGATTACCATCAGAATAAGCCTAGGCAACCGGTGCTACTTCAGTCTGGTTTAACAAATTGGATCCAAAGTTCTTACTCCAAGGAACAAAATCATACTCTATATACGAGTAGTATTGATTTTGCTAATTAAAATATGGTTCATTCATGGCTATCGGAAAATCGGGGTGGGCCAGGACCTGAACCACCTTTCGCGATCTTTCGGCAGCTGTTTCCAGTGGTGGTGCACTCCAAGTTGGTTGAGATCCCATTCCACTTGTTCGCACTATCATATATTCGGCCGTCCTTATCGCGTTGTCCCCGTGGCTCGAAATTGAAGATTTTCGATCTTTATACTGGGTGAGTTTTTTAACTTGAAACATCCAAATTACTCGAAAAATACGCGAAAAATGTTTCAGACAAAAGTCACAAGATTCTGAAGGGGACATAAGATGGTGACCACGAGTTTGATCTTGAGCCCCATTTTCAAGGTCAAACGAAGGTCACTTTTGATTTTTTTTGACAGATTCGTAATCTGCGTGAAAAATTACAATTCTTTTACATGAAACACTTTGTTCAAAAATGCGTTCTTTTCTTGTCAGAGGAATACGACTGAGCAATGAAAATCAGGAATTATCATTTAAAAAATCAAAAGTGACCTTCGTTTGACCTTGAAAATGAGTCTCATGGTCAAACTCGTGGTCACCATCTTATGTCCCCTTCAGAACCTTGTGACTTTTGTCTGAAACATTTTTCGCGATATTTCGTACTTTTCGCGTAATTTTGATGTCTTAAGTTTTATGGCGCTCTCTGACGGAAAAAGAACGCATTTTTGAAAAAAGTGTTTCATGTAAAAGAATTGTAATTTTTCACGCAGATTACGAATCTGTCAAAAAAAAATAGGGGTTCCCATTAAAAAATCAAAAGTGACCTTCGTTTGACCTTGAAAATGGGGCTCAAGGTCAAACTCGTGGTCACCATCTTATGTCCCCTTCAGAACCTTGTGACTTTTGTCTGAAACATTTTTCGCGATATCGCGTATTTTTCAAATATTTTGCGTATAGTTTTAAAAAGTCCCTTTTACATAAATTAAAAGAAAAGGGAGCAAATATATGCTCGTAAATATACATTTTCCGAATAAGTTCGGTGTTGCTCAATGCCCGGAAATTTATAAAATTTTTGTAGGTACTTAATGTCCTGAGGACAAAATTTGACAAAAATCCAAATCGGGAAATTGCTCTTGCGCTCACAGATGTACATATATCTTCAACCCCATAACATGTATTAGCCCTTAACACCACCTGCCTCAAATACCAATCACTTTTATAGTATGCTGCAACGTCATACCCAACCCCTCCAGCACTTCCACCGTCACGGACATCCGATCTCATAATCTTAAAAATTATATTCCTACCTCCATTTAATTTACATTGCATTTAAGTTACAAAAAAATAATAAGCACATGTACATAAACCAAAACAAACCGGTTATACTGGCAACGACAACATATGATGCCTTTGCAAATTGCAGTCCATTCAAGTTCAGTTATGCGAATTGTTTTTTTTTTTTTTATTTATTTCTTCATCATTGTAAACAGACGTCCGATGTCTGAAATACATGAGCTCTCGCATTCGAATTCAAATGCGACTCTGGTATCGCATCTCGCAATATTGTAAATGGGGCTTTATGCAATCTGATCTGAAGTATAATGGCTAATTCCGAGAAGTAAGTTTTCTTTTAAATAAATAAAAGCATTCAATTATATTATTATAATTATTTATATGCAGAAATCAATGGACAAAAAGTGAGATTTTACACTTAATTACGAGGCTGCAGTTTGAAAATGAATTCAGTTCTAGCTGAATTTTAGCTTTAAAATATATTTTGTGAATATTCGGTTGTCACAAGCACCACAATTATTTAGCAAATGATTAATTATGTATACCTATGAATTCTAATCAATTTCTTACACATTGTTTTACGTTTTAAAAGAATAAATACATTCCAAAACATCATAATTCGTAACACAACGGGATACGCATCGCATGCTTGCATGACAGATGCGAGGTGCAGTCATAATGCGCATTTAGTTTGAATCTTGGAGAGCAGCCGTAATGGCATTTTAAGTTATACAATTATGTATCTCATGACCATCATTTTAGACACGAAATAAAAGTCTGTGCACGGTGATTTTTTCAATAATATCCATTTACTCGTAGATTTTTGAATTTAAATTGTTCTTACATTTGTTTTAAAGAAAATTTATTTCAAAGCTACATGTTTATTTTTCAATATTAGTCTAAGTATTGTACAAAATTAATTTTAGTTTCAGTATAAATATTATGATATAGTTTATTCAGCAGTAGGTGGGGGTGGTAATATTTTTGGCATAAACTTAACTCTCACATCGTCGTTGTACCCTTCACGGTTCCTGGCTATTTCTATAGCTAAAAATTGAACCCGAACAACCAACAAAGCATTTTCAGGCGAGAATTCCTTCGATGCTTCAGAGCGTAGGAGCGTTCCATAGGAAAAATTCTCCAACTTATTAAATTTCTCGATAAAAGACCTCCATTTGGTTTTCTGATCGGGAGATTTAATATCGTCATCGGTAACACACTCTATATTTAAAGTTGGAAAATCCTGTCTAAATGAGGTATATATAATATCATCAAATGGAGACAAACGTACGCTTCTCGGATCTACGCTGCATATAAGCTACAGTTTAAAAAGGCGTTGAGTTTTTTTTTATGTTGAATAATAAACATGTTTACATTAAAATACACTTCGGCATGTTCCATTGCTTTCATTGCCCACATTTCTTCGACAAGGCCATCGTTAACAAATTCTTCAGCGGGTCTAGTCAAGACATCCTAAATACTTAGGCTTTTAGTGAATGTTAATATTAAATTAATATTTAACATATCTGTACCATTTTTTTATATTTATTTGTGATGTGTGCCAAAAACACGTGCACTACGTCCTTTTGCTGTCTTCTTCTATTGGAGTTAATCGCTTTGGCGACAAAGAAACTAAAATATTTACCACACTTTAAAATCTTATAGTGTTATTATGTATGACAATTAAAATTCTTCGGAAATTGGAAAACGTATACGAAAAACTACTAATTTCAGTCATAAATACAATAATCTGCTAGATATGGCGAAATATTGAAGTGTCAACGTTCAGGCAAGCGGTTAGCCAGTCTGAGAACGAAAGTTCTGGCGGATATTTTTTGCACTTAGGTTGTGAGATTAATTTCTGACAGCTCGTTGGGATTCTTTTTGCAACCCGGAGCCAAACTGTTATATTCTCACTTTTTCAGAATAAATATTTTGCTTCTGCTTTTCATTTTAGAAGCACAATTTCTGCTCTGGATTATGTTTCAAAGTGTACTAAGACCTATACGTACATAGATATGTATGAACATCAAATAGTACTGTGTCAGAATAAGTTTTTAGTGTTCCATTGGAATACGAATCACCTAATCTCCGGAGAAAAAGCAATCGAATTGTCACCCGGTAAAGTGCTTTCAGCGCCCCTTGGTAGCATTATTTTTACCTCCACGACTGGACAGATTTTGGCCGGGAGCAAAATCATATGTAAAGTTTAATTTCGGTGTGGAACAAAATAAATAAATTAGTTAAAGAATATATTTTTGCCTGATAATAATTAAGTTTTCGCGTTTCACAAGTGCTTTGTTTACATTTTTAAAGGCACGATTCTATTTAAACTATCCCATCTAAACACTTCACAAGCACTTATTTCGAAACTCTTGTATCTTTTCTCGACATTTTAACCCAACACGTATTTGAAAACAAAAATTTATTTAACAAATTTATTAATCTTATTCCGTACCGAATTTTAGCTTCCCATACGAATTTGTTACAGCCAGCGAACAGTCGGAAATTAACTTAGGGTTTTAATACAAAAAATATCAGCCAGAATTTTCGTTCCGGGTGTCAATAGATTTATTAAAGCAATTGTTGTTTTCTAATATGTGTTAAGTTAAAATATCGAGAAAAAAATGTATGTTTTGAAATACGTGCTTGTGAAGTGTTTTAATACCTTAGTTTGAGTACAATCATGGTTTACAAAATGTAAACGAAGCACTTGTGGAACTTGTTGTGCTATGAGTTTTCTATTCTATATTAAGTGCATAGTGAATAATGTAGTGTTTGTTTTTTAAATATATTATTAAACAAATCAGTAAAGACGACAACGTGTTGAGGGTTGATCTCCGACGAGTGCACTCGTAAAATTCACTTTGATTGACAGTTTTGGGCAAAAAAAAAAACAGCACATTTTTACTAACACAAATTTACTAAAACAAAAAAACAACATCACCAAATAGTAAACAAAACATGTTTATCAACTGCTTAACAAAACTAGCGAAAACATTTTTGCAGTAAACAAAAGACAAGAAACACAACTTTATCAACCAACAAACAAAAGATGAGAAAAATAAATTAGTCAGCCATCAGACGAAGAGAAAAACAATCTTATCAGCCAAAAACTCGATCAGACAGTAATCAGTACAAATAGTAATGTAAGTCAATCTTAAATTTGTATCAATAAAGTAAGCACGTTTACGGTGCAGAAAATATTTAAATTTTTTGATTCAATACAATCTGAAACGATTAACTGGGGCCTCAACCCGGATATCCATATTTATATGCTATCCAAAGACACCAAGAGGCTACTTGAAGCACAGGAATCAAAAAAAAAAAAGTCACGCGGGTTGAAGGACTTCCACTAAGTGTTTGAAAAGGGTGAGAACAAATTAAAACGTCTCATTTCAGCAAGATTCGCAACAGATCCTGAAAAAACGGACAGCGCCGAATCTAAAAAATAACAATCAAGATACTAAATAAATCGTATCCACAACCAGCAACCACGGCTAGAAGGAAGAGAAATAAATGTTTAAGGCAAACAATTAACAAATAACTTTTGACGCCAACTAATACCTAAGAACACACAATACAATGGACACAGCCACACTTTGACAGTTTGCCCAAAGAATCAACGCCATCGAGAGTAACCAGGCCGCTTTTCCACACATCACTCCAACAGTGAAGACGTCCTTTTAAATATTATTAATACAAGAAATATCGACTTGGAACTATTTAAATCATTACCGGTTTTTAATGGTGACAAATCGCAATACCGATCCTGATGATCCCAAGTTTGAACTTTTATCGATACCCATTCACGCTACTACAGCGCTCTGTGCATTGTCCGCATCAAAATTATTGGTACTGCTGCAGATATTCTCACAAACTACAACACGAAGATGAATTTCTATGCCATAATCGACCGTTTGGATTACACGTTTGCGGACCAGCGTCCCACATAAGTCGTGTTAGACGAGATGAAAAGAATAACGCAAGGAAGGAAGACGTTGTCCGAATTCCACAAATTCCACCATATCCAAGATTGAGATGTCCCACACCAAAAGCTCCATGAAAGAGTTCGTTAGCGCTGAAGCAGTGCGCACATTCATCGTTGGACTCAACAGGCAATACACACTTTATAGCCACAATCCGAAGGACTTGGAAACAGTATTTACCATTGCAAGTACCAACATCAAGATTTGAACGCCCAAATCGTAACTGGCAAAGAGAATACCACAGAAATGAGGGCAAATCGATTCAACCCAGGAATCCGCATTCAACGTGACCACTACCGACAGAACAGCTATCAACACCCAAATCAAAAAAGACTAGTTCGTATGGAGGTGGACAATTCTTACGAATATCTTCGGCAAGCAGCAGCACCACTACACAGTCCTCGGCCTGCACATGACAATCCATTTAAATGGGACAGAAATCCCTGGTCGCAAAACTTTAATCAATATGAAATGCAGCGAATTAATAACACAGACCATGAAGAATTCCAGCCAGAAGAAGTTGAAGATCTCAAGCAGCAATACGAAACAGGAAGTACTTTTTTAGCCGTATAAACGGGTTGCCATGTATCCAGACGCATTGCGGGAAGACCGGCACATTAGTGGACACAGGATCCACTAAAAACTATATCAGCTACAAATGTAATATCGATAAGTCTATACCCATTAAGCCTTTTAAAACAAAAACTTTACATGAAATATCTATAATAAAATCTAAAGTGATAACTACTCGTATGTGAGGACCTAATTTAGTTTAAGGAATTAGATGCATTTGGCATGATTTTGGGCGAACAAGGCCTCAGATTAGTCAAAGCAGAGGTTAACCTGTTTAATTGCAGTTTAAAGTATCAGAAAAAAGTAGTTGAAAAAACTGCACTGCGAATTAGTTACACAATTAATCTTAGTACGAAGGAGAAATTAAAAAAATAATGATAGAAAATGAAAATATAAGTAATACTTTATCTTTCACAACGGCTATTCAGGCTACAATTAGGACGCAAACAGAAGATCCTATTTGGACAAAGCAATACCCTTATACTACAGCAGACCATGACTTTGTTAATAAAGAAATAGAGAAACTTTTAGAGAATGGAATCATTCAGCCAAGTAAGAGTCCATACAATTCCCCTATTTGGACTGTTCCAAAACAAAAGGATTAGACGAAGATCGCAGATCCAAGAAGAGAATGGTGGTCGATTATCAAAAAATAAATGCGCATATTATAACTGGCCGCTACCTAATACCCGAAATTAATACGACAATTCAAAATTTATACATTTTGCGGAAATATATTGGTAAATTCGCTTGAGACTATATAGACGCTGTGTTGATATTTTCTTCTGCATCCGAAGAATATATAAAGCATATTCAAATTATAATCAACGCACGACTTCGAACCAATATGAACGTTTCAGATGAGAAGTCGCATTTTTTCCAGGATTCTGTTGAGTACCTCGACCACATAATTAAACATAACCGACTGACGGTTGACCCAGAAAAGATCCAAGCTATAAAAGAGTATCCAGTGCTAAAGACTTTGAAGGAACTAAGATCATTTTAAGGATTAGCTAGTTATTATAGGAGATTTGTTATAATCTTTGCACAAATTACTAAACCAATGACTATTCAGCAGAACCAAGAACCAAGGTGTACGAGTAGAAGTAAAGCTAGATGAAGCAGCAATTACTGCAATAAACAAACCCCTCTATAAAAAAATAAATACATAAATAAACAAAATAAAAAACGCTCTGCAGAAACAGGTAGAACTTTACCAGCTGACTTTAACAAACCGTTTAAGCTGACTACCGATGCCAGTAACTTTGCAATTGGAGTTGTTCTTTCTCAACACAGCCAACCCATTGCTTTTATTTTTCGAACGTTAACCGACTGAACAAAATTATATTACGAACGAAGAAGAATATCTTGCTATTATGTGGGCACTACAGAAACTCCTCAATTTTTTATACGGCATCACCATTTATACTGAGCACCAGTCACCCATTTATTCTAAAGGGTCCGCCATCTAACGTTTTTTTTTTTCAACTAGTGCTTATTTCGTGAATGGTAACACTTAGCTCATGTCTGATTTGACAGATAATTAGTTTTATCCTTCCGGTTAATAATGGAAAATAATTTCATTCATATGGCTGCCTCGGCTGGCCATGCAGTAGCCAACACGATCAGTCCAATTTTTAAGCACATTATCGATTGTGTGCAGCTGTATTTCACCAATGGCTTCACGAATGTTGTCCTTTAAAGCGTCAATTGTCTCTGGCTTGTCGGCGTAACACTTATATTTTACGGCACCCCACAAATAATAGTCCAACGGTGTCAAATCGCAGCTCCGAGGTGGCCAAACGACATCAGCTCTGCGGCTGATAATGCGATCTTCAAAAACAGGGCGCAAAACATCGAGTGTAGCTTCGGCTGTGTGGCACGTAGCGCCGTCCTGTTGAAACCAAATGTTGCCAATATCCTCCTCTTCAATTTTTGTGAACAAAAATTCGTTCAACATGACCCAATAACGATAGCCATTAACTGTAACGGCCACTCCTTGCTAATTTTCGAAGAAAAATGGCCCAATTATGCCTATGGACCAAAATCCGCACCAAACAGTGACTCGTTTTGGGTGTATCGGCTTTTCAATGTATGCGTGCGGGTTTTCTGTACCCCAAATGCGACAATTTTGCTTGTTTACATACCCGCCAAGATCAAAATGAGCTTCATCTGAAAAGATGATTTTTTTTGGCAAAATCGGCATCTTCTCTAAGTCGATCGCAGGCAATATTTCCCAGCGTTGTTCAAGCGTATACACAACCATATTCGTTCAGCGGAAGGATAAAACTAATTATCTGTCAAATCAAATATGAGCTAAGTGTTACCATTCACGAAATAAGCACTAGTTGGAAAAAAAAGTTAGATGGCGGACCCTTTATTTCGGAAAAAAAAATCCAAATACTAAATTAGAAAGATGGAAAAATTTTATTGAGGAATTTAGTCCCAAACTTGTCTACCAACCTGGTCACCAAAATGTACAATAGTAGCCGACTCACTATCTCGCCAACAAATCAACAATACATCAGAGTGTTGACAACATTCTACACAGAGTTCTTCAACTGACGAAATAAAAAGGTAAAAAACCAAATTATACCTATTGCTGATCCCCAAACTGATCTCACAAACCACATTCCCTGGTTAGACAAGTCACACACTATATTACAAAGATAGGCAAGATTTTCTAGACGATGTTAATTTGCACTTTCCCAACTGCAGCTTTGTGGTAGCTCAAAATTTGCTAATTAACGTCTCCAACCAAAACGATCAAAAAGAATTAGTAGGAAAAACACATCGAAATTATAAAAATAATGCACAAGAAATATTGCTTAGCCACTTTTGGCCCAACATTAAAGAGATGTGCAAGAAAGAAGCAGTAGATTGTCAAATTTGTTTGACCAACAAATACGAACGGCAACCAAACAAATAACCCTGTTCGCACTCCAAAGTAGTGTTCGCCCATAGATGGCGTACGACATATTACTGCAGCTAACGTCAGTTTCCATCACCAGTCTCTATGAGCCCTTTGACATTTCGGAATTCTGTCAAATGAAGACTGGAGGTGCAAAGTGCGGTAAGCAATTGTCATTTGTAAAATATACATATACCAATAATGTAATTTCTTAGAAATAAACATCGCAAGTCACAGAAAATTGTTCATTTCGAGCCTTCGGTTCTCTTTAATTCTGAACAACTTTATTTCGCAATAGTTACGATTAATGCCGCCATCATAGCCGCCTGCATTGCCGCCTTTATTGCAGTCTTTGTCGTGGCTAGCATTGCCGTTGCACTGCAGCTAACTTGGCTAACAACCAACGACCTGCTCTTTCCTGTACTACCGGTCACGCTCTATGGCCCTAATAAGACAATCGATACATTTGCACTCTTAGACGGAAGATCATCTATAACTATGCTGGATGCTGAGATGGTAAAGGAGTTAGGGCTACGAGGTCAAAAGTGCCATTTGGATATGCAATGGGTTGGCGGAAGACAAGCTCAGGGACCTACAATGCTGGTTGATTTGTATGTTAGCGGAGCAAGTAAGAAAAGGCATATGCTTAGAAATGTTTATTGATTGCCAAACCTTCATCTAACTAAGCAGAGCCTAAGCAAAAACGATCTTCGTAAAACCACAAGATCGCCGCCTTGGAGATCTGCAACTACAGCCATACCATAATGCAGATCCTAAGCATCTAATCGGTCTCGACCACTGCCACCTGGGTCTGCCAAAGGAATGTTGGTTAATTAATGGAAATGCTAACACAGACCACGGATGGGTTGTATTCTGCCAAACAGCAAAAGCCACTCCAACGACGCAGTCGTGCCTGTTAGCTTGTACGTCCAGCAAGGAGCCACTGCATAAACTGGTTGACCATTACTTTGAAACCGAAGGCTTTGGTGTCAAACCATCACCTCCAGTTGAGAGCAAAGCCGATTGTTGAGCTAGACAAATTCTTCAATCAACAAAAGAATCAATGGGAGATTCCAAGCAGGACTGTTGTGGAAAATTGATAACGTGGAGCTGCCTGATAGCTATCCAATGGAAGTGAAGCGATTAATTGGGATAGAACGGAAGATGAAGCGGGACAAAAACCAAGCCCTATAAAACTATAATAGAATACTATATAAGAAAGAACTACACTCGTAAGCTGCAAGCATCAGAAGCAGCCATTGTTGGGCCAAAGACGTGGTATTTACCACATTTTAGTGCGGTTAACCCAAACAAACCAACCAAACTTCGCCTTGTATTCGACGCAGCAGCCGAAGTAAATGGGGTCTCTCTCACGTATTGATATGACCACAACAACACCAGCCGTTGACGTGTAGACATTAAGGAAATGTTCCACCACATCCTTTACGGCAAAAAAATAGATGCGCCCAACGATTTCTTTGGCGTGATGGTGACGAAGGAAGACCTCCAGACGTGTACGAGATGACAGCTATGACTTTCAGAGCTGCATGCTCGCCCTGTATAGCTCAACAATAGGGTTTTCCAATAGGTACTTGTCCACTTTGAATTTAATTTGTGAACACACTCTTTCACTAGTCATCAAACTGTCACTGTCAATTTATTCAGTAAACTAAACATTTTCATCATGGTAAAGTTCACGAACGAGCAACGTCTGCAAATTATAAAAATTTTCTACCGAAATTCGGAGTCGGTGACTGCAACTTTAAGAGCGTTAACTCCAATTTTCGATCGTAATTCTCGCCCTAGTAGACAAGCAATAACAAGTTTAGTGCAAAAATTTGAGTCTACATATTCGTTGTGTGATGTTGCCGTGTCAGTGAGACAAGGGGTTGGTCGAAGTGTCGAAAATATCGTCCGTAGCAAACGATCCAAATCAGTCAATTCCACGGCGTTCTCAAGAATTGGGCATCGCTCAGACCACATTATGACGTATTTTGCGTAAGGATCTTGATTTACATCCATACAAGATCAAGCTGACTCAAGAATTGAAGCCGATGGACCATTTGAAGCGACGTACGTTCTCCTATTGGGTTTTGGTGATGAAAAATCATCTTCAGTGACGAAGCTCATTTTTGGCTTAATGGGTTCGTCAATAAGCAAAATATGCGTTATTGGTCGGGTGAAAATCCACATGTGCTTCATGAATCACCACTTCATCCACAAAAAATAACTGCTTGGTGCGGTTTGCATGCGGGCGGCGTTATTAGGCCATATTTTTTCGTCGACGATAACAATCGTCACGTTACTGTGAATGGTCAGCGTTATCGCGCCATGATCACCGATTATTTTTGGCCCGAATTGGAAGATTCGAACGAACTTGGACGACATGTAGTTTCAACAGGATGATGCCACAAGCCACACAGCACACGCTACAATCGATTTAGTGGAGAGTAAGTACGTGTTATCTCAAGACATGGGCCAGTCGATTGGCCGCCTCGTTCGTGCGATTTAACGCCGCTTGACTATTTTCTGTGGGGCTACGTTAAGTCCTTGGTTTATGCCAACACGCCGACGACGTTGGAAGAGCTCAGAGCCAACATTGAACGCGAAATAACGGCCGTTTCGGCCGAAATGTGTGGCCGAGTCGTTGCAAATTGGGTCCAACGAATCGACCACTGCAAACGTGCCCGCGGTGGCCATATGAACGAAGTCGAGTTCCATTCATAAATGTTTTGATTGTACTTCAAGCCGATAATAAAATATTAAAAAAAAAGTTGTCAAGTCCTTATTGGAAAACCCTATATAAAAACCATCAACGCTGTAGAACATCAGAGTCACCACCCACGTGCTATCAAAGCTATCACGGATCGTCATTATGTAGAAGATTTCGTGGATAGTTTTGAATCAATACAGCAAGCCATCGAAATATCAGAGAAATACATAAAGACGCAGGGTTCGAGCTAAGAAACTTCAGCTCGAATTCACCGGAGGTCATCAAAGCTTTAGAGGGTAACGATTGTGAGCGCTAGTGCTAGTGAGCGCTAAAGGAAGCCCAGAAACCGAGAAAGTGCTTGACATGTGCTGGGGGCCAGTCTGTGACAGTTTTAGTTTTCGGTTGCAGTTTCATCACATTGATAAAGTCGTCATCGAGGGAAAAAGGAATCCTACAAAAAAGGGAACGTCTCAGCATCATTATAATGGTGTTCGATCCGTTGAGCCTGCTGATAATGCGAGAAGCTTGGCGACACGATTTGAGATGGGACGAGCCATTGCATGACGATGTAGCTTCAGCTTCGAACGCATGGCGTCAGCGTTTGCCTAGTGTAGTCAACTTTGAGGTTCCACGATTTTATTTCCGGAGTGGTTCACCGTGGGAGCTGCAGTTGCATGATTTGTCGACACCAGTGAGGACGCCTTTGCCGCCGTGGCGTACTGAAGGAGAACAAGCATGCAGGATATGTTTTTTTTTATTTATTTCCATGTTCGTACTACAAAAATATGGTATATAATTTTACCCGCGAAGCAAAATGCTCATCTGCAGGTGGTTGTTTAAAAAATTGGTTTTGAAGTGATTTTAAATGAAAATGAATTAATTTTGTTTTGAGTTTTATACAATTTACGTTTAGTTTATTACATTTACTTTACCAAAAAATCAATTTGTTTTCTTTTCTTAAAGTTTGGAATGATTTTTATAAATTGAGGAAGTGTGTTGAGTAACTTTGGGATAACACATCTTAGTTCTCGATTTCCGTATGTGTTGAAGGTTTCCGGAATATCTAGTATCTCTTGGGCTCGACGTCTTGTATTTAGCGTGTGACGTATGGGTTGCAGAAAACGCTGGTCATCCATATAGTGTAGCAATGTCGTCATCTGGATGATTGCATTCACATCTAAAACTTTAAAAGACGAATTACTAGGTCTGAAAATTTGAACTAGACGATGCTGTAAATTAGATATTTTATCTAGATGAGATCTCGCTCCATTTCCCCAGGCCAGAATCCCATATCTTATGCGCGACTCAGCTAGCGAGTAGTATACCTGCTTCTGCACGTCGAGATATAAGTATCGCTTAAAATACACCATTGCAAATATAGTGCTCTTTAGTTGAAGACGCAGGACATTTACATGCTCACGCCATAAGAAGTGCTCGTCGATGGTTTCTCCAAGATATGTTATGCTTCGAACTACTTCAATTGGTACGTCATTGGCTGGTAGTAGAGAGCAGTAATTCGGTGGTATATTTGGAGAGCGTCCGCTCGTTTAGATGCGGCGCGCGCGTATATGCATTACTTTTATTTTAGATGCATTTATAATAAGGAAGTTATCATGACACCATTTCGGACAGCTTTAAATTCATCTTGCAATATCTCCACGGCAGAATTGAAGTTCTTGTGTTTGACCACGATGGAATTTTTAAATAGTCGCAAAAGTTCGTTGGTAAATAGTATAACCAAGATAGGGCCCAGTTTTGAACCTTGTGGTACACCGTATTCACTAATTGACAATTTGACTTTAATTGTTCTATCAGTCAGATAGCTCCTTAGCCAGTTTGCCAGTACTCCTCTTAAACCATTTCTGTTAACACTGTCCAAAAGTTTTTCGTGCGCTAAAGTATCGAACACTTTGCTGAAATCAATAAGTAGCAAAAGGACGTGATGGCTTTTGTTTAAGCCAGCATTAACCGTATTGGTAAATTGCCCCAAAAAAGATCCGGTAATTTTACTTTTTTGAAAAGCATACTGGTTTGGGTGTAGTACTTTGTGTTCAGTCAAAAAAGGATTCAATCGACTGACTACTACTTCTTCGATGCATTTTTCGACTGCTGACAAAATCTCGATTGGCCGGTAGTTTTCCATGTTGTTTTTTGTTCCTCCCTTATATACTGGTCGAATGATCGACGTTTTCATCAGCTTTGGGGCATGACACAGACATACACTTAGGTTTATAATTTTTGTAATTACTGGAGCAAGAGACACAGCGTTTATTTTTAGATCAACTGGTCTAATATTGTCTGCTCCAGGACCTTTCTTATCATTCAATCGAAACAACATTAGATATACTTTCGATTCTGTTGCTTCTTCTATGTACTCGTAAATGTTTCGCTGAAGTTGCCAGTTCTCGTGGTTTGATATTTTGGTATTGCAAACATGTAAAATCTTTGATACCTGGTTCGAAAATTGCTCCGCAAATTTATCAATAATGTCGTTTACACCTTGGTCAGTACCCGGGAAATTATTTTGAATGCTTTCATCTATTGAATGTTTCTTTCTTCCAAGAAGTTCATTCATCAAGGGAGTTATTCTCATCTTCGGTATTTATGTTGACATCGCCTAATAAAACGTTTTCCATGTTTTCTTTGATGATTTCATTTAACTCGTCTATGAATCTCGTAATACTCATGCTTGGTGGTCTATAAATTGCATGAATACGTTTGTTTTTTTTTACCTTCATGAATGATTTCTAGGTGCATGCCTTCGTAATTTATTGGATTAGTTGGTACTATTTTATATGTTTCATTGTTTTTAATATATATTGCGACACCTCCGCCTTTCATTTCATCACGATTAATAAATTCGGGTTTAAACCCATCAATTTTATAAAGCTCATTTTTATTTTTAGGTATATTAATTTCGTTCAACACTAACATATCTATATATGTAACATAACACATTTTCGATTTCAGCCATAAAAGTATCCCATGTTTTTGTAATGGGGGAGAGTACGATAACTTTGGCGCCAAGAATTGATATTTTGTAGAGGGGTTAAAAACTAGCATTTTTTTACAATGGGAGGGGGTGGGGGTCTATCTCGCCCCGCTTAGGAGTTAGGGGCAATTTTAGAAAAAAATAACTTAAAATGGGAAAGAAATTATTACAAAAACAACGGCAACACTTACAATAAAGTAATATACAGGATTTGAAAGCCTAAAATTTGCTCTTTAATATAAAATTTACATCAAATTATTCGTGTGAACAGTTTTTAAATAATTCGCATTCAAACTTAAATTTTTGGTAAAAAATTAATTTTTTTTTTTAAATCAATATTATTCAAAATTGTGAGATGATGTGCCCAATTGGTTATTTGTATTAATGCGCATATCAATTCTGAATCGAACACAACAAACCACATGTCTTTATATCTTCTGGTTTTTGAGAAAATTGAAAATTACTAAAACTATTTTTTATAACAGGTTTTTTTTTTTTGGTATTTATGGTGATCTCACTTTGAGGATTAATATTGATGATAGGGTCATCTTTGTAACTAAAGTACAGCAAATCACTTAGCGTAACCCAGAATGCACCACGAGGAGGTGGATTTGCATTGCAATCCGCGTCCCAGTCAGTCAGTTTGTGAGTAAGTTAGGTGTTAGTTAAGAGTAGTCAATTAAATGTTCAATGTACGAGTACATATTAAAAAGGTATGTAAGTTTCGTCAATGAAGTCATCGTCCGTACTGGTTGTCAATGTCGAGTTCGTCGATGATGGTGAAGAGCCGAGGTTGTTTTGGTGGTAAAATACCTTCTAAGTGCTCATTGTGAACGGTCGGAGGGTCGAAGTCCTTCAGTTGCAAACCCACACTTTCTTTACTTTTGACAAAACCTGGGTACACTTTTTTTACGTCAATTAAAAATTACGTGATTTGGGAGCCCATGTCGTCCTTATAATTTTTTTCGAGGCAGTATTTTGGTGAAGGTTTTTTCAGAAGCTTGTTCTGATTCTCAAAATCATTTATAGTATTGGTTGCATCGGTCTTGTCAACATATTCGCCTTTGCTGTGGTTTGTAATTTCATGAGTCGTAGAAGTAGGGAATATTTTCTCAATACCTATGTATTGGCGTGCGCTGTCGGTACAAATACGACTGCTGTTGGCGTTAACGTATTTGTGTATATAAGGCCACAAGTCTTCTTTACTTTTGGAGTTCACTTTAAAGAAGCGTCCGACCTTATCTTCTTTGCAAAATAACCCCAACACTACGATTTTCATTTGTTCGGTTACACGGCCTCTGTGGTATTTCCTTTTTGTAAGAAAGGTCTCGTCGATTTGTACAGTTTTTCCTTCGCCGCCAATGTTAACATCGACGTGAGATGCTATTATTTCGGCTATTTCACGACAATAGTTATAGTAATCTATTATAGTAGATTTACTAAGCTCACTTTTATTTTCGTGATGGCGCCAAGCGATTATATGCTAATTTTAAAATAATAACATACATGTAATAATATTTTTAAAAAATCCTTAGGTTGTAGCTTAAGTTTTAATTAATTTACCTGAAAAACCGTGTTCACAGGCATTTCGATAACAAAAGCGATAATAATTGTAAGCACCTCGCGAATCTCTAGCCGACATTGAGGTCAATGGAAAAATGTACCGATAGATGGGTTAATTGTATTACTACAATTTTTGTCACATTTTTTTTAGAGCTTCTCTTTGAGCATCGCCACAACCAACCGAACTTTACATTTCTACACTTTTCTACCTTCATAGGTAAGTTGCAACACAGTGGGGGAATGGATGTTTTAGTGGGAATTAAACCAGATTCTTCTAAAAATTCAATGCTTCTTTCGTTGGTCGACACAAAATCTCCGAACGAACAAAACACTGAGAAGTTATTTAGCTTAGGATGGATTAGAGGATGCTTAGTCGTCATTGCTTATTCACAAAAAATATCACTTGATTCGCACTACGGTTGAACACAGATTGATCTTAGTGAATATCAATAACTACACGCCTTATCACAAAAAGAAATAACGGTATAAAAGCCAAACATTTGTTCGTTTATATTTTTGCATCATTATCAGGTGCATTACATATTACATACGTACAAACATAGATATTTCGCAAAGTAAATAATTTACTGCAACATTGGAACATGTGAATTTTCTATAATGTGAATTAGTGAAACTTTGTTATTAATGGGAACTTTGTAATTTTGTGATGAGTAATTTTGTGATGAAGAGTATTGATGATATAGACGCCTGCCTGACGAAAAGCACATACCCCGAGCGGAGCAACGAAGTTGCGTGAGCGGGACCTGCCGCCTGCGGAAAGAGAGTTAAATCCCTTAATCTCGCGAAGCGGGTCATCCGTGTACTCTTAATTAAGAAAACTATTGATATAGGCGTCTGCGAGATGTGTAAATAATACTCATTAACTTATTCAAAGGAAGACTACGTACATAAATGCCAAAAAACAAAACTAAAGTAGTAATTTCAATTTCAATTTGCTCAAGAACTAGAGAACATAAAGCCATGCAGTTTTTTGTGTTCGATTCAGAATTAATACGCGAATTGAATACAAAAAACCAATTTGGCACATTATTTCACAATTTTGAGTAATATTGTTAAAAAAAATTTTTTTTAATTTTTTACAATGAATTTGAGTTTGAATGTGAATTATTCAAAAACTATTCACTCGAATAATTTGATGTAAATTTTATATTAAAGAACGGGCTTTCATATTCTGTTTAGTACTTTATTGTAAGTGTTACCGTTGTTTTTTAATAATTTTTTTTTCATCTTATGTCATTTAAATTGCCCATAACTCCTAAACGCGACGTGATGGACCCCCCTCCCATAGTAAAAAATGCTAGTTTTTAACTCCTCCACAAAATACAGTTATCAATTCTTGGCGCTAAAGTTATCGTACTCGTGCCTTGTAATGGATCTTATGTTAAAACTAACACAACAAAATTTAAATTGTTCTAGAAATTCTTTTTCGATGCCGGTTACAACATGTATTACCCTAAAGTCTACGTCAGCTTCACTATATACATTTACCATTTTGATTTTTTTTACTTCGTTCTTCTAATCTGATCATATGCATCAATATTAGTTGGTCATCTTGTTTACATCATTGCAAGTGCCGATGTGTATTGTTTCGCCGTTTTCAGTTTTTTTTGCAAGTATTTTGCCTGTTGTTTCCCACACAAATTTCCAGTTACACTCTCTGGCTTTGTTTTTTTGTCAGCCAGAGAAGGTGTTTATTTGTTGGTGTGAGCTAATTTTTGATAAATGCAAATGCATCGTTTTCTGTTGGTGCAGCTTGACCATTGCAAGTATTTTCCCTAATTTTCTTTAGAGAAATATTGCGTATAATTTTAGCCTTTTTGATGCACGTGTAGCTCGTAAAAGAGGCTATTATTGTTGATTTGTTTGGGTTTTTTTTTGTTTGTTCTGTAGATGTCAGTGATATCAGATTCGTTTATGTTGTAATCAATTATTTTGCCAAGTACTTGAACAATTTCAATTAAATTATCATTTTGTGTCTGTGGTATGTTTTTAATTTCAATGTTGGTTTTTGGTAATTGCTGTTCGAGTGTGTTAATTTTTGTTTCCATCAAGCATATTTGTTGATCTTTTTTTATGTTGCTTTCTTTGAGTTCTTTTATTTCGTTTGAAAGTTTCTGTAATGCCTCATTGTTTGATATCATGTGTAAAAATGCATCTGCTGTTCCAGTAATGCCACAAATGTCTACGCTGCCTCCAGCAAGACTCGCAAGCTTTGAGCGACCATTCACGTACGTGGGACTAGACTATTTTGGACCATTGTACGTCACCGTGTGTAAAAGAAAAGAGAAAAGGTGGGGGGTTCTCTTTACCTACCTTACCATACGCGCCATACATGTTGAAATCGCCTACAGTCTCGACACTAGTTCTTGTGTTATGAGTATCAACAATTTCATGGCACGAAGAGGAACTGCACGTGAGATATACACCGATAATAGTACTTTTTGTTTAAATATTTTAAGTGTACAAATTTTCTATGTTTTTTTATTTCTTTTACATTTGAAATATTTAATTTTAATATATATCTTTATCAGCAACATTCTCCCCGCCGTGAACAAATTTCGCAATTATTTTCTCCTTTGTACTGGAACACCCTTTGGCTCGATCATCTGCTACATGCTTGAAGGTCTGCTACTTTATTGAAGGCTCACATGAAAGGAAACCAAATTAAAAATTTTGCAAAAAGGACAGACGACACAAAACACATTGAAACACAAAAGTGAAAGGAGCACCCATATACTTAAATGGCTGAATGCGTATGCTGATGTTTGTCTATTAGTTCGATTGTATAGTGTTGTCCTCTTTGCACTACTTTCTTTAAATGCATAGTTGAAGAAGAGTGCGTAATTCAATTGTGCGTAAACATTAATGGTGGCCGTGCTGGTTTTTCTTTAAATTTGTTTTTTTTAGTGCGGGAATTTTTAAATTTTTAATATAGTTCGTTTATTTTCGTATGTGTTTAAAATTCAGGTGAGTGATTCAATATTATATTTTTATTAGTTTATTTATCCTTTGTTTGTTTATTATTGTATTGATTATGTGTGAAGTGTTGTGTATCGCGCTTCGTACGCACTTTACCGGTGCCATTTGGTTTTTTTGTTATTAAAGTTGATTTTTTTTTGCGATTCCTTTTTTCTTCATTTTTATTTTATTTTAGTTTATAATTATTGTATCTGAAATGTGTGTTGTTATTGGTGATGTCCGTGATGCTTGTGGTTAAATATATTTGTCTGTTTTATACATAAAATTTTAAGGCCAAGGCTCATAGAATCCGTTGCGTCCGTTGCGTGAATTACGTCGACTGACAGCTCGATAGAATATACACGTTGTTATGGAAGCAGACCCATAAACAAAGGATATGACGGAACGGACGGATAAAGTAGATTTACTTTCTACTTTTCAATCCATTGGCAGTTCACACATTGAGGACCATACTTTCACATATTAATGTTCACGCATTCACAAATTGAGAGTAAGCACCTTCATTGGTGGAGACATTGAGAGAATGAAGAGAAATTGTCATAGCTTGAAAGAAAATATTGAAATTAAATGACATTTAAATTTTTTTGTTTCGTTTCGTTCGTTTTTCTGCCAACGTATGCCACGGATTCTATGAGACTGTGATTTCCGTCAAATACATCAACGTCAACCTATCCGGCATCGTAACGGACGCAACGGATTCTATGGGCCGGAGACTTTATTTTATTATTTTGGTGAATTGTATTTGATTGATTACTATATGGTGTGTATGAGTGTGTGTGTGTGTGTGTATGTGCTTTGGGTATATGAATGACCCAGATTTGATTTGTGTAGAGATTGCACGTATGACCTATATTTGAGTTGTGCGTATGTACACTCATATTCATATAAGAAAAGGAAAATAATAAAAAAACTAAAATTTCAAAAAAACGACTATCATGCGGTAACCCTTTTTTTTTTGTGTTTTATTTTAATAAGAACTAATTGACACATTCTTTTTACTTCGACAACTCTGTGTGGCAACTCTCCTTTTGACTGTAACTCTCCTGAAAAGATACAAATAAGAGCCCATGAATATAATCATCAACACAGGCAACGATTTATTTTTAACTCTCTTAAATTACATGATCCTTAAATCCAAGGTACCACTACAACCAACTACCACTACAACAGGCGGCCGTCACACAACGGACTTACACCATTTATAAGGATCCAACTACCACTACAACAGGCGGCAGTCACACAACGGACTTACACCATTTATAAGAATCCAACTACCACTACAACAGGCGGCCGTCACACAACGGACTTACACCATTTATAAGGATCCAACTACCACTACAACAGGCGGCCGTCACACAACGGACTTACACCATTTATAAGAATCTATACCTTCGCCAGGCGACCACCTCACACACCGTTGAACAGCTTGCTCGCAGGGGAACTGGTGGATGTTATGCCAATGCAGGATACAGATGCAAAAGCCAGGCGACCATCGCATACACCATTGAGTATCACACTCGTAGGACAGTCGATGGATGTTATACCAATGCCAATTCTACGTATGAAAGACAGGCGACCACCTCACACACCATTGAGTATTGCTCTCGCAGGGGAACTGGTGGATGTTATGCCAATGCAGGATGCAGATACAAAAGCCAGGCGACCATCACATACACCATTGATTATCACACTCGTAGGACAGTTGATGGATGTTATACCAATGCCAGTTCTACATATGAAAGCCAGGCGACCACCACACACACCATTGAGTATCACACTCGTAGGACAGGCGATGGATGTTATACCAATGCCAGTTCTACATATGAAAGCCAGGCGACCACCTCACACACCATTGAGTATTGCTCTCGCAGGGGAACTGGTGGATGTTATGCCAATGCACATATACCTTATGAACCAGGAGACCAACACACACACCATCGAGTTCCTTACTCGATCGTTGTATGTTGGGTATTATACCAATGTTCAATAAGAAAATAGATCTACGCACTGCACCAAAGAACTGCTACACTACTTCAAATTCAACTATTGTTTTTTTATAGTTAATTATTTAGATGACTATTCAGCGAGACAAACTCACCTCTCACTAAACTCCTGTCTGCCTTCTTACTATGCGTTTTTGTTATTATTTTATTTTATTTTTATTTTTATTTTCATTTATTTTTTTTTACACAAGACACCACGACTGAAGCCGTCAGCAAAACACAACTGAATGAGAAAGGCAACATGGAGCGAGAGGTTGCGAATGTTACAAAACATAACCAGGTGTAGGCAAATAAACTCTGCGGCATTGCCAGATTAGTAAAAGCAAATCTGACTTTCTTATAGTCGTCTATCCTGATTTGGACTCGCCTCGAGTCCTTCGTCTTCGGTAGTTTCATCATCATTCGCTTCACTATCAGTATCAGATATACCACCCGGCGGCACCCGAGGTCTTATGCTGTCAACGGCAATAACCCCCTCATAACTTGTTCGACGAGTTCTGCGATTAGTACCTTCTACAATATATCCTTGACAACATAACGATCATTTGGAAGCACAGCTTTTACTATAAAAGGCCCCTTAAAATGTGGAACCAATTTCCTGCTCGTATCGGTTTTTAATTCTTGTTTCTTAATGAGTACCAGTATGAGTACCCCTTCTCTATAATGTTTAGGATTCTTCCTACGTCTATCGTATTCTTGTTTCTGTCTGTCGTGCTCTTCTCTTATGTGTTTTGAGGCTTCTTCACGAATTTCACAAAGGTCGTCAATCAAAATTGCAGTGGTGTGCATGATTTCATCTTTCAAAGCCATGTTCGTGCCAGATCTCGGTTGCATTCCGAAAAGCAATTAGCTTGGTGTCTTACCCGTACTTTTACTAACGACATTATTTAGCGCAAACTGGACTTGACGTACATTGTCAGCCCATCGGTTTTCTTCTAATTTTGTAGTCATCACAGCACTCAAAATTGACCTATTGAGGTCAATATATATAAATATATACCGTAACGTATACCGTAAACAGCAAAAGCATCTTTGAAAAATTCGATTACTAATTTGGCCTTGGTTGATTTAACTGCTTTTATGAATGAAAATTTGGTAAATCCATCTATAAGAGCAACGATGTACAAACTTCCTAACTTAGATTTCGGAAAGGGACCTAAATAATCCACATGTAGCATTCCCATTGGTTCGTTAATCTTTGGGATAGGGTGAAGGTATCCTTCTTCTTTACCAGCATTACGTTTATTGAACAAACACCGTACACAACACGTCAAATACTTGTCCACGTAGGTGCGCATATGTGGAAACCAGTAATGTTCACACAGTCTCTGGAGCGTCTTCTCTATGGCAAAGTGCCCCTACTTGTCGTCGCATTTACTTTGGAACTACCCATTGAAAACCGTTTCCGCGGCAAGCTCGGCCATCACGTAATGAATAACCCTGGCAAATTTTCTGCTCTTGTCCTGTCTTAGGTTTCCTCGTTAAAATTTCATGAATTTCTTTGATTTTCTGTAAGTTGTGCTGATAGTACCCAATCACCTTTTTTTAATTTGCATTCTCAATTCTTGGCAGGGATTTCTACTGAGAGCATCAGCGTGTAACATTCTGTTGCCTGGTCTATATTTCACGTGAAATATAGTGAATTCCATTAACCGTAACCACAATCTAGATATTCTGGGAAGAAGATGTTTCCTTAAATTCGATGTCTTAAGTGAGTTACAGTCAGTCACAACTGTAAATTTTATTCCTAGAAGGTAGCAACGAAATTTCTTTAACGACTCAACCACAGCAAGTGTTTCAAGCTCGTAAGAGTGAAACTTGTCTTCCGGATGCCTTGTCTGCCTACAATAGTAAAGAACTGGGTGGAGTACCGGCCCTTCGCATAACACTTTCTTTAGCATACTGAAAGCTTCATTCTCTTTTTCTGTCCATTGCCAATTTTTTGATTTTCGAAGTAGTTAGTTAAGGGTTTAACTATTTGTGCAGAATTTTTGACAAAATGCCGAAAAAGTTAATTTAGTATTAAGTGAAAGGACGGTTATACTACCAAATCATATAAAGCTCGTTGAAATACAAACGAAAGTCAAATCAAGACATTTTTCTAGATATCAGCCTACGAGCAAAAAAAAAAGGAGAACAATCTTGCGTACCAAAAGCTATTCTACATATTGATGAACTGGGCATTACTCATGCGCCTTTAATCAATTTATCCGACCGCGACATAACTATTAAAGAAAACAAGTTCGTAGCTAGAGGGTGGACCTGTGTACAAACTGACGGTGTGGTAGAACAAGTCTTACAGATGCAACATCATTAGTATGAACCAATCAGATTAACGGACTTGAAAATTGGACGCGTCGGAGAAGTCATGCAAGAACAACTTCTAAATCTTCTCAACGAATTTCGAAAATGCATTTCAATAAACGTGAGCGAACTTGGTTGTGCGAAGAGCACGGACACGAAAATTCAACTTAATGACGAGAGACTTTTTTTCGTTTCGTCCATATCGAATGGCTCTAAACGAACAACAAGCGGTGAGAGATATTGTGACACAATTACTTGACAATAACATAGTGCGAGAGTCTAATTCTGAATTTGCGTCTCCTGTATTATTGGTCCCTAAAAAGAATGGGGTAAAAAAGGCTTTGCATGGACTTCAGAAAACTAAATTCAGTATCCGTCAATTCTTCATAGAAGTCTCTCTTTGAGGGAAAAGCTTCTTGAATCTTGACCTTCCACTCAATCCATGAAAATTTCAGACTTGGAAGATCCTTGTACCAAAGTTGTGAAATGCCTTTTAATTTCCCTAAAGCAAAGTAAACAGTCGCTTCCTCAGACCACCCAAATATTCCCTTTAATTCGTCAACCTTATGACACCATTTAATTGCTGACTGATTTTTGTCTTCCGGTTTGAAATTTGGAACTGTACCACCTTTAAGGTTTGGGGCTTGATTCCTAACACTTGTTCTTTCCATTACCGACGTAAGTACATCTGTTAGCCTATCTAATGAATCCACTGTCCCTAAAGATCTCGAAGATCGTTCCCTATCTTTTCTGCTTCTTTTTCGCTTTGACCTGTAATGCTCATTTTCATTGGAACTTCTGCTTGAGGTCCTTTCTCTGCGCCTTTTATTCCTATTTCTTCCCATTTTCAAATTTATATTTACGAAGAGAGAAGGGAGAGAAAAAACACAAGGGAAAATAAAATTTAAACAATCATAAAACAACTAAATGAGAAAACAAAAGTTGAGAGTTGCCACCACTTGTGAGTCTGTATCCCACTTCTGAATTATAAGAAACGGAAAATAATAAAAAAAACTAAAATTTCAAAAAAACGACTATCATGCGGTAACCCCTTTTTTTGTGTTTTATTTTAATAAAAACTAATTCACACATTCTTTTTACTTCGGCAACTCTGTGTATAAGAATCCAACTACCACTACAACAGGCGGCCGTCACACAACGGACTTACACCATTTATAAGGATCCAACTAGCACTACAACAGGCGGCCGTCACACAACGGACTTACACCATTTATAAGAATCCAACTACCACTACAACAGGCAGCCGTCACACAACGGACTTACACCATTTATAAGGATCCAACTACCACTACAACAGGCGGCCGTCACACAACGGACTTACACCATTTATAAGAATCTATACCTTCGCCAGGCGACCACCTCACACACCGTTGAACAGCTTGCTCGCAGGGGAACTGGTGGATGTTATGCCAATGCAGGATACAGATGCAAAAGCCAGGCGACCATCGCATACACCATTGAGTATCACACTCGTAGGACAGTCGATGGATGTTATACCAATGCCAATTCTACGTATGAAAGACAGGCGACCACCTCACACACCATTGAGTATTGCTCTCGCAGGGGAACTGGTGGATGTTATGCCAATGCAGGATGCAGATACAAAAGCCAGGCGACCATCACATACACCATTGATTATCACACTCGTAGGACAGTTGATGGATGTTATACCAATGCCAGTTCTACATATGAAAGCCAGGCGACCACCACACACACCATTGAGTATCACACTCGTAGGACAGGCGATGGATGTTATACCAATGCCAGTTCTACATATGAAAGCCAGGCGACCACCTCACACACCATTGAGTATTGCTCTCGCAGGGGAACTGGTGGATGTTATGCCAATGCACATATACCTTATGAACCAGGAGACCAACACACACACCATCGAGTTCCTTACTCGATCGTTGTATGTTGGGTATTATACCAATGTTCAATAAGAAAATAGATCTACGCACTGCACCAAAGAACTGCTACACTACTTCAAATTCAACTATTGTTTTTTTATAGTTAATTATTTAGATGACTATTCAGCGAGACAAACTCACCTCTCACTAAACTCCTGTCTGCCTTCTTACTATGCGTTTTTGTTATTATTTTATTTTATTTTTATTTTTATTTGCATTTATTTTTTTTTTGCACAAGACACCACGACTGAAGCCGTCAGCAAAACACAACTGAATGAGAAAGGCAACATGGAGCGAGAGGGTTGCGAATGTCACAAAACATAACCAGGTGTAGGCAAATAAGCTCTGCGGCATTGCCAGATTAGTAAAAGCAAATCTGACTTTCTTATATTCATATTTAGATCATATGTTCATGTTGTATGTATGTATGATTGTTTTGCAGTGTTGTGTATATTTTAAAATTTTAGACTGTTTTATGTAAATTTAGGTATAGGTATTTATAATTTATATATTGTAATTTTATTTTGATTTTATGGGCTTAATAAGATTTATTTAGTTTACTCGTGATTGTTGAAGAGTTTAATTCTATTGCGTGTGTGGGTGTATGAAATGTCAGAAAAGTGAAAATTGCATGAGTCCCTATCTCATATTAATTATTTGTTATTGTATATTATTTTAAGGTTTTAACTCTAAATGAAATGGTGATTTGAGTTGTGAATTAACGGGTGTGTAAGCGGATATTTTTATTATTATTTGAGATGCAGAAATTTGAAAGTTTAACTACATATTTATGGGCTATTGTTTTGTTGTGGATTTCGTTAATTTGGTGCTATTGATGTGATAGTTTTTTAATGGGTAGACATTAGTTCAGCTGTGATATTTGTTGCATGATTTATTATTTATTCCTTATTTAACAAGTTTCGTTTTCTTGAATATTTGCAGCTAATAGTGAAAGCAGCACGGAAAAATGCATTGGAGAATTTGGGACTTGAAAAACTGGACAGTTGAAGCGGATATTGCCCCAATTAATTTCATGGACCTGGGGTTTGCATATATGTATATACATAAGCTGATGGGCGGCTACTGCCGGTAATTTTAAGTTTATTGAAGTGGACTGTATTTCAAGGTGGGTGTATTTGAGTTTATAAGATTTTTTTTTATTTTTATTTATTATTCATTTTTTATTATTATATTGAATATATGATTTGTTGTTTAGTTTAAGTGTAATATATAGGTTTTTCGTGTTGCGTGCATTTGTTTTTTCATTATACATTTTGTATTATATATCTTCGTTATTGGCCTTTTGAATTCTCCTGTTTCAGTTTTTAACTTCATTACTCGGATTAGTTGGTCAGCTCCTGGATAAGTCTCCGTGATACGAGCTAAAATCCATTTCGATGGTGGAAGCCGTTCGTCCTTTAGCAGGACTAAGTCTCCAACGTTGGGTTACTTCTCCGTTTTCAACCACTTTGGGCGATTTTGAAGACATCATAAGTTAGAGCAGAATTCTTTAATCTGCCGCCTATTCTTATGATTTGTTCTCCATCAATATAAAGGTTGAGAGTTTTGTACACCTTGGTTGACTTATTTTTACGCAACTCGTTAAAGATATCAGGAAACATTTCCTGCTGCACCATTCGTACAGCTGTGTGCAAGCTAGAGTTGATTTCACTTGGTGACAAAACTGATTTTAACCTTGAATTTTCTGTTTTCCGTGTGTTGTTGGTAAATCTTTTCACATAAGCCAAAATTCGTAAACAGTTTGTGAGTTTCGAGTGAGTTTAGATTAATTTTAAAATGTAATTTTCATTATTCATAGTGAGAAGAGTTTTGATTTCTCTTTTCTCTTCTTCTGTGTCGAGTTGCGTGGGCTGTGTTGGAATGGAAAATTCCCATAGTTCTTGAAGGAAGGCTGGTCCCTTCCACCAGAGTGCGTTATTTGTAATTATTGAGGGCAATACACTACGCGATACAAGGTCCGCTGGATTGAATTTGGTGGGGATGTGTCGCCAAATGCTGACATTCATCAGTCTCTGAATTTCAGCTACTCGATTGGCGATAAATATTTTCCATCGAGTCGGTGGTGCAGATATGTTTTGATGTTTTGCACTGGGAGAACAGATATGGTGTAGCTAGAAGCTTTGCCAGGACTACTGCACCACAAAGCTCCAATCTTGGCAGTGAAACCGTATTGAGTGGCGCTACTCTAGTACTCTTGGAGATGAGTAAATGTGTGTGTGATGTTGTTGCAGTCCAAAACTCGGAGATAGACCACAGCTCCATACGCCTTGATGGATGCATCGCTGAATCCGTGGAGTTCCAACTGCTCATTTTGTCCTTGCGTGTTTACCCACCTAGGAATCTGGATGTCTTCAATCATGGCCAATTCTTGTTGAAGAGACAACCACTCTCGACGTACTTCCACCGGAATAGGGTCATCCCATGATAGACCATGTAGCCATAATTGTTGCATGATAATTATCGCCTTAACAATGCAAGGCGAAATCCATCCTAGGGGGTCAAAGAGACGCGCGATCGTTGATAGGATGGTCCGTTTTGAAACCACTTCCTCGACGGCGAGCTTCTGAAATGAAAACATATGTGAACTAGGATGCCAATTGATTCCCAACGTTTTCGTGTGTTGTGTTGTTCCAAAACTAAGGGAAACACTAGTATCCCGGTCTTCCTCCGGTATTTGTTGGAAATTAAATTCAACCAATTAAGGTTGAATCAACCTAAATTATATATATATATATAAACGTAGGATAAACTATCATTGTAAACTTTCATACAATAAATATCAATAATATTGAAATGTCAATTAATATATAAAAGGAAAACCTTAGGAGCAATAAAACACAATTTATAACGTTTATAACACCAACCCAAAACGGTCGTTTTTATTCAGTTAAAACAGTGAGATTTCAGAGTTTTTTTTCGCTTAAAAGATTTAGCTTCCAACACTAAACATTTTTGGTCCAATCGAGCCTTTTTTAACATAGCAACAAAACTAAAGTGACATTTGCACTTTTCAAAAAAATAGACATTTAGTATAAACATTAATAAACATTAAACAAACTTATTTGGTGTGGAAAATATAAATTAGAAATAAAATACCAGTTCAAAAAAAAAAAAAATCATCCAACAACGTCATCACAAGCAGAAGATTCCAGCAAAACAAACATTACTCCAGCAATATCTACCAGCATTCAGTTCTGAAGAGTCTTTTAAGTGGCTACCAACGGAGAAGTCAACTAACACGCAAGGAGGAACTTGAAGGACAGTTAAGCCAACTCTCAAGTAAGTCCGTTCCATTATTCTGTTAAATCCTGAAACAGTTGAATTTTTATTGTATGTTAAATTAATAAGACAAATATACTATTGCGTACCTATCTAAACATTCCGTAAATTCAGTTGTCTGCTAAAATAAGCGTAGAAAGATGTCGTACGGTAAACTTCAAATAAATGTTCTTGAACGTATGACAAAAGATTACGACAATTTTAAAAAAGCCGATAGCGCACGCTTGAAAAAAGTAAATTATTTGCAAACGCGTATAAAAATTTTGGAAGAACAGTTGGTTCTGGTGAAAAAATTGAAGTATTATCAGAAGCTTTCAATAAAATAGAAGATATATACTCGGAATACAAAATCGATCTTTTAGATGCTTTGGATAGGATTCCGCCTGCAGCACAGTTAGGTACAGGTAGTTCTGCTGAAATAAAGGAGTTAGATAACTTTAGAATGAATGAACAAAATGAGCTGCGATTACCTGTGATAAATATCCCCACCTTTTCTGGTAACTATGAAACATGGAGAGCGTTCCATGATATGTTCCTTGCCTTGATTCACAATGATTCTTCTCTGTCTGATGTGCAAAGGCTTCACTATTTGAAATCGTCTGTTAGTGGTGAAGCTGAAAGACTGCTGCAGCATCTAGCCATTGATAAGAACAATTATCAGCCAGCGTGGGAAATACTTACTGGTCGCTATGATCACAAAAGAGTTCTTGTTAATACGCAATCATAGGTAATACGATACGTCCATTAATATTAAACGTATTCTCGACACTTCTCAAGAAATTATCCACGCGTTGAAGAATTTAGAATTGCCGGTGGAGAGCTGGGACGTAATTTTAATTTACGTGATCCTGCAAAAGTTAAGCAGCACCACTCAACAGTTGTGGGAGGAAAGATTAGGTTCTAAGAAGGAGCTTCCTACATTAAAAGAATTTGTAGAGTTCTTGGAATGTAGATTTCGTTCTCTGGAGGCCGTAGAACAACAGGTTGATGGTAGTAACGTTGCACAAAACAAGTCAAGGAGTAATCGTACTTTTCACATACAACAAGAAACGAAAAAGCAGGTTGTTTTTAGGGTCTGTATGAAGAGTCAACATGCAATGAAGGAGTGCAAGAAGTTTTTGCGTATGGATGTACCCCAGAGAAAACAGGCTGTACGTACTGCTAAGGTTTGCGAAAACTGCTTAGCATATAGCCATTACAAACAAAGGTGCCCCAGTGCGACATGCTGTCACTTTTATAATCAGCGACACCATACTCTGCTACATGAAAATACAAATAGCTACAGGCAATCAATGCAACAGGTTCCATCATCTTCTCAAGCCTCTCAACCATCAACAGTCTCTACCTTTAGTAACATAATATCCAAAGGAACATCAATAAATGCTTACGCGCCAGAGTTTCAACCCAGCCAGGGGGCGAGGAATCCTAATGTGAGTAACTTTCACATCAATGCAGACACTCAAGTGTTATTGGCCACGGCGTTAGTCAATATGAGAACTTCATCTGGGGCCTTTATGGTCATGAGGGCTTTGAAGATCCAGGTTCTGAAGCCTCTTTCATCACTGAGGCGGCGATTCAACGGTTAAACCTCAAAGCAAGAAGAACATCCATCAAGATAAATGGGCTGGGGATGGTCGGTAGCGGAACAACGCACAGGTTCGTGGATGTCGACTTTAAGTCCCTTACATCGAGCTTTGCTGGCACGATGCGAGCATTGGTTGTCAAATCCCTGACTGGGCTTCTTCCGGCCCAACAAATTACCTATAATAAATGGACACATTTGAAAGGTATACAACTGGCTGATCCGACATTTCACTCACCCGCAAAAATTGATATCCTACTAGGAAGTGATGTGTATAGTGATATCGTCCTCGGAGAAGTCATTAGGAACATAGAATGTAATGGTCCCATTGCACAAAATGCAGAATTAGGATGGATTCTGCCAGCTGGATCTCGACACAACACTTCAAAAATTCTGGGAAATCGAGGAAGAACCTTTCCGAAAGTATGAAACGGAATCTGAAAAAGAATGTGAAGCCCACTTCATCGAAACTACAAGGCGCCTACAAGACGGTCGTTTTGAAGTTTGCCTGCCGTTCAAAGCTGGTAAACGTCCCACCATGGGCCCAACTAGACAAGGCGCCATCAAACGTTTTCTGCAGCTAGAAAAGAAATTGCAGTGCAAGCCAACACAACACAAACATTATATTAAGTGTATTTCAGAATACCTGGAGCTCGGCCATATGACCTTGATGGAAGAAAATTGTGAGGTATTTAAAACGCCGTTCCACTATTTTATTCCACATCATGCGGTCATTAAAGAAGAGAGTACAACAACGGGATTGCGAGTTGTGTTTGACGCAACTTTCAAATCGTTTGGAGGATCGTCTCTAAATGACCACTTACTAATAGGACCCAAACAACAGCAAAACGTGATGGACATCATCCTGAGATGGCGGTTATATCGGTACACATTCACAGGTGACGTAGAGAAAATGTATCGCCAGATTAAAGTCAACGACACAGATACTAACTATCAAATGATAGTATGGAGAGCAGATCCAAGAGAGCCACTACAAATGTATCGCCTGGGAACGGTGACATTTGGAACAGCTTCGGCCCCATATCTTGCAATTCGTGCACGCAAACTGGCTGAAGATGAGGCATCTAGGTTTCCTTTGGCACTGCCAATCATAAAAGAAGAGACTTATGTGAATGATGTCATTAGCGGAGCAGACAGCATAGAAGAGGCACGACACAAATTGACAGCGATAAAGACACTATTAGG
Source organism: Volucella bombylans (assembly GCA_949129095.1). NCBI lineage: Eukaryota > Metazoa > Arthropoda > Insecta > Diptera > Syrphidae > Volucella > Volucella bombylans. The sequence continues at coordinate 52,558,223 of OX422142.1, read as the reverse complement.
AACAGCAGGCTTTAAGCTTCGAAAACATGTCAGCAACTCAGCAAAGGTACTTCAATACGTTCCAGTAGACAAGCAAGGCGTACAATTTTCAGTCCCGACTGATGAAATCAACGTCAAAACTCTGGGAGTGAGGTGGTTTCCTGTCCCAGATGCATTTTGTTTTCATGTGGGCCCAATGACTGACAATGAACCGACCAAGAGAGCTATTCTTTCCTCCATAGCAAGACTGTATGATCCCATGGGTTGGATTTCGCCCTGCATAATTACGGCGAAGATAATGATGCAAAAGCTTTGGTGGAAAGGGTTAGAGTGGGATGCACCTCTCCCACTAGACATTAAGCGGGAATGGTTTTTTTTTCGGGAACAATTGCCACACATCGAGAAAATTGTTATGCCTCGCTGGGTCAACATAACCAGGAGTACCACAAAATTGGAAATTCATGGCTTCAGCGATGCCTCCGAAAAGGCGTATGCAGCGGCAGTATATTTGCGGGCATAAGGAGAAGACAACAAAACACATGTGCATTTGCTTTTGTCAAAGACCAAAGTTGCTCCACTGAAGTCGATAACACTGCCAAGGCTAGAACTATGTGGAGCGGTTCTGATGGCGACGTTGTTGGCGAAAAAAACATTCATTGCGAACAGGGTTTCACAGATACAGAGCCTGACAAGCTGTTCTATGTGGAAACATATCCCCTCGGAACTAAATCCTGCAGACCTAGCATCAAGAGGAGTTCAAGCTTCAAATTTAGTCAACAACACGCTTTGGTGGCATGGCCCGGAGTTTCTGAGACAAAACTGGGATACTCCGTTTCCTGAACAACCTATCGTAATGGAGACCCAACAAGAGGCTATAGCAGTGTCAACTCATCATCACGTTGTAGAAGAAGGAGTGATCGATGCCCTACTTCGTAAGCATTCAAACTTACAAAAAATAGTCCGCATAGTGGCTTATTGCGTACGATTTGCGTTGGTGCTCAAAAGTAGGAAATCCAAAGATGATACGTGGAGGGTAACGTTCATAGCACAAGATCTTGAATGAGCGTTCATTCGTATCATTAAGGCAGCACAACACAGCATGTTTTCGGAGGAATCGACTGACAATTTAAAGAAGTTACGAGGACTAGAAGCGCTTAATCCTTTCAAAGATGTCGAAGGAGTTTTGCGAGTAGGAGGAAGACTTGCAAATGGCGACCTCAGTTTCGGTCAAAAACATCCTACCCTGTTAAAACAAGATCATCCTTTATCGAAACTGATAGTCAAGGACGCACATGAGAAGACACTCCACGGAGGGAATCAGAAGGCCATGGCGTACATACGACAACGGTTCTGGATCTTCAATCTTAAAAACGCTGTTAAGCATCACATACATAAATGCTGTATATGCTACAGATTCAGGGCAAAACCAATGATGCAGCTGATGGGCAATCTCCCACCAGCAAGAACAAGAATATCCAGACCGTTTACACATGCAGGAGTCGATTACGCTGGGCCTATTGACGTGAAAACATGGAGAGGTCGCAATGCAAGGCAGTACAATGGGTATTTTGCAATTTTTGTGTGCATGGCCACGAAGGCTGTCGATATAGAGTTAGTGACTGACATGACATCTAAGGCCTTCATAGCAGCATGTCGGCGTTTTGTGGCAAGGAGAGGACTCTGCCGAGAAGTGTACAGCGACTGCGGTAGAAATTTTGTGGGAGAGGATATAGAACTGCGAAAATTATTCAAGGAGGCGCAGTTGAACTGGCGAGAGGTCGCAAACAATCTAGCAAGCGAAGGCACAACTTGGAAATTTATTCCACCGGCTTCTCCACATTTTGGAGGTCTTTGGGAAGCTGGGGTGAAATCCGTAAAATTCCATCTAAAACGCATAGCTGGTAACCAATTGATGACGTTTGAGGAGCTCATCACCCTTCTCACGCAAATTGAAGCGTGCCTGAACTCCAGACTATTGTGCCCTCAATCAGACGATGTCAATGATCTTCAGCCACTGACACCAGGCCATTATTTAATAGGGTCACCTCTCGTCGCGCCACCACAACCCTACTACGATATAAAAAAAATTTCGCATCTGGAAAGATGGAAGCGCGTTCAAACGTTGATGCAGTCATTTTGGAAACAATGGAGTACTGAATACTTATCGCGCCTGCAGCAACGCCCAAAGTGGACCAGGACCACAAATGAAGAGCTAAAAATAGGTGACTTAGTGCTGATTAAGGACGAACGACTTCCCCCCTTGAAATGGATGTTGGCAAGGATACGGGCTCTTCATCACGGTGCTGATGGCATTGCACGTGTAGCTACCATTAAAACCAGTTCAGCAGAAATGAAACGCCCAATTACAAAATTATGCCCTTTGCCAATGAATGCTTCAGGAATCGACAATACCGTCATATAAAAACCCAACACACCCGCCGCACTCGGTAGATATAATTAACCATTAGATAAAATATTCTTATCAATATCATTCATAAGTTATAACAATACTAATAAGCGCGGGAACAAACAACACGAAGTCAAATTAAACTTTAAATAATACAACATGTAATTTATTCGTACAAGCATTATAGATCCCAACACAAGATATAAACCAAACTTTACAGATCCTAACACTATAAGGTGCCACCAAGGTAGCTAAATGGCCCCTCCCCGACCGTACTCAGACCACAACGGTGTTGCAGGAGCTCGGGGAGGCAATCCTTTTTTGGCTTCGAATTCAAAGAAAAGGAACACACCTTAACATCGAAATAATAAAATCACAAGGATCCACACAGTAATTCAAACAGTCCTTAAAAGCTAAATAAAATTAAACTCAACATCCTTATCATTAATCTCGTAAAATTAATACCTATAAGATCAATTAATAAATTAATTACGCAATGAGCAACATTGCACAACTCAATCTTTAAAGAAAAAATTCATTAGATTCCGATCAAAATTATAATTATAACAAAATCTCACTCATAATGCATCTCAATAGTCAAACATTTCACTCAAACCAATAATTATTAATTTCCAAACATAAAATACAGTCCACTTAATACCTAAATTCGCTATCGAACTTCATACATTCTACTCGAAGCAACTTCCATCCATTTTCAAACATATAATCCACACACTCACACACATACACAATAGCCATCGTTTCTCTCACGCAACTCATATATCCTCATGTATTCAAAAATATCCAAAAATATTCAAAATATCATCCATCCATGCAATATATTTCACCAACACCTCATTGATTCACACATAATTAATTACATATCAAAATAATAATCACACTCCACTCACTTTAAAATCAAGGCAAAACGCGTACAATAACAAAACATTTCAAGCCTAGCATGCACCGGTAAAGTGCGTAAACTTTCTCCACACAACCTCCAGAGCATATCCCTCTTTCTTAAAAATATAATACTCAACACCACACAACACTCCAAATATATCTTAAAACAATAGATCTCAGAATTATAATAAAATAAAACTCACCTGGAATTATTTCGTACAAAAAAATAATAAAAATCGAGTTGAAACCACGCACTTCACTACACTACACTGTCCAGTCGCCATGTTATTTTATTTACTCAATTGATTCGCTTCGATCTTCATCAAAAAGGTAAACAAAGGACAAGAAAGAAAACAGCGATGGAAACGACACTATAATAACGTTTTGAGCGAAAGAGAAAAGAGGGAAATCAAGTTATCCAACATTGATCTTCGGCATTGTTAACGAATCCATGTATAGGGTTGCTCTTCTTACTTATATGTGTTCATACATTTGTTACACTTGTGATGTCTAGTTGAATTGCAATTAATAATTCATTTTCTCTTTGCATGTGCATTCGTATCAAAAGGTAGTAGATTCCGAGCCACAGGGTGTACCAGTACCGAAAAAGAAGACACTTGAAATTTTGCGAACAAGTTCACGGCCGGGGAGTATGTTGGAAATTAAATTCAACCAATTAAGGTTGAATCAACCTAAATTATATATATATATGTAAACGTAGGGTAAACTATCATTGTAAACAATAAATATCAATAATATTGAAATGTCAATTAATATATAAAAGGAAAACCTTAGGAGCAATAAAACACAATTTATAACGTTTAATACACCAACCCAAAACGGTCGTTTTTATTCAGTTAAAACAGTGAGATTTCAGAGTTTTTTTTCGCTTAAAAGATTTAGCTTCCAACACTAAACATTTTTGCTCAAATATACTTCAAGAACTGTTGACTATTGCTCATCCATTTTCTGAGATGAAATCCAGCGGAAAGAAGTAGGTTCGAAATTTGTTCAAATTCTTTTACATTTGAAATATTTAATTTTAATATATATCTTTATCAGCAACATTCTCCCCGCCGTGAACAAATTTCGCAATTATTTTCTCCTTTGTACTGGAACACCCTTTGGCTCGTTCATCTGCTACATGCTTGAAGGTCTGCTACTTTATTGAAGGCTCACATGAAAGGAAACCAAATTAAAAATTTTGCAAAAAGGACAGACGACACAAAACACATTGAAACACAAAAGTGAAAGGAGCACCCATATACTTAAACGGCTGAATGCGTGTGCTGATGTTTGTCTATTAGTTCGATTGTATGGTGTTGTCCTCTTTGCACTACTTTCTTTAATTGCATAGTTGAAGAAGAGTGCGTAATTCAATTGTGCGTAAACATTAATCTTAGCCGTGCTGGTTTTTCTTTAAATTTGGTTTTTTTTTAGTGCGGGAATTTTTAAATTTTTAATATAGTTCGTTTATTTTCGTATGTGTTTAAAATTCAGGTGAGTGATTCAATATTATATTTTTATTAGTTTATTTATCCTTTGTTTGTTTATTATTGTATTGATTATGTGTGAAGTGTTGTGTATCGCGCTTCGTACGCACTTTACCGGTGCCATTTGGTTTTTTTGTTATTAAAGTTGGTTTTTTTTTGTGACTCCTTTTTTCTTCATTTTTATTTTATTTTAGTTTATAATTATTGTGTCTGAAATGTGTGTTTTCATTGGTGATGTCCGTGATGCTTGTGGTTAAATATATTTGTCTGTTTTACATATAAAATTTTAAGGCCAAGGCTCATAGAATCCGTTGCGTCCGTTGCGTGAATTACGTCGACTGACAGATCCATACACTTTGTTATGGAAGCAGACCCATAAACAAAGGATATGACGGAACGGACGGATAAAGTAGATTTACTTTCTATTTTTCAATCCGGTGGCAGTTCACACATTGAGGACCATACTTTCACATATTAATGTACACGCATTCACAAATTGAGAGTAAGCACCTTCATTGGTGGAGACATTGAGAGAATGAAGAGAAATTGTCATAGCTTGAAAGAAAATATTGAAATTAAATGACATTTAAATTTTTTTGTTTAGTTTCTTTCGTTATTCTGCCAACGTATGCCACGGATTCTATGAGACTGTGATTTCCGTCAAATACATCAACGTCAACCTAGGCTGCATCATAGGAGATTGTACAGAATCCGCTGATCACTCTGATTGCACAGAGCCTGTGAGCTGATACTAACTCTCTCCTACACTCGTTTGTCACCAGCGCACCCGCCCATATAGGAGCAGCGTATAGAAGTACCGAGCTGACCACTCTGGTCAGCAAGATCCTTCGGGCGTATCCAGGTCCGCCGATGTTCGGTAGTATTCGGGCGAGTGCCGCCTGCATCAGCGATGCTTTCTTAATAGCGTACTCGACGTGGGGTTTAAAGCGCAGCCGATTGTCGATCATGACTCCAAGGTACCTTAAGGATTCTTTGGATCTAATTGTCTGGTTTCCGACGCGGAAGTTCGCGTATTCCGCCGCCTTGCGACTGGTTATTAGTACAGCTTCAGTCTTGTGTGCAGCTACTTCCAGACCCGTAGACTCCAGCCATTCCTTTATCTTTGAAACTGCCTCGTCTGTGGCAGACTCCACCTCGTGGATGTGCTTGGCTACTGTAACCACTGCTATGTCGTCAGCGAAGCCAATAACCTTGACTCCCTCAGGTAGGGTTAGTCGCAGAACTCCGTCGTACATTATATTCCATAGGAGAGGTCCAAGGACCGACCCTTGTGGGACTCCCGCGGAAACACTGTAGTGCTTAGCACCATCGTCCGTATGTTACTTTAACCTCCTGTTACTGAAGTAGTCCGTGACTATCCTCAAGAGGTAGTATGGTGTATCCATCCTGGCCAAGGATCTCCTAATAAACGACCAGTTCGCCGAGTTGAACGCGTTTTTGACGTCGAGCGTTACTACTGCGCAGTATCTTTTTGTCCCCCATTTCCATCTTTTCCCTTGTATTGCTTCAGTTGCTGTATCTACTACCGCCTTTATTGCGTCGATGGTAGAACGAGATTTTCTGAAGCCGTACTGGTGATCTGACAGCGCTCCGTTTTCCTCCGCCACCGCCAGCAGTCTGTTGTATATAATACGCTCTAGGATCTTACCTAGAGTATCAAGCAGACATATTGGGCGATACGATGATGGTTCTCCGGGTGGCTTATTGCCCTTTTGAAGCAGCACTAGGTGTTGTAGCTTCCATGGCGTAGGGAATATCCCCTCCTCTAGACACCTTTGCATCGTCGCTAAGAAGATGTCCGGTCTCGTCTTGATGGCCATCTTTAATGCCTTATTCGGTATGCCATCTGGTCCAGGTGCTTTGGTGTCTCCAATTTTTTTGCAAGCGGCAAAAAGTTCTTCCGACGTGATGGCAGGGATATCTTCCATATTGGTCTCCCTTGTGATGGTGACCATAGTAGTTGGTCTATGCGGGAATAGGTGCTCTACTATAGTCCTTAGCATTGCAGGGCAGGTTAGTTGTGGGGACCTGTTGCCTTTGAGCTTCTTCATCACCACCCTATACGCTAAGCCCCAGGGGTCTAGGTTAGTCTCGTTACAGAGCTGTCTAAAACTCCTTGACTTACTCTTTTTAATGGCACTTTCCAGTTCCCGTCTCGCCAGTTTAAAGTTGGTTAGTCGTTCTTGGAAATCTTCTCTTCCTCTGGATCTCTGAGATCTTCGTCGTGCTTGTAGACACTTCGTTCTGAGCTGTTTAATCTCGTCGGTCCACCAGTAGCAAGGCTCGCCTCTTTTACTGACAGATCTTCTGGACATTGATGCGTCGCACGCTGCGGTGATGGTCTGGATTAGCTGATGAGGAAGGGCTTCAGCCGATCCATTGTTCATTGTTGCGCTGGTGTTTAGTATTTCCTTGAACATATCTTTGTCAAGCAGCGTGTCCTTCCACTTTGGCCCTGTTAGAGTGGGGCACAGTCTGCATTTCTCTTTGCCGACATTGAATAAGATAGCCTGGTGATCGCTATGGGTATATTCTTCACTGACTCGCCATTTGGTTTTCCGCAGGAGTGAGTTGCTCATGTATGTGATGTCGATGATTGACCCTCTGCCTGCCTTTCGGAACGTTTCAGCTGCGCCATCGTTGGCCAGAGTTATATCCAGTCTTGCGAAGGATTCGAGGAGAACTCTCCCTCTTACGTCTGTGGTTTTACTTCCCCAATCGGTAGCCCAGGCGTTGAAATCCCCAGCAATAATAACTGGGTGTTTTCCTCGTGCGTCAGCTACAATGTCGTCCAACAGATTCATATAATCCGCCAATGATAGACTGGGGGGTGCATAGCAGCTATAAAAATGTACACCATTTATCTTAGCAGATACGAAGTGGTCTCCCCGATGGCCGACTGAGTGTAGGGCATAATTCCCGCAGGTCCATATCGCGGCCTTTTTTGTGTTATCATCTATCCAGCTGCTTCCGTCTATGGGTTTATACGGTTCGCTTATTAGGCCTACGTCGATTCTTTTCTCCCTTACTGTTTGCGCCAGAAGGTCCTGCGCGGCTGCGCAGTGGTTTAGATTTCTCTGGACAGCATTTATCATATTAATTTGGCCAGTGCCTTCTTGAGTACCGGGCACTTGCTGCTACCAGCCACGTGTCCAGCGTTTTCTGGCGTAACCATCTTACACCAGAAGCATAATGCGTCCACTTTGCATTCTTTGGCTATGTGACCTTCTTCTCCACAGTTTCTGCACAGCTTGGATCGGTCATGCTCGCTCTTGCACTGGCGCGCCGTATGGCCAAACTCCAGACACCTGAAGCATTTGGTGAGGGTCTTTCGAACGCGAATACGGCAATTTACCCATCCGACTTTGATTTTACCGGATTCCAGCAATTTGTTCGCCATCTCTGCTGCTAGGCCCACTGTCGCGATCTGCGTGCCACCGTAGCCCTTCCTAAGACTGAGCACATTTCCTTCGACAACTCCAATGTTGTACTGCGCTTTGATTGCATCGCAGATGTCACTTCTGGTGGTGACTTCGTCAAGGTCTTTGATTTCAATCGTGGATCTCTGCACTAAAGTGCGGATTTCCGCTTCTGCGCCAAGATTTTCGCCGATTTTACTCCTGAATTCTTCGGTTCTGTCACCAGATTCGCGCAGCTGGAACAACAGGTCTCCTTTCTGGGTTCTCCTAATCTTTGTAACCGCTTCACCCAGGTTATGGAGTTTGGGGTCCCCTTTGACCCTGCGAAGTATTTCGGCATATGAAAGTTCACCCTTGCTTGCCACCACGATTGCGTCAGGTCGCGTTTTTTCGCGCGCGGGCTTTCTTGGCTTCTTTTTGGGAACTTTCAACCAGGCGCTGTCGTTGCCCTTGGACAGTTCTTTGCTCGCCGTCCTAGCGGTTATTTGATCATTTGTGGCCTGCTCATTCACTGTCGATTTGGCGGGCTTCTTGGGATGGGCCTTCTTTATCTTTCCGGCATTGCTTTGATTTTGGGGCACCACTTTGCCACGTGATGCCTTCTTCGCTTCGACTAAGGGTGGTGACTTCGGCGGGCGTTTCGAGCTCGGCGACTCTATAGGCTCTAGCCTTCGTTTGGGCCCCGAAATCACCTTAAGCCATGGGGATGTTTGGGAGGTGTTTTCTTTGCTGATAACTTTCTTGGGCTTGCTATCACGCATCTCGTTCGCCGAGAGCTCATAGAGCGTTTTGATGCTTTCTATTGCATCCCGCATTGGTTGGTGAATTGATCGCGTTTTACCATCCTCCAGCATTTCTACTAGGGCTTTTATTTGTTCCCCTAATTTGTGAAACACGGAGGGCTGGTTATTCGGATCCAGCACCATCCACGCATTTCTATGAGGCGCCGCTTCTCCATCAGGACTCCTCTGGGGCGATGGCGGCGGAGATCTTCTCACCATCGAGCTCTTCCGGAATGGGTTCTCTCCGTTGATCTCATTCTCCTGGTTTTGTTGATGTTGATATTGTTTATTTGTGTTCATTTTTGTTGGGTCCCCACTCAAAGCCGCTGTCAATGCTCGGGTGTGTAGTCACCTAGCGATCCCATGGTTATCTATGCACGCAGTGAAGCCATGCAAGGGTTGACACAGACCCTTATGGGGTTATGTGCCAGAGCCGGATCGGTGCTAACCAGGAATGTTACATCTGGACCTACACCACCAACTTAATGGCGACGAAACATTGAACGTACTTTGAGGCCTGCCAGGGTTTTAACGGGACGGGGGCGTTCATAGCATTAGCCTGAAAGCCATTTCAACAGGATTTCACTCCTGCTTACTCAGGTAACAGAATACTGCAAACGTCAGCCCATATGTCATTCTAGAGATTTGATTCCAGTATACCATAATTACGACCTTACTGGGCTCAGTCGTAATGCCTAAAAGGCAGTGTTGAAATTGAAGTGTCCACTGGTAGGTACTAGTGGAGCTATGGTTTCCCACGGTGCCATCTCTTTACCCAAAAGCTAGGAGATGGGTTAGAACATAGTTGAAAACGGTGCCGACTCGTCTTGTCGCAGAAAGTTCTTAGGGGTTCCTGTGGCCTTTTCAGCCGCGCCCTCCTTCTCTGCCGCTCTTGGTCGGGGACTGTTTATTTGTTATTCGCAGCTAACCTGCATATCTGCAGGCCGATCACCATCCGCCACCTGTGACCCCCCCAGTAGCCTTTTTTTTTTTTTTTTTTTTTTTTTTCTTGGTTGCGCCAATGGATGTGGTAATCTTCATAGATGCGGTAGCCCGTGCCACCAACATGCACGATTCGCAACACCCGAATGTTCGATGCCAGGAGTGCGCCTACGTACTAATCCACACCACTACGTCCTTCAACCACTCTCCCCGCGGGACTGCCGTTAGGTATTACTTCGCAGGGCTGGTTAGCAGATCATGCTATTCTTCTTGTATTTGCTTCTTCAGCTCTTCTAATTTTTTCAATTCTTCTTAGCTCATTTTGCACAATTGTCACAAATGTGCCGATTTCCATCCAATTTTCCTCCGACTGCAACATTTGGTCTATGAGTAGTATTGGACTGGGCAGATTAATTCTCCACTGCGAAAAACGTCGGCAATGAAATATGGCGTGCTCCGTATCTTCCTCCTCGTTTGAGCATTCTGGGCACAAAGGGGAGCTATCGTGTCCGAATCGGTGCAAGTATTTACGATAGCCGCCGTGACCAGATAGGAACTGCGTAAGGTGGTAGTTGTAATCCCCATGTGCTCGTTTTGTCCAGGTCTCGATGTCCGGGATCAACTTGTAGGTCCATCTGCCTTTTGTACTATTATCCCACCTGGCTTGCCAGAGGGCTGCTGAGACCGCTCGCTCTTCTCCTTTTATTCTTGCAATTTCACCTGCATCTTGTCGCCCTGGGGTTCTTCTATTATAAATCCTCAACATCTCGTCCGCGAGAATGTCGATCGGAATCATTCCTGCTATCACGAAGGCTGCTTCATCTGAGATTGTTCGAAATCCACAGATCGCTCTTAATGCACTGAGCCTGTATGCGGACAACAGATTTCTCTTGTTTGCTTTTATGGCGAGTGCTCCCGCCCAGACCGGAGCAGCGTATAAGAGGACTGAGCTGACTACTCTAGATAGGAGATTCCTCCTGGCATATCCAGGTCCACCAATGTTTGGTAGTATTCTAGAGAGAGCTCCTTGCAGCAGTAAAGCCTTGTTACTGGAGTACTCTATATGTGCTTTGAACTGTAATCTGCTATCAAGTATTACTCCCAGGTATTTGATTGATTCTTTCGATCGGATTATTTGATGTCCCACCCGTATATTGGTGTATTCCACAATTCTTCTACTGGTAATTAAGACGGCTTCCGTTTTATGGTCCGCTAATTCTAGACCGGCGGATACTAGCCAGTCTTTGATGCGAATAATCGCTACATTTGTGGCAGCCTCTATCTCCTTTATTTCTTTTGCCACCGTAACGACGGCAATGTCGTCTGCAAATCCGATTACTTGAACTCCTCTCGGCAACATAAGCCTTAGCACTCCGTCATACATAATGTTCCATAGGAGTGGACCGAGTACTGATCCTTGTGGAACCCCAGCTGAAACGCTGTAGTATTTCAACCCTTCGTCAGTTTCATACCTCAGTTTTCTGTTGGTAAAATAGTTTTCTATTATTCTCAGTAAGTAGTATGGCGTATTCATACTGGCTAGTGATTTTCTGATCAACGCCCAGTTTGCCGAGTTAAAGGCATTTTTGATGTCTAGAGTCACCACTAAGCAATATTTCTTTGTACCATACCGCCATCTTTCTCCTTGTATCGCTTCGGCCGCAATGTCGACCACAGTTTTTATGGCTTGAACAGTAGACCGCGATTTTCTAAACCCAAATTGTAAGTCTGATAGTGCTCCTCTCTCTTCTGCTACTGCGAGCAGTCTAGCATATATTATCCGTTCCAATCTCTTTCCCATTGTGTCTAGAAGGCATATTGGACGATACGAGGACGGTTCCCCAGGTGGCTTGTTTCCCTTTGGAAGCAAGACCAGGTGTTGTAGTTTCCAAGCATCCGGGAAAACTCCTTCTTCAAGACATTTTTGAATTGTTTCCATAAACATGTCTGGGCGCTTATGGATAGCTGCTTTTAGTGCCTTATTTGGTATGCCATCAGGTCCCGGCGCTTTATTGTCGCCTATCTTCCTGCATGCGTTCATGAGTTCATCCGCTGTGACTATTGGAATGTCCTCCGTGTTGGACTCCCTAACGATATGGTACATAGTAGATGTACTTCGGGGGAAAAGGTGTTCTACTATGGAGCTTAGGATTGCTGGACATGTTATTTGCGGCGACCTGCTGCCCTTTATCTTTGTCATGACGATCCTGTATGCTGTACCCCAAGGGTTTATGTCGGCTTCTACACAAAGTTTTTTAAAACATCTTGTCTTGCTCTCCCTGATTGCCTTTTTTAAGTCGCGTCTTGCTTTTTTAAAGACAATAAGGTGTTCTTCAAAGCGATCTCTTCCCCTAGATCTTTGGACTTTGCGTCGGGCTTTTAAGCACTTTGCTCTAAGCTTTTTTATTTCCTCATTCCACCAGTAGCATGGTGTTCCTCCTCTAGTACCCGTTCTTCTGGGCATTGATGCATCGCACGCAGTAGTGAGAATGCGGACGAGTTGTTGCATACAGGCTTCAGCTGTTCCGCTTTGAATTATGTTTCCAGTATTTATCATTTCTTCGAACGCCTCCAGGTCGAAGTTTGTGTCCTTCCATCTTGGGCCCTTTCGTTTAGCGCGTTGCACGGTACTCTTCTCCTTCGTTTCAAATATTATTGCTTGATGATCACTGTGCGTGTATTCTTCGCTGACTCGCCATTTTATGTTTCGTAAGAGGGAGTTGCTAACGAGCGTAATGTCGATAATCGAGCCCGTTCCTGCCTTACGATATGTGTTTGCACGACCTTGGTTTGCAATGCCTATGTTAAGGGTTGCAAAACTTTCTAGCAGACTACGGCCTCTGGCGTTTGTAAGTCTGCTACCCCACTCCGTTGCCCATGCATTAAAGTCGCCGCCGATAACCACAGGGGTTCTACCACGAACGTCGGCGGATAGGTTGTCTAGCATTGCCTGGTACTCGTTAATGGTCCAGCTTGGACGTGCATAGCAGCTGTAAAAATATATGCCATTTATTTTGGCCCGTGCAAAGCCCTCCGTAAGTCCGTTAGTTTCTTGAAAGGCATGCCTTCCACATATCCATATAGCAGCGTGCTTTGTCCTATCGCAGATCCATTTATTGCTGTCCAGAGTTTTATACGGTTCACTTATCAAAATAACGTCCGCTTTTTCTTCTCTAGCCGTTTGTGTCAGGATATCCTGTGCAATTCTACAGTGATTTAAGTTAGTCTGTATTATCTTCATGTTTTCTTGTTGATGATGGCCTTCCTAAAAACCAGACACTTGCTGCTTCCGGCTACATGCTTCGAATCGTTTGGGTGTTCTTTTCGACAGAACATGCATGATGGCTCCTTATCGCAGTACTTTGCTATGTGGCCTTCCGTTCCACACCTTCTACATAGCTTGGAGCGGTCCTCACTGCTTTTGCAATGCTTGGCTATATGCCCAAATTCAAGACATTTGAAGCATTTTTGGAGAAGCGTTCGTTCTCGAATGCGACAAATAACCCATCCAATTTTTACCTTTCCTGCATCTAACAGTTTCTTTGCCAGTCCGACGGGAAGTCCGATTGTTGCTGTTTGGGTTCCACCGTACGCTTTTCGCAAGGATAATATGTCTGCTGGTTGTAGTTCCACCCCGAGTTGAGTCCTTATTGCCTCGCAAATGTCCTTCTTTCCGGTAACTTCGTCGACGTCTTTCAGCTCGATGGTAGTGCGATGTGTGAGTGTCCTTACACTCGCTCGCTCTCCTAAAACCTCGCCAATGACACTCTTAAACTCTTCTGTCTTATTTCCATGTTCTTTGAGCTGTATTAGGAGCTCTCCTTTCTGGGTCCTTCTTATCCTGGATACCTCTTTTCCAATAGCTTCTAGTTTGGGGTCTGCTTTTACGCTGCGAAGTATCTCCGCGTAAGATAGTCCTTCACTTGCTTCGATGACGAACGCGTCCGGCTTACTTCTTTTCGCCTCAAGCTTCTTTTTGTTAGTCTCCTTCTTAGTTTTTCTCAACTGTTTGCCATCGTTTGACTTCTGTTTTGTCGGAATGGCGGTGTTCTTCTCCTTGATCCTCGGAGTTATGCCTCCAATATTGTTTTCTTTTTGCTTCGACTCTACCGCCTGGGGTTTTTTATTTCTCTTTGGTTCTGGGGTTTCGCCATTTTGACCCTGCCTTTTCTTGGGTTCTTGTGCGTTTCTCAGCCAGGGAGAGGTTTGTGAGGAGTTGTGTTTCCTTATCACCTCTTTTGCTTTTTCGTCCTGCAGTTGAATAGCAGAAAGCTCATATAGGGATCTAATGCTTTCAATTGCGTCTCTCATAGGTTGATGTATTGAACGCCTTTTCCTATCTTCTAACATTTCCACCAGTTGCCGTATCTGCTCACCTAGTTTGTGGAAGGCAGATAGCTGTGAATTTGGTTCAAATGCCGTCTCTCTTGTCGCAGAAAGAACACTGTTTTCAGTGCTTCTCCCTAAAGGTGCTGGTGCGGTGTCTGGTGACCTTAGCATCCTTGAGCTCCTTTGAAAGGGATTTTCCTTATTACCTTTCTCTTCCACTAATATTCCCTCCGATGATTTGGTTTTTGTTGGATTCATTTCGATTGGGTCCCCACTCAAAGCCGTTATCGATGTCCGAGTGTGTAGTAACCTAAGGATTCCATGGTTGTCTTTGCAAGCAGTGAGGCCATGCAAGGGTTGACACAGACCCTTATGAGGTGTTGTGCCAGAGCCAAATCGGTTTTAACAAGGAATGTTACATCTTGACCTACACCACCAACTTAATGGCGACGAGGCATCGAGCGTTCTTTGAGTTCTGCCAAGGTTTTAACGGGACGGGGGCGCTTGTAGCATTAGCCTGAAAGCCATTTCCGCAAAATTTCACTCTTGCTTACTCAGGTAACAGAATACTACAAACGTCAGCCCTCATAGCTGTCATTCCAATTATTTTTCCAGTATGCCATAATTAAGACCTTACTGGGCTCAGTCTTAATGTTTTACGGTAATTTTCAATTTATTTTAATAACTACATGCGTGTGCAGTCACTTCCGGGTGGAGAGACTGCACCATTCACCTTGTGGCGGGTACCGCCGGATCTCGCCATTTGCTTCTTGCCACCTTGTGGGGTGGGGAGCACTTACTTGTAAGACGGTGCTTGCTCGTCTTGTCACAGAGAGTTCATAGGGGTTCCTTTGACCTTTTCAGCCAAGCCCTCCTTCTCCGCCCTCCGGATGGGGGGCTGCTTATTGGGTTTCGCAGTTAGCCTCCATCTGGGTGTTCCGATAACCATGCTTGGATGCATTCCCTCAGCGTCATTCAGGCTTCAGCTCAGGTCATTTAGAGCTATAACGCTATGTTATGCCTCTGGAACACGAATGGATTTTAGTCGCCTCTTAGGACAGGCATACCTTACCTCAGGTCTATTCTAACCCCGACCTGAAGGGGTTGTGTGTGTGTGTGTGTGCTTTGGGTATATGAATGACCCAGATTTGATTTGTGTAGAGATTGCACGTATGACCTATATTTGAGTTGTTCGTATGTACACACATATTCATATTTAGATCATATGTTCATGTTGTATGTATGTATGATTGTTTTGCAGTGTTGTGTATATTTTAAAATTTTAGTGGACTGTTTTATGTAAATTTAGGTATAGGTATTTATAATTTATATATTGTAATTTTATTTTGATTTTATGGGCTTAATAAGATTTATTTAGTTTAATTGTTGAAGAGTTTAATTCTATTGCGTGTGTGGGTGTATGAAATGTCAGAAAAGTGAAAATTGCATGAGTCCCTATCTCATATTAATTATCTGTTATTGTATATTATTTTAAGGTTTTGACTCTAAATGAAATGGTGATTTGAGTTGTGAATTAACGGGTGTGTAAGCGGATATTTTTATTATTATTTGAGATGCAGAAATTTGAAAATTTAACTACATATTTATGGGCTATTGGTTTGTTGTGGATTTCGTTAATTTGGTGCTGTGATAGTTTTTTGATGGGTAGACATTAGTTCAGCTGTGCTATTTGTTGCATGATTTATTATGTTTTGTTGTGATGATGATTGAGATATTTGTCTTTAGATTTTGAATTTTATTCCTTATTTAACAAGTTTCGTTTTCTTGAATATTTGCAGCTAATAGTGAAAGCAGCACGGAAAAACGCATTGGACAGTTTGGGACATGAAAAACTGGACAGTTGAAGCGGATAATGCCCCAATTAATTTCGTGGACCAGGGGTTTGCATATATGTATATACATAAGCTGATGGGCGGCTACTGCCGGTAATTTTAAGTTTATTAAAGTGGACTGTATTTCATGGTGAGTATATTTGAGTTTATAAGATTTTTTTTTATTTTTATTTATTATTCATTTTTTATTATTATATTGAATATATGATTTGTTGTTTAGTTTAAGTGTAATATATAGGTTTTTCGTGTTGCGTGCATTTTTTTTGCATTATACATTTTGCATTATATATCTTCGCTACTGGCCTTTTGAATTCTCCTGTTTCAGTTTTTAGCTTCACTACTCGGATTAGTTGGTCAGCTCCTGGATAAGTCTCCGTGATACGAGCTAAAATCCATTTTGATGGTGGAAGCCGTTCGTCCTTTAGCAGGACTAAGTCTCCAACGTTGGGTTGCTTCTCCGTTTTCAACCACTTTGGGCGATTTTGAAGACGAGTCATAAGTTAGAGCAGAATTCTTTAATCTGCCGCCTATTCTTATGATTTGTTCTCCATCAATATAAAGGTTGAGAGTTTTGTACACCTTGGTTGACTTATTTTTACGCAACTACTAAATGTCTATATGCTAAGTTTTTTGTTAACGATTTTTTTTCTTAGCCATAAGTATACAGTATAAATAATTCTAAATGAAAGTCGAAAGACATAGATATAAGAATTTAGAGTAGCTTAGAGTGCCTGTGTGGGGCCAGTAAGTTAGTATAAGATTGTTAAGTAATTGTAAGCTAGCATTTAAACATTTTTTGTTAGTATGTAAGAGTTAATTAGTAAGAAAATAAAATGCATTGAAAACTGAAAACTGAAATTTTTACGCAACTCGTTGAAGATATCAGGAAACATTTCCTGCTGCACCATTCGTACAGCTGTGTGCAAGCTAGAGTTGATTTCACTTGGTGACAAAACTGATTTTAACCTTGAATTTTCTGTTTTCCGTGTGTTGTTGGTAAATCTTTTCACATAAGCCAAAATTCGTAAACAGTTTGTGAGTTTCGAGTGAGTTTGGATTAATTTTAAAATGTAATTTTCATTATTTATAGCGAGAAGAGTTTTGATTTCTCTTTTCTCTTCTTCTGTGTCGAGTTGCGTGGGCTGTGTTGGAATGGAAAATTCCCATAGTTTGGTGGGGATGTGTCGCCAAATGCTGACATTCGTCAGTCTCTGAATTTCTACTCGATTGGCGATAAATATTTTCCATCGAGTCGGTGGTGCAGATATCCAACTGAAGGTGATTGTGGAGTCAGTCCACGCATATGTTTTGATGTTTTGCACTGGGAGAACAGATATGGTGTAGCTAGAAGCTTTGCCAGGACTACTGCACCACAAAGCTCCAATCTTGGCAGTGAAACCGTATTGAGTGGCGCTACTCTAGTACTCTTGGAGATGAGTAAATGTGTGTGTGATGTTGTTGCAGTCCAAAACTCGGAGATAGACCACAGCTCCATACGCCTTGATGGATGCATCGCTGAATCCGTGGAGTTCCAACTGCTCATTTTGTCCTTGCGTGTTTACCCACCTAGGAATCTGGATGTCTTCAATCATGGCCAATTCTTGTTGAAGAGACAACCACTCTCGACGTACTTCCACCGGAATAGGGTCATCCCATGATAGACCATGTAGCCACAATTGTTGCATGATAATTATCGCCTTAACAATGCAAGGCGAAATCCATCCTAGGGGGTCAAAGAGACGCGCGATCGTTGATAGGATGGTCCGTTTTGAAACCACTTCCTCGACGGCGAGCTTCTGAAATGAAAACATATGTGAACTAGGATGCCAATTGATTCCCAACGTTTTCGTGTGTTGTGTTGTTCCAAAACTAAGGGAAACACTAGTATCCCGGTCTTCCTTCGGTATTAAATTCAGGAACTGTTGACTGTTGCTCATCTATTTTCTGAGATGAAACCCAGCGGAAAGAAGTAGGTTCGAAATTTGTTCAAATTTTTCTTTAGCTGCTTGGATGGAATCTGCACAAGACACGAGATCATCAATGTACATATCTTTCCATATCATTTGAGCTGCTAGTGGAAATGTTGGCTTTTCGTCATCAGCGAGTTTCTGCAGCGTACGATTTGCCGGATTTGGAGCAGGTGATGTGCCAAACATTAAGACCTTTACCTTGAAAAGTTTGATTGGAGTTGTTGGATCCTCTCGCCAATATGGGAGTTGGTAGTATGCGTCATCTGGATGAATCTGGATCTGGCGATACATCTTCTCGATATTTGCTGTAAAGGTAATTTTGTTTGTTCTCCATCTTAAAACAATTGATATAAAATCCGTCTGTGTTTGGTCCCGTCATCAGATGATCATTTACAGAACTGCCCTCTGCAGTCTTGAATGCAGCGTTGAAGACCACTCGCAGTTTAGTGGTTGTGCTCGATTCCCTGAAGACGACATGATGTGGCACAACATAATGGAAAGGCGATTTAAGTGTGGGGTCCTGGGTGATGTTCACTTCGTCCATCTGGTTGAGCTGTAAGTATTCCTGTATACATTTATTGTAGTCCTTGTAAAGTGTTGGGTTGGTAAGCAGTCTTTTTTCCTGCCTATAGAACATACTTAGGCTATTCTTTTGGGTTGAAATGAGTGCTGGACGCTGACCTCCTTTGAAAGGGAGTGCAACTTCAAAACGCCCTCCCGGCAACCGCTTGACATTTTGTAAAAAATGTTCCTCTCAAGCATTTTCTTCTTCAGTTAGGGCCCTTTCGAATGGTGATTCCTCAATTTCACAAAATGTCCTCAATTGTGTGTCTATGTCGGAAAATTGGGTAAACACCTGAATTGAGGGTGGTGTTTCGAGGGGAACTTTACCT
This sequence comes from Volucella bombylans, assembly GCA_949129095.1. NCBI lineage: Eukaryota > Metazoa > Arthropoda > Insecta > Diptera > Syrphidae > Volucella > Volucella bombylans. Next base: position 52,539,232 of record OX422142.1, on the reverse strand, counting down.
AATATTACTCAGCCAAATTGGGCGATCGGTGCAATTAACTCTGCTCCTCTTATGATGTCAGGTAAAACCGCCTCACAAAATATTTCATTTCCCAACAGTAAGTCGATACTGGAGGGTCGGTTAAAGGTAGGGGCTGCTAATTTCAGACCTTGGAGGTGTGCCCATCTATTTGGATACACCTCGCGACTCGGCAAAAACCCTGTTAAGGTTTTATAAACGTAACCTCGTGTCGAAGTTCTAAATTCTGAATATTTGGAACCCAGGTTGAGTTCAACAAAGTTTTGACAGGAACCATTTTTAACTTGTCCTAAAACTTGGATATCAAAAAATGTTTTATGTTTTTTCAACCTTAAAATTTGTACCGCTGATTCGGTGATAAAAGTTGTTGTGATCCGTGATCAAGCAAAGTTCGGAAGCTAATATAGTCGCCATTAGCAGATTTCACCTTGACGATAGCTGTTGCCAATGAAATTTGTGTGTTGGTGTGGTCGTTAGTGTGGAAGCAGTTTGCCGATGACTGTTGTTCATCAGAAGGATGAAATGAAGCTGCCTTTGGCTTGATTTGGGTTGATATATGGTGTGTTTGGTATTGGTATTTATTCTGTGTGTTTGAGTTTTGGGGCATAAATGTATTGTTATTATTATTTGGGTAGATATGAGTGGATGGTTGCGACGATGCTTGAGCAGGGGGGAATTGGTTAGTGTTGTGTATTTGATTAGAGTGAGAGAATGATTGCTGTGTGTTGTAATTTGGTTGTAACTGATTAGAAGGGAAAGCTGATTGTGGGTGAGGCTTATACAGATTTGAATTGTTGTTCGTGTCAAAATGAAGCATGGAATTGGGACGCTTTTTGCAAAAATGGCAGGATTTGTTGCTCGGACAACTATTTGTTTTGTGGCTATAAGCCAAGCAATTAAAACAATTACCTAATTATTTAACAACACGCTGCCTGGTTTTTACATCCATATTTGAAAATTTGTTACAGGCTCGCAATGAATGAATACCTTCGTGGCAAACCTTGCAACTGAAATTTTCCTTTGCTACCGTATTGGCATAGAAGACGTTCTTGTGAGACCTTTTTTGTGTTGGGGGCTTTGTGTTTTGTTGCTGATCCACTATCTCTAGTGTTCGAAATTTTGTTTCTAAAAACTCAGAAAGTTCTTTGAAAGTAGGAATTTCCTTTTTTGTCCCCAGAGAAGACTCCCACGATGACTGAGTTGATTTCGGAAATTTCTTTAACAGCAAGAATATGATAATTACATCCCAATTCTGCACTGGCAAGTCAAGATTCTTCAGTGAATGTAAAATTTTCGTCGAGTTATCCAAAAGTTCATGGATTCCGATGGCAGATTCTTCTCGGACGACTGGCAAATCATAAAACAACTTCAATTCCTTGTTCACTAAAATCCGTTTGAAATCATAGCGGGATATTAAAAGTTCGCACTCTTGGTCGTAACAAACGTTGTCCACATTGACGTGATCAAGTAATGTACCAGCACTTTCTTTGCAGCATGATTTTAAATAATGTAATTTTTCTATTTTAGATAAGGATGTGTTGCTGTGTACGAGTGAAACGAATTGGTCGTGGAATGAACGCCAGTTCTCATATTCACCTGTAAATGAAGGCGGATGGATTTTCGGAAGGTGAACCTCATGGCACCTCTTAGACTCTGAGGGATGTGAACACTCTTCAGGCTTTGTTTGAGTGGATGTTTCAAGTTTCTGCAGCTCATCTAAAAGTTGTGACTTGTACAGAACGTATATTTCTTTTGCCTCATCATATTTAAAATCTAATTGCTCCAAAACTTCCTTCTCAATCTCCTTATTATCATAAATCATATCTTTTTTCAATATTCGATAAATTAATTTCTAAGAGATCGAGGCACGTGCTAATGTAATTTTTCGTACGGCGAGTAGGGCTTACGGTCTTTTTAAAATTTTCAAAGTCTTTTGAGACTTGGTTACAGGTTTTTACAAATAATTTTGATATGCCCATTTATTTTAATAAATTTAAAAAATGCTATTGTATATAGTGTATGTGTATGTGCAAATAATTAACGAGCAAATTGTATTCACTTTGAATTATGTCTTCTAAAGTATTGTAATTTCCTGGATATCCCTCCTTAGAAGCTCTCCTTTAGAATCCTTTTATTATTATTATTATTTATTTATTAAAACAATTCATTGTAAAAGTAAGATATAATCTTATGTTTAATTGTACAAGCTAAGCTTATATTACATTATAAAAAGTTTAGATACCAAAAGAAAAAAAAAAATCAAATAAAGAAAGACAGATAAAAGTAAAACTTAAAGAAGAAAAGGGAAGATAGAGGAACGAAATAGGTAAGAGTAATGAAATTCCATTAGTAAATTTGTGCATAGTATTCAAAAGCTTTTCTAGTAAAAGTAGTTATGTTATTTGCTCGTTTAATATACATGGGTAGCTCATTCCAAAGATGAATCGCATGTATATAAAATTGTCGGCTTGTAATTAAATATTTATGTCTGGGTGGAATTATTTTCATTGTTCTTGGATTAGTCGCGAACTTAATTTTTTCAAAAAGGTAATCCGGTTGTTTTTTTGTTATAATTTTGCGAAATAGTTTAACGGTTCTGTAATTCATAAGAGCTAATAGTGAACAGCCTATTATTTTTTTGGTATATTCGGAAATGTAGTCAGACCTTTTTATATTAAAAATATATCTCGCGCAGCTATTGTATGCCACGATAAGTTTCCTTTTGGATAAGTAGTCTATGTCCGAATATATTTCACATCCATAAAGAAATAACGGTAAAATGAAGGATTTAACAAGCTTAAGTTTAACATTAGTGGGAAGATACTGTGATAACCACTTAAATGTGAGCAGCGACATCTAGATTTACAGAGCAGAAGATGTCGATACTCGAAGACCAGAAGATTTCGATACTTGAATAACAAAGTCTCGACCATTGATGACTGGAGAGTGGAATCGAATTTTCTAGCAAATTGGAAATTGTATGGGACGCTGGATGGCGAGGATAGTTCTCGAAGTATGCCATTCGAGTATAAATACCAGCATCCCCAAGGTATGCAAATCAGTTCTAAAGTGAAATTTGAAGTGTTAATTAGGAGAAGTGATTAAGTGGTTTAAGTAAAAGATAAGAAAAGTATAAGCGGTTGAGAAATTGGATTGTACTGAGAGAAACAATTAAATAGTGAATTGTAACTATACTGAATAAAGCGATTTCTATTGAAAAGAATAAGTTCTATCATTTGTACCCACACAAACATTTTACAATACTTTGTCGTGGGGCTTGGACCACGTAGAGCACCATAAATTTTTGATATAACTTTGTTTACGTGAAAATTCCAATTCAAGTTATTAGTAAAGTATATCCCAAGATTTTTTATATTATCAACATACTCAACAGTTGTATCATTAAGAATTATTTGAGGGAATACTGCATTTTTGCTCGGTTAATTATCATAACTTTAGTTTTAGTTGGATTGAGACTAAGTCCATTATTTAAAGACCAGGTGTGAATTTCTTTTATCATTCGATCAATATTATTAAATCCTTGGTTTTTGAATGATTTCGGGAATAACGAATATATTTGGACATCATCAGCATATATATGATGTTCGCAGGTCGTAAAACACTTAGATATGTCGTTTATAAAGTATGAAAATAACAAAGGACCCAAGACGGAACCTTGTGGGACACCTGAAGAGACTTGTAGATGCGAAGAACATCTATTACCGACGCATACATATTGGGACCGATCTGATAAATATGAACTCATTAAATTGCCGATGGAGCTTTCAAAGAAAAATTGCTTTTCCAGCTTATTCAATAATAACGAATGATTAACACTATCAAACGCCTTAGAAAAATCAAGAAATACTGTAAGACCCAACATATCGCTGTCTAAGCCGGCTCGTAAATCTTTGAGTATAGCTGTGGTATATTTATATTTGGCGCTGAAACCGGACTGAAATTTCGTGGTAAGATTTTTTCTATTTAAAAATGATTTTATTTGGTTACTAATAATAGTTTCAAATACTTTACTTAAAAAAGGAAGAATCGCTATTGGTCGGTATTCGATATTATTAGAAGTTGATGGTTTTGGCAGGGGTACAATTTTAGCAATTTTCCACCTATCGGGAAAAACTAACGTAGTTATGATCGAGTTAAATATGTGGGTTATGTGAGAAAGTAGTACAGGTAGTAGAATTTTAATAAAAACTGGGAAAACATTATCCGAGCCAACAGCTTTGGATTTGATCTTGAGAATTATTTGGCCAACACTTAACTCATCAACTCCGGAGAGTGAAAAAATTACTTCTTGCTGATTGCCGGTGGTAGAAGGGACGGTCTGAAAATCAAGTGGATTGCAGTTGTTTTGAACAAACTTTCTGTTAAGCACATCCAGGTCGGTGTTATGAGGAATAGATTCCTTAGCATACTTCAGTCCCATTTCCCGGACGTTCTTCCAAAATTTCGAGGTAGAATTTGTTGGAGTTGAATTTGTTCTGGTAAAAAGACTTTTTCTTATTTCGAATCAGAAGGGTAACTGCGTTTCTTACTGTAGCGTATTCATTATAAATAGCTGAATATTTGTATCTCCTCCACCTTGCGTAAAGAAGATTTCGTCTACTAATAAGACTTAGGACTTCCAATGTTAGCCAGGGAATGTTCATCTTATTAGAAACTTTTTTTTTTTTGGTACATGTTTGTGAAACAAATAACAAACAAAATTATAAAAATATTCGAGTTGAATATTAACATTACCTGTTGTATATATTAGGGTCCAATTCAAACTCCTAAAATCACTAAGCAATGCATTTAAATTAATTTTTGAAAAGTTATACGACCTTTCTTCACCTTGATTTACATTTACTGGAAATGCAGTTATGTTCAAATATATCAAATCATGGTGCGAAAAAGCAGGTACAAGAAGTTGGTCGTAGTGCAATATGGAATCAGGATTAGACACTGTTAGGCGCAAAATGAGTTGGTTGATCATAATTCGCAAAATGTAAATTAAATGATTTTACCATATCAACGAATTGTTTATTTTTCCTTCCAGGACATTTAAATTAAGGTCTCCGCAAAGTACAACTTTCGCATAAAGTGGAGACAATTCCTCTAACAAAACTCTTATAAAAAAGCAGTTTGCTGTGTTTGGTGCCATGTATATACGAGTACATCCAATCAATATTTTGTCAGAAGTATGTGTGATTTCGACAAAAATGTACTCTATAAGTTCATTCGGCTTTGATCTTTTACCAAATTAAATCCATACTTTTTTTTTAATATAAATTGCTACTCCCCCTCCTGTCTTATTTTGTCTATCTGCACGTTTGGGCTTGTGGTAATTATTACTTTTAAAAAGGTCATCACCCATTTCCGGACATAGTCAGGTTTCTGGCAAACAAACAACATCGACCAAACTATCGTTAAAAATTGAACACATTTCATCTATTTTGTTTTTTAAGCTTTGAACATTTAAGTGACAAATACTTAAACCCTTCTTCTGTTTACATAAAATATTTAATAATATTTTTGATACAAGTAAAAGTTCTTTCGAAGGACTTGCTAAAAAAATACAATCCGCGCAACTTTGAATATCCAAATGGAACACGATTTTTGGGATACGTTATATGATGTTGTGTATTTGGCCAGGTACTTGATAAGACTGCCTAGCAATGAGTATAATACTTAAAATCTAACCTCGGCACAATTGCCTCCAATGGCCTTGGTTCCCATGGGAAAGCTCATGCAGGTTCGCGCATGCAGGTGAAAAATGCATACGATGCGTCTGACTGGATACTTGAGTCTTATCGTATTTCAGTCAGATAGGTGGCTGCTTACGCGTGTTAACTGCCGCCCTTTCAAATATCTGCGTCCCGCAGATCTACACATGAACATGTTGAGCAGCTTAGGTTTTCATCGGGTTGTTGAACTTCCTTGGCAACGCGTTGCGCTGGGCAAGGGACTTGTTTGTGACGAAAGGACGCACGAAGTTCTGGAATGTTAGCTCTCCCGTAGATCTTTCCACACAGCAAACAGATTGAAATGAAGATTACTATGATGATACAAATTTCTGTAATTATAGAAGAACTAAGACTTGCTTTTAGGGATTTAATGTGTTCTATGTTTTTAACACTGTCATATAAATGATCTATATCAAGTTTCACCCTTTTGCTAGTTACGTTTGCCAGGACAGGAGGGAGTGCTTGTAGACCCTTAGAAGTTGTACTGGAGTATGTCCGATCCCTGATGCTGATTGTTTCGTTGTCCAGCTGGATCAAGTAAGCGCCTTCTAAAGGAATTGAGGAGTTTCTATCTAAAAGAGAGCCATTAAAGTTAGTAACAAAAATAGTGTTTTCTCCGATCAATTCAATGATCTATGCATTGGTCTTTCTGAAGTCGCATGCTGCAGTACCACCTTTGAGGATTCTTGGTAGCGTATCTTCTGGTAATTTTTTTACTGCACTTTCCTCACATACGGAAGTATTCCCTATATGAAGGCAGTCACCTTCTAGTCCGTACGTTTCGTCGTAGTTGATAAGTAGTTTCGTAAAATTTAAGTCAAGTTGTTGTCCGTCATTAATTGCAGCGCGAGCGTTCACTAGATGAACAATTTTAGGCCCAACCGTCGGAATTGATAAAACGTAAAGCAGTAAAGTTCCATTTGTGAACACAGACGGTCGCCCGTACTCTACGGCTTCCACGACGTTTTGGTAAGGTAGGGTTTCTAGATCGTTTGTGATGGTATTGACCTCTTCAGAGTCTAATATGTTGCTATTTACTATCCCTGTCTTAGCCATCTGGCAGACCCTAATAACTTCATTTACACCCTCCTTTAGTATAAGTATCTTGTCAAGTAAGTCGTGTCTTAGTTTCTCAGATTCTCCCTTCTGTAAGGCGTTATTGTAGCGGCCGATTTTTTTGTTAACTTTGTTCATAACGTCATGCGTTGCGTCAAATAACTTCTCGTTAATTTTGTATTGGTGGTTATTGTTTTTTGCTAAGTCGGTCTGTGTTTGTAAAAGTTCGTCCCAGTCAGTTCCATCAGGGGAACCCGCCAGCCATTTCCAGGCGGTTCCAATCCAATTAATGGATCTAACTCTTCTCGACCGTGGGTCGCGAAGTTCTCTTAAGCGATCCTTAGTCTGGTTTAGGTGATGGTTTAAAACCAGACGTGTTTCTTCATCCCATACCCGCTTCGTAACAAGTTGTTCAGTTTGTTGTACAAGTCCGTCGTAAAGTTTTAAGTTAATAACGTGTATAAGTTTCAAGTACCCATTCGTCATCCCGGCATCACCTTCCCTAACTGTCACAATTGGCGATTTATACGAAAAAATATGCAAGGCTTCCGAGGGAACCAACAAAACTAAACTGTAATACAAATTTGTTATTTTATTTAGGGATTAGATCATTATTATTATTACCACAAAAATAAAAGCTTAACATTAATTACGTATCTGTGTTATATATGTAGAAATTGTTGTAGGTTACAATTTTTTATGGCATAGGAAACATTCCCCTTTTTTTGTTTTTTTTTTATCTCAGTTCTTTTAAATGTTCTTTTGGATATTAATATTTTTTAAATGAGCTTTGTGAATATCTGTCGTTATGGTAACACGATTATTCTTTGCAACGATCTCTTTTTTAAACAAGGGCTTAATTTTTCCTTTGATGCGTTTAATAGCGGTGTAAACCACGTCCCCCTCACGATACTCACTGGGTTTACCTCTCTTTAAATTTAACCTTACATTTCTGGCCTCCATGTTTCGCTTAATAATGCCCTTGGATCTTTATTGATTCTTGAGCGGATGTTTAAAAGATTTTGATAATTGACTCTGACTCTTGAATAAAATAAAATGCGGACGAACTATGCCGAATCAATGGAGAAGTAGCTTTTTGGTTCTGTTATACAAAGGCAAAGGCGACACGCGAGAATGCAACAACTACCGCTCAATCAAGCTGATGTCACACACGATGAAAATCGTTGAAAGAGTTTTACACAAACGTCTTCGCAAAATCATAAAGCTCGACGATAGCCAGTGTGGATTCGTGGAAGGAAGATCGACGGTGGACACAATCCCAAGCTTGCGAATATTAATGGAAAAACATCGGGATTCGTCAAAAGATCTGCACATGGTATTTATTGATCAAGAAAAGGCATTCGATGGTGTGCCTAGAGATCTCATATGGACCGCGCTGAGGTCTCAAAAGGTACCGGAAACGTCAAAACTGCTGTTAAATGTACCGCCGGACTTACGAGAGAATTTCCGGTAAATGTCGGAGTGCATCAAGGAAGCGTTCTTAGCCCTTTCCTCTTTAACGTGGTACTAGACTATCTTTTCAAAGATTGCATATAATGTCGTAGATTTACAAAACGTCCTAAGTAAATGGAAAGACGCGCTAGAGAAAAACGGGTTTAAAGTAAGTCGCTCAAAGACGGAACATTTGACCTGCCCATTTTCGGATCCACTGCGACCTACTCCAGATATAATGTTGGACGGAATAGTTCTTCCGAAAACCACTAGGTACAAGTATTTAGGATCAATCGTTAACATAGAAGCGAAATATGACGACGACGTAAGGCACAGAGTAAGTGTGGGATGGATGAAATGGCGAGCAAATTCGGGAATCTTCTGTGACCGAAAATTTCCACTTAAATTGAAGGAAAAACTTTACACCACGATGGTTCGGCCAGCTCTTACATATGGTTCGCAGTGCTGGACAATATACGAAGCGTTTAAAAATGTCGACTGGAGTTACGAAACGCGACTGCATTAGATCTACGCACATTAGAGGAAGTCTACACATAAAAAATAAAATTCGGTAATTGAACAACTTGAGTCGGATAGAATTAGCTGGTATTGCCACGTTCAAAGAAGATCTCCGGAAAATCCCGTTAAGAAGGCAATATCAACTACGGTCGCTCCTACTAAAAGAAAACTAGGTAGGAAAAAGAATTCCTGGATTGCTCAGATGGCAAATGCACAACAACGTCTGGGGCTAACCGCCGAAGCGATACAGGACCGAGCAGTATGCAGACGTGTTCTGCGATCTGCGACATTAGCCAACCCCATAAGTGGAGCAGTAGCGATGCAGTAAAAATGGGAAACTCGTTATGCATAAGTTCGTGTAGCGAGGAAAGGGCTAGTAAAAGGAAAAGAAGAAGAAGAATTGACTCTCTGGGACCTATTAAATTATATGTCGGTTGGTTTACGTTTGATGACCGAATGTATAGTGTTGTTATAGCGATCTACGGCTACGTGGACAAGTTCCTTGACCTTTAAATCTGAATTTTCGGCTTTAAGGCACCGATAGATTTCCAGTATAGTGGAATGTACCCTCTCTATTTGCCCATTTACCTCGCTTCTGTGGGTTGGGGTTAGGTATAGTTTGATTCCTAGAGTTTTAATAAAGTTTAGGACGATTGGGCTGAAGAAGCCTCTTTCATTGTCCGTGACTAAAATTGTTGGGACTGTAAAGTAATGTAAAATTTTAATAAATTTTGATCTGATGTAAATGGCAGATTTATCTTTAATATGGAAAAATTTAGAAAACTTAGAAAACTTAGAAAACTTGTCAACTAAGGTTAAAAATTTCTCGTTTTGAAGTTCCATGATATCCATATGAAGAATTTCGCATGGATACTTGGGAATGGGTGTTCCCTGCAAAGTGGGAGTCATGAGGTGTCGATCATACTTGTTGGTATTACAGATTTCGCATGACGAAGTTAATTTTTTTACTCTAGACATCATATGTGGAAAATAAAATTGTTCGAGGATTTGCTCTTTGTTTTCCCTTGCCGACCGATGGGCTCTTTTGTGTTCTTTCTCTATAATTAGGAATTGGCGGTCTTCATTAGCAACGTCCTCGACAACTTTTTGCGTTACGCGAATCTTGTATTTTTCGAAGTTTTCCAGATAGACCTTTTGAAGCAATCCCAGATAGTTCTCCGGAATTTTAATTCCGTTTACTACATTTGGGTTCAAGTTTTCCCTAAGAATTTCTATAAGATTAGCCTGACAAAAGGTTCTTGCGGAAATATAATGGCGATGATAGCCCTGATGCGGTTCTTCGTGATAATTCTGTATATAAGCTGGTTTCTAAAAACATTAATTGGAGCTTCTACATGTGGTATTAGGTTGGAATTATCATGATTAGTACTGTGCGCGGTGCAAGAATCTGTATCGCTGTTGGAGAGCTCACAAAGTCCCTCTTCAGCCGTACGAATTAATGCGTCTGCCCCTGAAGCTTGTCCTTCACTTGCAGTATCCGTGACTGATTCGGAGAGTGCTTCTTGCAGCTCGCTTGCAGATTCAGTACTTGTGTCTTTTTCGCCAGCTGTTCCGGCTGCGTTAGGTAGACCAGGCAGATGGTTAACTTCCGTCTTCAGGCGTGAGAGAGCATCAGCTACGAAATTCGATTTTCCTGGTGTGTAAGTCAATTCGCAGTTATACTCCTCAATTGCTTTCCAGCGTTTGAGTTTCGCACTGTGGTTTCTATTACTCAGTGGGAATGTCAGGGGCTGGTGGCCGATTCTTTGCTCCATACAGATAATTTCTCAAATTATCCAGAGCCCAGACTACTGCATGCATCTCCTTCTCATTGGTTGCGTAATTTTCCTCTGTTCGATTCAGAGAGCGAGATATATACGCGACTGGCCTCTCCTGCCATGCTCACCCTGAGACAGCACAGCACCGATTGCTGCAAAATTTGAAGCATCTGTGGTCAACTTGAAGCTTTTCTTGAAGTTCGCAAATGCCAGTACTTCTGCAGAAGTGAGTAGCTCCTTCAAGGTTTCGAAAGCCTTAATTGCATCTTCATTGAGAGAGATTGGGAAATTTTTGGATTGATTAGCTCGAACTTGTGCAAATTCCCCTCGAGTTATATTCATCAATGGTTTGGCTAATCTAGCATAATCACGGATAAATTTCCTGTAGTAGGAAGTTAACCCGAGGAAGCTTTCCAGTTCTTTTAAGTTTGTCGGTGGAAGGATTTTTTCGATAGCCTTAACCTTTTTAGGGTCTGGGAGGATACCATCAGGAGTAACAAGGTAAGTGTAAGTAATTTAAGCTAATTTTTAAGCGTTTTTTGTTTAGCGTATAAGAGTAACTTAAGTTAAAAAATAAAAATGCATAAGAAGTGAACTGACTGTAAATTGAAGGATTCTACCATATCAATGAATTGTTTATTGTTTCCTTCCAGGATATTCAAATTAAGGTCTCCGTAAAGTTCAACTTTCGCATAAAGTGGAGACAATTCCTCTAACAAAACTCTTATATAAGAGCAGTTTGCTGTGTTTGGTGCCATGTATAAACATCCAATCAATATTCTGTCAGAAGTATGTGTGATTTCGACAAAAATGTACTCTATAAGTTCATTCGGCTTTGATTTGTTTACCAAATTAAATCCATACTTTTTTTTAATATAAATTGCTACTCCCCCTCCTGTATTATTTTGTCTATCTGCACGTTTGGGCTTGTGGTAATTATTACTTTTAAAAAGGTCATCACCCATTTCCGGACATAGTCAGGTTTCTGGCAAACAAACAACATCGACCAAACTATCGTTAGAAATTGAACACATTTCATCTATTTTGTTTTTTAAGCTTCGAACATTTAAGTGACAAATACTGAAACCCTTCTTTTGTTTACATAAAACATTTAATAATATTTTTGATACATCTTTGTGACTACCCTGTGTTTGAAAATTATGAATCATGTTGGGTACATACACAAGCGACAAACAACAACTACCTTTATGACATTATTTACTTCTGGAATTAAATAAAATGAAACAAAAGAAAGAGGAGAAAGAAGAAAAGAGAAAAATAGAGTAAGAAGGAAAAGAATGACGGAAAACGTAAATAAATTTAAATAAGAAAGAGTTGAATAAAGTGGAAAGTACAAATACATTTGGCAATTTTTTTTTCAAAATTGATCATTTGATAAATTAATATCTAAGTAAAATTAAATTAAAGAGTATCAGGTTCTGTTGCTCCTACAGATTTTGATGGTTGACATCTCGCGGAAATAGCATTTAATATCAGCTCGGCGTGTATGCATATATGTTGTCCTAGTTTTTGTTCTCTAATGAAAACACATCCAGATCTGGTAGTGGCTGAGAAAATCTCTTTTCGCTGCTTCATGCGAAAAGCTCGTCGAAGGAGAGAACGATTTCTGTTCGTTAGACTCTCGTTGAAGAAGATTGGTTTATTTGAGTCCAATCCAACATCTCTTAGGCAAAGCTGTCTTTTTCCTCTTTTTCGATGATCGGCAATGGCCTTTATGACATTGTTACGTTCTTCTGGGGAATTAAATTTCAATATGATGGGTGGGTCATTAGTGTTGTCTCGATGCCGAGAACGAAAAACAGCTTTTCAAGTTGGAGGCTTGCTCTCGATGACACGGCATAAGCAGTGGAAAATTGATTTTAAATTTTCTTCATGGAGCTGCGGAACTCCAAAAAGAATTGCATCGGCTGCAAGCTCTTTCCTTTCTAGAGCGTCACATCTATTTCTCAGATCTGTTATATCGTCATCAAGGAAGGTTGATTTGTTAATATGCGTTTGAATTTTCTCCACACGAAAATGCAAATCTATGAGGGTTTTATCGATTTTTTCTTCATAGACTGCGCAGTTTTTCTCAATGCGTGTAATTTTGTTCATTATATCGCTGCGCAGGTTCTTAATTTCTTAATCGGTATGTTTTTTTAAATGCTCTTCTAACTCCCCAAGAGTAACAACCATTGTTTGAGTGGGGGGTAAATTTTTGGATGTTGTCGGTGCCCCATTCTGCCTCGGCGTTCCACCTACTGAGATTGCTGCTGCGTCTGAAGAGCACCCGTGTTTTCTCGATCGGAGATTTACTGTATTACCTTGTAAGTTGCTCATTTTCTCAATATATATTTCCTTTTGTTGCAAATTAGGTGTTATGTTTATTTGTTTGTTATTATTTAATTTTTTTAAGAAGAAGCAAGGTGAATACACAAATTAGGGGCAATCGACAAGAAAATTGAATAACGCACAGTTTTATAATATTTAACGACTTTTAAAAGCTCAAAAATGAATTAATTATGCGGGAGAAACCAAAGAACACGTCTATTCACTCTCTTAACATCACTTAACATTTTGTTGAGTCTCACTCCGTGAATTTCTTCCTTTCCAGCTCTGATTCCTCACTTGCAACTTGTATTTATTAAATTTGTTTTTTTTTTGGAATATAGGGCCACACACTGATTTAATTATTTAATTTAAAAATTTGAAATGGTTTGTAAATTTAACACCATACTTAAATGTTTGCTGATTATTTTTGTTTTCTATGGCTCAGGACCAAAATGTTCGGCAATGGTTATTTTGTTCAACCGTGATGTATTTAGTTGAACTGTGTATCAACAGTATCAACTGTGTTGTTAATTAAAATGTACTGTCTTGAAAACTGCGTACAAAAACTGTATAGAAAAACTGTGTAAGAAAAATAATTTTAAATAAAACCAACTGTTTGCTTCAACGTTATAAAATTGATGATTTATTTTGTGTAAAAATGTATTCCTTTTATATTAATTTTTGACATAAGCAATTTTATCTCATGAGAGATTTATCATGAGTGTGTTTGTTTAAATATTTTAAGTGTACACATTTTCTATGTTTTTTATTTCTTTTACATTTGAAATATTTAATTTTAATATATATCTTTATCAGTAACATCTATAAACATTTCATTTAGAAAAGATAATTCATATAAATTTTACATACTTACTATTTTTTAGCAATATTCCTGTCCTCAGCCCAACTCCAACGACGCACGACACGTAAAAGAAAGAAAATCATCGTGGAATATTGTTTGACAACTCTTAAGGAGCATGTTCACTCATTCTTCCGTTTTCGATTTGGGCTGCGTTCATCGATGAAGTCATAGCTGAGGGCAAGATTACATTTATGTCGTTACAATTTTATGACAGTTCCAAAAAACACCACCGTTACAGGTCGGAGACATTGTCATCATCGTCGATGAAAACTTACCTAGCCATTGCTAGCCGAAAGGAAAAATAACTAATACCATAAAAACGAAGGACGGGCAGGTCAAGTCACGGTCCAAACGCAAAGTGGAATATTCAAAAAACCATCCGTCAAGATTGCCAAACTAGACGTCGGCAATAACAAAGGGTAATCTCGACCCGTGGACTCAATTACGAGGGGGAGGATGTTGACGCCGAAATACATAGTAATACATACATGTATATTTATCTCCAATATTAAGTAACATACAATAATGTAATGGTACATTGTTTGTATTGGTTTTTTTTTAGGCGACTGGCTCCCTATACATACTCGTAACATTCCGCAATATAACTGTCCTTTGTTATATGTCACGTAGAGCAAATACATTTGAACGAAGGAGTTATGTTGGAGATTTTGCAAGAGTCAGTCGATGATAGACACGGGAATAAACATATTGTTTTTAAAGCGCTTCTTCGCTAAGTGAATTACAATAAATGAAGTTGCTCTTAAAAAATGTGTTAGATTTTAATATAAGCCGTGCACCGCGACACGTTGGATTGCTGGAGTGGTTGCTAAAGTTTTAGGACTTGTAAACTACCTCATTCAAACAGCTAAAGACAACGTCAAGTGACATCAAAACCGGCTTCGAGCCCGACAGCATGGAGAAATGTCAAGCGTAGTTCCCAGTGAAGATTTTGACAACGAATTAGACATAGTGCCAGTAACATCGCTAAGCCGTACTTCAAGTGATAACGCTGAGATACCTGGGTCTTTAGATGCCAGAGAAACAACACAGCGTACCGAATCTATACAACCGGCTTTAGACACTCAAGAAGCAAAAAAGGCACAGAAAACAGAATCTATATCATCTGTGAATTCCAGACGTACAGAAATACTAAGAAAGCAGAAAGTTTTGTTCCAAGTGAAAAGATAAATTAGGTCAGAGGGAATGATGCAACCGCATCTGTAAATTTTATAAAATGTCATTTAATGCTTTTAATTGGTAACATTGTTAGTCATTTTTACGATTCTCAAAGTTCTTCTCACACGTTTCATTTCCCGCTGTATTACTGTCATACTTTCATTGCATATTTGACTTCTTTGTATTCGCATTTATTTTTGTTTTGTATATTTTTTTTAATCTCAATTAAACACTGAAATCCTAAATTAAAATCGTTCCCGTTTTTTAATTTATTTTATTTTTTTTGCAATTCCTTATAAGTGGATATTCATGTCGAAGATGAATCAAAATGGAAATATTACACGTTTTAAGGCAAGATTGGTTATAAAATGGTTTATTCAAAAAAGGGCCATCGATTTTGAAGATATATATTCCCCCTTGTACGTTATACATCAATTAGATACCTGCTCGCATTGGCAGTAAAATATTGTAAAATGTTTGTGTGGGTACAAATGATAGAACTTATTCTTTTCAATATAAATCCCTTTATTCAGTACAGTTAAAATTCACTATTTAATTCTTTCTCTCAGTACAATTCAATTTCTCAACCACTTATACTTTTCTTATCTTTTACTTAAACCACTTAATCACTTCTCCCAATTAACACTTCAAATTACACTTTAGAACTCATTTGCATACCTTTGGGATGCTGGTATACTCGAATGACATACTTCGAGAACAATCCTCGCCATCCAGCGTCCCATACAATTTCCAATTTGCTAGAAAATTCGATTCCACTCTCCAGTCGTCTCGACTGTTATTGCTATTCCAGTATCTTTGTTATTCCAGTATCTGCCCCGCGAAGTTGGTGCTTAAGCATTTCCCGACTGATGGCTTCGGGAAGGTTGACCGGCTTCTTGATAGCTGTTTCTGCTGGTTTCTTCCTCTATTTGCTTGCCACCACAGTGAGGGCAGTCTTTTCGTCGCACCGGTTCCTTACACTGCCTTTGAAGGTGTCCTATTTTACTGCAATTCCAGCAGCGCATTATTCGTCTATCCCGCCGAGTATCTCGTTCCTCGGCACTAATTCTTGTGCAGGAGCATTCAATAGATGCTACTTCCCTGGCGAAATGTGTTCCCCTGGATGCCTGATTGGCTGCTTCCATCGCCAGAGCGAAGGCAAGTGCTTCAGCAAGGGTTCTTTTCCCGGCCATCCTTACTGCTGACTGTAGCTTCGAATCTGCAATTCCCCTGATTAATGCATCTTTTGCCATTTCGTCGATAATTTCCTGTCCTGCGGTGGGGTATGACAGATGTGCCAGTCTACTCACGTCTGCTTGGAGCTGCTGAAGTGTTTCTCCTCGTTACTGCGTTCGGCTTTGCAATTGGACCTTGTAGACCTCCTGCATGTGGCTATCCCCAAACCGTTTCTCGATAGCCTGTACTAAAGTCACATAATCTTTATGCTTTTCGATGTCTACTGTTTGCAACAATTCTGCTGCAGGACCGTGCAAGGCCATTGTTAGGGCAAAGCACTTTTCCTCATTGTCCCAGTCGTTTGCACAGGCAGCCATTTCAAACTGCTTCTTATAAGTAGACCATGAGGTCTGGCCAACGAATGAGGGAGGCTTCAACTCTTTTCTCCTTGGACCGCTTAAGGAAGATTCTCGCAGTTTCTGTTTTCGCACTGTGTCGAGCTCTTTTGCCAGTTGCTGAACTTTGCTGTCCATTTCTTCGAATTTTTCGCCAACATTCTTCTCTATTGTATCAAATTTGTTATCAACGTTCTTCTCTATTCTTTCAAATTTGTCATCGATTTCTTCGAACTTTTGCTGGAGAATGTTCTTTTGTTCTTCCAGATTATTCTTTTGTTCATCCATTTTCTGTTGAAGACCGTGGAGGTTGTTGGTTTGTTCGTCGAATTTTTGTTCGAGGCTATTCTTTTGTTCTTCCAGATTTTTCTTTTGTTCGTCCATTTTTTTGTTTTGTTCGTCCATTTTTAATAAGAGGAGTTGCATCATTGCAGCCATGTCATTGCCGGTTCTTGTCTGTTCATCCTCGTCAACATCAAAGGAATATGCATCAGGATGATGTCCCTCGTTGTTCAAAGCCTCCTGAAGTCGGAGCACCAGGTCACTTTTTCCTCCACTGGCGCTGAGGCTTCTCTTGTTCAACTCGGATTTGAGTTGGACGAGGGTCAACTGTAATAGTTTTCGACCCATTCTAGCTTTTTCAAATAGTCAGAAAACACTTTTTTTTTTTTACACACAATAAGTCCTATCCCACTTCTGACACCAATGTAAAATGTTTGTGTGGGTACAAATGATAGAACTTATTCTTTTCAATACAAATCCCTTTATTCAGTACAGTTACAATTCACTATTTAATTCTTTCTCTCAGTACAATTCAATTTCTCAACCACTTATACTTTTCTTATCTTTTACTTAAAGCACTTAATCACTTCTCCTAATTAACACTTCAAATTACACTTTAGAACTCATTTGCATACCTTTGGGATGCTGGTATTTATACTCGAATGACATACTTCGAGAACAATTCTCGCCATCCAGCGTCCCATACAATTTCCAATTTGCTAGAAAATTCGATTCCACTCTCCAGTCGAGACTTTGTTATTCCAGTATCGAAATCTTCTGGTCTTCGAGTATCGACATTTTCTGCTAGATGTCGCTGCTCACATTTAAGTGGTTATCACAATATAATCTGGACGTCGACTTAATGGATGCGGTATCGGCTTTTTTGCAATGAGAAATTGACACAGAAATCTACATGTTACAGTCTCATTTTCATTTTCATTTTTAATGCATTTTATTTTATTCACCTTAAATTTACTAATCTTACATGCTAACAGAAAAAAATGCTTAAATCCTAGCTTATCATAACTTAATTAACTTATTTTAACTTACTGGCTCTCCAAACGGCCGCTCTAAGCTAAATTATAATATATTTTTATTTTATGTCTTTCAACGTCTAATTCACAATTTTAAATCTTAATTACTGTTCATTAACATCTATTATAGTTAAACTATGAAAAAATTCAGTGTTTATCCTAAGTGAGTTAATACCCAATTTCGCAAAAAACAAAAAAAGAACACAGTGACTATTTCGGGATAGTGTTTGAACAAAACGGACAAAGTTCAAATTAACAGAAAGTGTTCGATTACGATTTCGCGATCGCGTACGGATCTACACAACGCCATCAACCTACAGCAAGAGGAACAGCTACGTATATGTTCATACATACATGTATGTCCAGACATTTATTGGTGAGTCTGTATCGTTTCTTTTTCAAAATAAATTATTTAATTAAATTGCAACAATCGTTAGTCGCTACAATCGAACCTTTGGTTGAAACGAAATTTCACATTCGTCATCACCCATTTCGCTCTTGGGCTATTAATTCGCTGCATACAATTCCCCATTCGAGTTATCTCCCAACCATTCGAGGGAAGTTTTACATTAGAGCAATTAATATCTGTATACATACATAAATTGCAACTTTGATTCGTTACAAATTACATTCAACACATTAAGCTTATTGGTATCATCATTGGAATTAGGAAATTTTCGTTCGATTCGTTTCAGTTACAACTCGCTGCATTTCGCCTAGTTTTCACAATTCAAGCTTTCAATCGTATCGCCGTCAGCTTTCGAACACCGTTTGATCACAATCGTCTGCGCTCAGCTTGGTCAAGTTCACTGAACTTAGCACTAAATTTGCAAACAGCAGTTTATAGTCGTTCAAACGTTTGTAATCCAACTCTGCACAGCCACCGCCACACCCACTGTGAACTGTCGTTTTTTCATCGTTTGTTTTGGGACTTGATATTCGCTCAGTGCAACACACGCACATACATACATCGTTGGAAAGTTTTGCTCTTAGATTTGACTGCATAAATTCGTCGCTGAAGTGTAGGAGCTTTAAAGAAATTCGCCGCTGGAGGTTGTTTCGTCGCCGTTGCTTGCAGAATTCGTCACAAATAGCTGTAATGCGTGAGGAATCAAAATTTTGTTTGCAGAAGCTTTCAAATTATGGAACAGAACAGCTGATCAGTCCGTTGAGGACAGAAAGTAAATCGATATGTTTATTGTTTATCTTCGTTAGAGATGAAGAAAAAAGAAATGGGAAAAGATCAAGCTGATGTGTCTTCGGACAATGAAAAATCGTTGGAGGCGCTGAAAGCCAGTAGGGCGTCCACAAAGGGAAGCATTTCTCGCATAAAAACTCTAGTAGAGTCGAAAGATAGGAAGTTCGAGTACGCAGAGTTAGAATGTCGTTTAGGTATTGTAGAGTCCTATTTTAAGCAAGTTCTCAACTACCAAACGAGAATAGAAGAGATGTGTCCATCGGACACTTGTCGTGGTGAATTAGAAGAGCTGTATTGTGTTACTAAAGCGAGAATATTATCTTTGATGGGACCAACTAGAAGACCCAGTGGAGTGGAAATGTCGTTCGCTATTCCTCAGACGAGTTCTCGATTACCACAGCTTCGTCTGACAAAATTTTCAGGAAAATACTCTGACTACAAGAATTTTATAAGCACCTTCAAGACATTGGTGGATAGTGATGCTTCTCTCAGTGGGATTGAAAATTTCAACCATTTAGTGCATTGTTTGAGTGAGCAAGCACTTGGAACAGTGAAGGCCTTCCAAATTACTGAAGAAAATTATACAAAGGCGCTCAAAAGGCTAGAAGAGCGATATGACAACACCTGTCTGATATTTCTGGAGTATATTTCGATGCTTTTTGACCTTCAAAAAATTAAAAATGACTCACCCACTCAGCTAAGAGCTCTGGTTGACAATGTTTCGGCACTATTCGATTCCCTTACTTCGTTAGGCAACCATGAAAACATCTCCAATGCGATAATCATTTATTTGGTTATGTCTAAAGTTGACTCAGAGACCCAAATTAAGTGGGATGAATCACTCGATTATTCGAAATTGCCCAAGTGAACCGATTATACCACCGTACTAAATAAACGTTGCCAGTTCTTGGAAAGTAGAGAATCAAAGAGTTTGTTCGCCGATACCGGAAGATTAGATATGAGGTCCAGGCAACATAATCGGAAACCAACTCACACATCTTTACCGGTAACCAATTCTTCTTGTAGTTTTTGCAAGTCACCGCATCATGCAATAGTGGATTGCAACAAATTTAAAAATTTGAATGTATATGATCGGTTCAAAAATGCAAAACGGTTGTCACTGTGTATCAACTGCCTGAAAAAAGGACATGAGGTAAGCAACTGCTCTTCAAAAAGGTGTGATGTTTGCTCAGACCCTCTTCATCTATTGCTGCATAGGTACAATACGTCTCGGACACAGGGTGAACCGTCAACTCCCTCTCAGCTCGTTGGAAATGCAAGGACCACCCTGCATAATGCGATAGATGTCAACGTTGAACCTCAGGTCGTTTTAGCAACGGTAGTAGTAAAGGTCAAGAATCAGGCAGGGTGTTTCGTGTTTGCCAGTGCTTTGCTCGATTCAGGTTCGCAGATTAATTTGATAACAGAGGCCTTAGCAAACAATCTCGGTCTAAAAACATTGAACAGCCCCATAGACATAAATGGCGTTGGAGATATTTCTGCGAAAATTCATTCGAAAACTAGGACAACAGTGCAATCAAGGTTTGACAATTTCGAGAAAAACATTGAGCTTTGGATCGCTCGCTCAATAACAGATTTCCAACCTCAACATCGATTGCAAACAAAGGATTGGAGAATTCCCAGGGAAGTAAGCTTGGCGGATCCATTGTTCTACAAGCCTCAAACAATAGATATGCTACTGGGTGCAGATCTGTTCTTTGATTTGATGATAAAAGGTCACATTAAATTGGGCCCAAACTCGTTGAGCAAAACATGTCGTGATTTAGAGAAGCTGGTGGAAAGGTTTTACAGAACGGAAGAGATTTCCAATAAAATTATTCGCACTCCTGAACAAATTACTTGCGAGCAGCATTCGAATATGCAAAATTCATTCAGGAGTATTTGGATTTGGGCCACATGTCAATGATTGGTAAAATTGACTTTACACAGCCGCATTATTACATGCCACACCAGTGTATTCTCCGACCTGACAGTTTGTCCACAAAACTTAAGGTAGTCTTTGACGCATCGTGTCAAACGACCTCTAATATATGCCTCAACAACATTTTGATGGTAGGTCCAACGATTCAGGAAGAAATGTCCGTGATTGTGCTTCGATTCAGGTGTCATAGAGATGTCTTAACAGCTGACATCAAAAAGATGTATCGCCAAGTTGAAATCGATCCTGAGGACAGGAAGTATTAGCTGATTCTATGGAGAGATGATTCAAAGGAGGATCTAAAAACGTTCCAGCTTAATACCGTCACATACGGAACTTCTTCCGACCCATTTCTCGCAAATCGATGTCTGAAATAACTTGGTGTTAGGTGTAGTGAGGAGTTCCCATTAGGAGCAAATGTTATTTTGAGGGATTTTTATGTTGATGATCTTCTCACAGGAGCTAATTCCGTCGACGATTTGCGTCAATTTCAAAGGGAAGTAAATACTATCCTCAAATCGGCTCATTTTGAGCTTCACAAGTGGCAATCTAATGTGTCATTAGATACATCGACTGAAACAACGAACGTAGAGCTGAACGTAGACGACTTGGAAACGACAAATACGTTAGGGATTTCTTGGAATCCACGACAGGATACGTTCCAGTACTGCTACAAAGATTCTTTTTCACCAAGCAAGCTCACTAAACGTACCATCCTATCGTCTGCGAGTAGATTGTTTGATCCTCTGGGCTTAATTTGTCCAATCGTAGTAAAGGTAAAAAATAGACTGGGACGATGCTTTGCCAGATGCATTTGACGCTTGTTGGAAAGAATATACGGCAAACTTGCGAAACTTGAATGCTATCAGCATTCCCCGATTCATCTTTCAACCACACTTTAGGAATGTTCAGATTTATGGGTTTTCGGACGCGTCGACAAAGGCCTACGGATGCTGTTTGTATGCAAGGTGTGAGGACGAATGCGGAAACATCTCGGTTAATTTAATTGCTGGTAAATCCAAGGGTGCGCCCGAGAAAACTCTGTCACTGCCTAGGCTAGAATTGTGCGGAGCTCAAATGTTGGTCAAACTTTGGAGCAAGGTCAAAGCAGCATTCGAGTTTGACTTTGAGCACATTTATTTTTGGGTAGATTCCAAGATTGTGTTGTGCTGGCTTGATGCGTCACCAAGTGTTTGGGAAACTTTCGTCGCAAATCGAGTAAGCGACATACACTCGTTAAGTTCGGGTGTCTACTGGAGGCATGTAAGATCGGAGAATAATCCAGCGGACTTAATCTCAAGAGGATGCAACGTCAATGATTTACAACACTCATCTTGGTTTGCGGGGCCGGATTTCTGAGAAGGGGATACAGCGAATGGCCAAACAACGCGAATTTAGCTGAAGTCAACGTACGTGAACCGTTATTAGAACGAAAGAAACGGAAAAGCATTTTCGCATGCAAAGTTGTAGGAAAGGACTTCTCAGAAATCTTCTACAGACACAGTTCCTATGTTAAGACGCTTCTAAAGACGCTAAAATTTATCACGGCTACTAGAGGTAATAGATCCGCTGGAATAGAACTGTCGGGAGAAGACCTCAACAACGCATTGATTACAATTGTGTGGTATATCCAACAACAAAACTTCGCCAAGGAGATAGCAGAAATTAAGGCAGGAAGATCTACGTCAAACCCAAAACTTGCGAAATTGTGCCTGGTCTTGGAGGAGACTGGAAAAAGGAGTAAAGCCAGGGTAGGTGGTCGGATAGGCAATGCCGATATAGCGCTTGACCAAAAATTTCCTACGCTCTTGGCAAACGACAATCCTTTCGTCAAGAATTATGAAAGGTACGTGCATCGTGTAGCAACTTTCACGCTGGTTCGCAGGCGTTGCTCAACTTCGTGAGGGATCGCTTTTGGATCATGAATGGAAGAATAGTGGTTAGGCAGATTGTGCGCAACTGCGTCCATTGCAGAAGGTATAGGCCAAAACTGTTTATGGGAAATTTACCAAAGGATAGGTTAACACCCACCCGACCATTCTCAGTCTGCGGGGTGGATTTCTGTGGCTCGATACTGACGTCATGGAAGATTCGCGGGAAGCAACCCTATAAAACCTACATAGCAGTATTTGTCTGTTTTTCTTCAAAAGCTGTGCATTTGGAACTTGTTTCTGATCTAACATCCGATGCATTTATAGGAGCACTTAAGCGTTTGATAGGGCGAAGAGGTTGTCCAACAAAAATCTATTGCGACAATGCGACTAATTTTGTAGGAGCTAGGACCAAATTAGCAGAATTTCGCAACAAATTTTTTACATCCCATAATAAAACCAATATTTTAAGTTTCGCTTCAGAATTCAAGTTCATCCCACCTCGAGCGCCGCACTTCGAGAACTGTGGGAGGCAGCTGTGAAGTCGGCAAAGGGACTTCTCTACAAAACCATGGGCAGCGCGCTATAGACATTCGAGGAGCTGGCGACAGCACTGGTTGAAATCGAAGGCATCCTAAATTCGAGGCCAATCACTACAGTGTCTTCGGATCCCAACGATATCAATGCGCTAACTTCAGGGCACTTTCTAATTGGATCTGCGATCAATTCTTTCCAAGAACCAAATTTTCTTAATGACGAATTTTTCTATCTTAACAGATGGCAACGTGTATCCGCAATCAAGCAACACTTTTGGAAGAGATGGTTAAGCGAGTACTTCAAAAATATCCAAGTTCGCTCCAAATGGTTCACAACTCAGCCGAACATCAAAGAAGGAAGTCTGGTGATGGTCCACGAAGACAACTTAACCCCGTACAAGTGGGAACTTGCTCGATTAACTAAGACCATTAAGGGAGGCGACGGGAAGGTACGAGTAGTTGAACTGAAGACTAGTTCCGGAAGCTATCGGCGTCCTATAGCAAAGATCTCCCCAATACTAGAAGACGGTGATTGACGGTATACAACCCATCAAGGCGGCCGGAATGTTCGCGCCAAATAACAATTGACTCATTGTACCATATTAAAAAACAGTACCAATTTCCCCAGAATTATATTCACCACACCTGCTATTGCTCCCATATAAAACGCATCCCAACCCTAATTTCCTAGCCAAAAAAACCTTCATACTTCATAACTATACAATCTAATCTAACCTAATTGTTAGCAAACTTCAAGTTGCTAATTGCTAGCTAACCCAAGATTGCTAACCTTCACACTTTAAAACTACCCTAACCTATGTAAGTCGGCCATTTGCTAGACATAGCAAGGCAAATATGGCCCACTTTGCCTTCTGACTAGGTTAACCTGGACTTGAAGGAAACGACGAAGAAATCGGGTCTACTTCACTCAACCACCAAATATTTTAGTGCTGCAAAACAACATCTTTTTTATCGTGTTTTGAAACCGCCCTGCTAAACCTGAGAAGTTCAGTACTGCCGAGTGCGACATCTCTGTTGTAGTTGAGTCGCCCCTCATCAACTGCACGAGCTAAGTGGAAAATTAGCGGCACCGCAAACCTGTCTTGGATCAGCCCTTTGATGTCAAAATAGAGGGCCATGTAGCAGATAACTTCAACCCTCGCATCGAGTTCACTGCTATAAAACAGCCTTCTTGTAAGGACAAAAGCACATTTGGCTCTCGCCAGAGCAGCATCCACATTCTTGTTGAAATATAGATACTGGTCTTGCCAGATCCCAAGGTATCTGACTACATTTCGACAAGCAAGTGGCTGGCCGTGTTGTCCTATGATCGAGAATTTTCGCCAATTCTTTCTGGTGTCCCTAGAGACGTTCTAAACAGAATGGTTTCAAGTTGATTTTCAACTTCCAGTCAATGCAAAATCGCCTAATTTGTTCGAAGTCACTTTGCAAAAGCACGTTAATGACCTCGACTTTTGGAGCTGTTCTGTACGCTATCAAGTCGTCTTCGTACGCAATGCAATGGGGAATTGAACCTATCAAATCCCTTGTGTAAATGTTGAATAGGATCGGCGAATTAACCGCACCTTGTTGCATACCATTTTAAATGTGAAATGTTCCAACAGTAGTCGCATCGCCATTTTTCACGATGAACTGCCTGTTGGTGAGCATATTATGAAGAATATACAAAAGTGGTTTCCTGATGCTCTGGTCAGCCTGTAGAAAAGACCTCTAACCATACGATGTCGAAGGCCTTTTCCAAGTCAACAAGGCATGCCCCACCCCAGTACACTGGTTTTTGCTTTTATTCCATTGGATATCTGACACCAGTTTAGACGCAGCATGTATGACACCATGCCCTGCCTTAAAACCGAATTCATTATCTGGAACTATATTTTTGTCCTCGACCCACTAGTCAAAACCCTATTGATTACCTTTTCGAACACCTTACTGGTATTGGCCCAAAGATTCGCCGGATTGGATGTATCTTTACCCCTTTTAGGGATGGGATAAACCACCGCAGTTTTCCAATGGTCTGGATAATGTGCATTATTAATTGCATTGTTAAACAGGGTAGTGTAAATGTCTACCGCTTCTAGAGGGAGATGTCGAAGCACAATATTCGGTATTCCATCGATTCCCACTGATTTTTTACTTCTTATTGTGTGGAAGATCTCATGGAGTTCTTCCTTTGAGATAAACGGGGGTAGGTCCCCTTCATTGGTGATGACATTATTTGCCATATTCACGTCACTGAACTGGGTGAACAAGGTCTCAGCTTTGTCCTGAGGATCTTTGATCACAAAGAAATTATCATCAACTGCGACTTCTCCTGGATCTATGCTTGCAGTAGTCAGTATTCGTTCGTTGTCCGTCGTTCGAGGAATTTTAAGGCACTGTAAGTCATTTAGATTTTTTATCCGAAATATTTTATTTATTTGCGGGAACTTATTCGGGTTGCTGGAATTTACAGCCCGAATTCTATTGTTCCAGTACAAACTTAAAGCTGATCTGTAATTCTCTCTTATCAATATTTGGAGGTTTTTAATTGATGACTTCAGTGTCGTAACCTCCATGTTATGTCTGTCAGTAAACTGCCTGTACAAGGTTTTGAGTCTTAACAGCAGTCTACTTTTGTGTCGGTGCAGTGCGTAGAGTTCTATTGTTCCAGTACGCTGATAAGACAAGTCTGATAGCAAGTTTACCGGGTGGCCGTGGTGTAGTGGTACTAGCAAACGCCTCTCACTCGGAGGGTCCAGGTTCGAATCCTGCCCATGGCAAGTCAGTTTTTCTTTGTGTAATTGGAACTCAGACAGAAAAATTCTGCGTGTGAAGGCATAACACTGACACGTAGATTTGGCTGTTGTAGAGTTTCAAGCACAAGAATAATAGAAGAATAACTACTTACTCTGTCATATTTACGTAGACCAGAAACATAAGGTATTGTGCTATTAAAAGCAACATTAAGCTTTCTTCTACTGATCGAGTCACATCTGCAAAAGATTTCACATCCATAGAGTAAAATAAATATAACCAAAAATTTTGCGCATTTTAGTTAGAGTAAAAGACTGTGATACCTTTCCAACGGCAGCAGTGAAGTGATTTTCTCAAGTTAACGTGCGATTAAAAGTGACCCCAAGATTCTTTGCAGTCTCAAGATAATCTACTCGTATTGCGGAGCTTTTCAACAAAATAGGTGGAAAATACGAAAGATCCAATGATTTCTTTGATATGATTAGGCACTTCGATTTCTTAGCGTTTAAAAAACTCGGAGCACCAAGAAAGTTACATTTTCTTCATCTGATGCTTCTCGTAAATCATCAGTAACACTCAACAGGGCGGCAATACAACTGTTTTTCACAGGAAAAACAAGGTTGCTTTGGTGTGAGCATGTTATTATTTTTAAGATGTGTGCTCATCTGTTTTTGCCAAATACGCTTTTTGACGCTTCTCCTCGTTCGTTATTTTTCTATTTCTCTTCATTTCTTTTCGTTCACCATGAAGGGTAGTCACCAAAAAATGACGGGAGAAATTTATAATTCAAAGGATAAATTAAAATGTTTGTTTAACCCTAGAAAGATAACGTTATTGAAAGTTACGCTAAAGCTAACCATACGTCGATTCGACGTATACGTATTTGTATGCTGATTTCTCCCACAAATTGTTTGTGTAATTAGTCGTTTATAACTATATGTGTTTTAATGTTCAATAAAATAACATAAGTTTTTTTTAAATTTTTTATTCAAATTGAAAAAAAAAAATACAAAAATAGAAATTCTTTTCTAATGAAAAATAAAAACATATACACAACTGAACACGTCGATTCGACGTACGTTATCTTTCTAGGGTTAAAGAGCTCTAAATGCTTCACAGCCGCAAGAAAAAAATAAAATAGAGTTATCAAATTAGAGGCATGGAAAAGCCAACGAGTAGTATGATAGCACAAGCCTCACAGAATGAAAGGTCAAAATAGAGTAGAGAAAAGATTCACGGCTCAAGAATAACCGAATAATAGCAGACCAAAGGTTGGATACTAATGCCATTTTCACACCGCAGTTTGATAAAATGTTTACAAAACCTCATTGGAGCGTTCACATCGAATACCGACTAGGTTTCCTGTTGAAAAAAAATGTTTTACTTAATATTGAATTATTTATTGAGAAAAATATAGAAATCGTACCAAGAACTACAGATTTGCTATTTTCTTTTGACAGGTACTCTGTCAGCTGTTTTGCTAATATTTCAAAATGTGTGTCTGCTTCAACAACATAATATCTTTGTTCAGTGAGTCTGTTCTGGACTGTTCCGAACAGAAAAGTACAATCTTTCCTGTTCAGTGAGAAAAATTACTGTCCGAATCTGTTCTGCTCTGTGTTCAGTGAGGCTGAAAATCTTGCACCTACTTTCGAAGTAGAACATAATTGTGAAAAATTTCAAAATCAGCTGTGCTGTACTTTTCTGTTCTCACTTGATTTGATATTTTTCGCAAATCTGTGCTGGTCTGTTCTAGTTTTACCTCACTGAACAAAGCTCATATTGCGAGTAGGTTTTGAGGAGATTTATGGCGTTTTCGTTTGGGCTTTTTTTCGTGCTTCAGAGCAGAAAAGTGACACAAAACCATTTCCCCTCATTTTTTCAGAAACAAAATTTTGCTACTCGTTCTCATTTTAGAATCAAAATTTCTCTCCTGAATTTTATGTCAAAATGTACTAACATATATAAATATGTATAAACGTCAAATAGTATTGTGTGTCAATTATTCAGAGTGTTCAAATTGATTCCAAGCATATATATTTAAAAAATAAAAGTCCAAAGAAGTTTTTAGTGTTCCATTGGAATCAAAATCTGAGTATACAAAAAAAAAACATTCTGAATGGCCAAACAAAAACGACTTTAATTAAAAACTTATTTTGTTAAGGGGTTTCAAAACCTAAGAAATGTATGGGAAAACTTATATTTTCGATTTACGAGAGTTTTTGCGAAAGTTCGGTTTCCGATGAGATTTAAATAGGATAATAGACCATTTGAAATAAAAACAGGATTTTGACAATTTTTTCGCGCCGAGTACGCGCTCAGATTTTGGATTGTTTATCATAGATATAGATAGTACGCGGACAGGCCTATGTTGAATAGAAAACAAAGCAGATTAACCTAAGGCTTTGTTTAAAACTGACACACATTATCTATAAAATTTTTTTGTTCAAAATATGTCAAGGAAGATCTGAATTAAAGTCGTAAATAATATGTATAACTTTTTGAATATATTTACGTATGCATGCACTACTTGGATTTCTTTCATTTGTTCAAGGGAATAATAATCGCTAAGAAATTCTTTATATTCCAATTTAATAATGACATACATATGTATGTGGGATACATAATTGTTTTTTTAGCTAGATTACTAAAATAGATTTATCTTGTAAATTTTTTATAAAGATATGTACGTAAAATATTGCACATAAATTCTTGCTAGAGAAACGAATTACACAAAATAGATATTACGAGTACCTCAATTTCAAAATGATTGGTGTGTGGTGGATAAAAAAAACATAACGATCTTGCGTTTTGAACTCAGTCATCGGAAAAGTATTTGACGAAGATTCAATTTTCATTCTTTATTTTGAATTGTCTGCTACTCTAACCGCACTCATTCAATTGTCAGTTCAGAAAATATTCGCCGAAGCACAGTGACAAGCAAAAATATAAAAATGGTTTTGGAAAGTACAATGATCTGGTAATTAAATTAAAATCTATTGTTCTTTGTTAAACTTTAACAAATTATAGAGTATTTGCTTGCTTTAAATCTGATTTAAGGTTTCCTTACCCCTAAATTTACTTTGCATTAATTGTTAGTCATATTACTAGCACTCTGTATTTTCTCCAACATTTGCTTTTGGTTTAGTAAAACCTAGTGTGTTTTTTTTTTAGTTTTGATAACAGTGATTACCAGCGAAATGGAGACTATTTTCCGACTCGTCTTAATGTCCAAAAAGATGGAATAAATTTGGTTTGCTTGACAAAAGTTCGTTCTAACCCGGAAAACAATGTTGGATTGATGACATATTCAAAGTATTTATCTATACACTATATATATATATATATACCCGCACACACACACAGATATTTATATATATATATATATATATATATATATATATATATATATATATATATAAATATATATATTTGTGCTCCTTTCTGATTTCTAACGTATGAAATATTGCAGTACCGTAGAAGTTTTGGCTACTTTAACGAGTGATGTTGGCCGCATTTTCTCCAAAATGCATCTTATTCAACCTAAAGGTGAAATTAATCTTCTTACAGGAATCCGTATAGCTCATGTATGCATAGAGAAAGTGTGCAGACCAACAATTACATATTTGTTTAACTTGGATTTGTTTTTAGCTGGTTTTAAAACATCGTCAAGGAAAAAATCATAAAATGCGAATCGTTGTGTTCGTTGGATCACCAGTTACAAATGAAGAAGGGGAACTTGTAAAATTGGCAAAACGTCTAAAAAAGGAAAAGGTTAATGTGGATATTGTTAGCTTTGGAGATCATGGAGATAATAATGAGCTTTTAACCACATTTGTTAATGCTTTAAATGGTAAAGACGGAACTGCTTCTCACCTAGTGAGTGTACCCCGTGGATCAGGATTGTCCGATGCTTTGTTATCTTCACCAATTATACAAGGTGAAGACGGGTTAGGAGGGGCTGGTTTAGGAGGAGCTGGATTTGAATTCGGTGTTGACCCCAATGAAGATCCCGAACTTGCGTTGGCATTACGTGTTTCAATGGAAGAACAACGCCAACGTCAAGAGGACGAACAACGCCGCGCTCTGGCTGATTCTAATACTACCGGGGCTGGCGAAGTTGGAAACACTGAACAACCTTCATCAGTTGTCGCAGCTGAAACTCTTGATGAGCCCAATACAGAGGAAGCAATGTTACAACGTGCTCTTGCAATGTCTACTGAGAGTGTAAGTTTAAAAAAGTATATATGTTCATATTATTTTACATATTTATTTCTTTTGATTTTGTTCTGAAAAATACGTTTTGATAACAGATCTTTCAGAAAACACAATCACACGGATTTTTGACAGTTTTGCGTAGTTTTTCGTAGATTTTCACAGTACATGAATACACTTTTTGTCGCAAAACAATTTTAAAATTAACGGTTTATTAACTATAGTCGATATTAAGTCTACTTTATTGCTGTTCCTGGGTATAAACTGAAGTCCAACCGAACTATTTTCTCATTTTCTTTGAACACAGATTTTCTTTAAAATCAGTTCGAAAGGTATATATTGTGAATGCTTGGTAACTTTAGTTGCGTAGTTTATTAAATTAATTGAGAAATTGAGAGCTTATTCAAAAAAAACCGTCGGATTTTGGTATTTAGTCTTAAACACGGTATGTTAAGGTAACATATTAAATAAATACCACAACTAGTCAACGATCACAGTGAGATAATCTTTATTTAACACTTAAAGCACAGATAATAAATCTATACAGATGTCTCATTCATATGGGAAGTTTTGTCCTATGAAAATGAAATCGAACTAAAAAAAAGTTTTTTAAAAAGCTGCAAGTTCTTACAAAGAGCAGAAAAATCATTTTATTTCTTTTCGCTTTTTGCTCTTGCCACTTGTCCACTCACACATGCAAAGTCGTTTATCATGCAAAAACAATATGTGAACGAAAGAAATAAATAAAAAAAAACATACGTTGACGTTGCCCAGCATAACCGGTTTACTTGGTTTTATGTACGTGTGCTTGTTATTTTGTTTGTAACTTGTTATGCAATGTAAATTAAATGGGGATGGGAATATAATTTTGAAGATCATAAGATCGATGGTCCGTGAAGGTGGACGTGCTGGAGGGGGTGGGTGTGACGTTGCACCACACTATAAAAGTTGTTGATATTTGAAGCACGAGGTGTTAAGGGCTAATACATGTTATGGGGTTGAAGATATACGTATGTACTTGAGCGCTAGACCAATTTCCCGATTTTAATTTTGTGCTCAGGACACTAAGTACCTACAAAATTTGATAAATTTCCATACATTGAGCAACATCGAACTTATTCGGAAAATGTATGTATATGTTATTTACGAGTACATATTTGGTCCCTTTTCTTTCAAGTTATGTAAATGGGAGTTTTTAAAACTGTACGCAAAATATTTGTATGTAAAGATCAAAAATCTTCAATTCCTAGACTCGGGGACAACGCAGTAATGTTCGGCCTAATATATGGTAGTTCCAACAAGTGGAATGGGATCTCAACCAACGTGGAGTGCAGCACCGCTGGAAACAGCTGGCGAAAGATCGCGCTTGTTGGTTGAGGTCCTGGTCCACCCCGGACTGTAACGCCACCTAAGTAAGTAAGGAAAATTTTGGAAATATTTTTCAGACAGCCGTGAATGAGCCATATTTTAACTAGCAAAATCAATGTTCCTTGGAGTAGAGACTTTGGATCCAATTTGTTAAACCAGACTGAAGTAGCACCAGTTGCCTAGGCTTATTCTGGTGGTAATCTTCGACAAGGAAGAGGAACTCCTCTAAAGCAATGAGTGTTTGATGAGTCTTTGCTCGACAAAATGTATTTTACAATGGCGGCAGATTTTGGCCATCCTGAAGTGTCTATATCAATGACGTGTCCCAAAAGTCCTGAACTGGCCCAGTGCTACTTTTTTTTTATTACCCAAACTCAAAACGTACCTTAAGAGTAAGGAACGCACGGTAGAAAATGCAGGTAGAAAGATGTAAAAAGCTACGACCAAGGCTTTGAAGGCGATGTTAGAAATTGCCTTCCATCATTGCTATGAAGAGTGGCAGCACCGTTGGGATCCTACTTTGAAGGTGACAATTCATTTTATGTTTGATACATGTGTTTTAAAAATACATTCCATATATGGATTTGTTTTTGTAAATAAAGCTTAGGGTTGTTTCATTTATACTAAGCTTACTATATAAACTACGATTAGTGGATCCTTGATCACAGCAAATAGCTCTTACATTTAATTTCAGCTCTGCGCATATATCAAGGCACTTATATACCTCAACTTCAAGTTCTTAGGTTGGGTATATTGCTCGGGCAGACGACGTGATGTAAAACTTGCTTAAAATTTCCACATATGCTCCGAATCATAAAGACGCAGGCAGACTTAGCGTATGAATTATAACTTTGATTTCTTCCGTAATCAACAAAACCTTCAATTTCATCTTTAAATTTATTGTAGGTTAGATCTGACTGAAGGCTCATCTCGTCAAATATAACCACAACTTCTTTTTCTTTTGGTGGCAATTCCGAGGTTATTTCCTTAATTTCTTGCATAACATTTCTATTTAAGCCAGGGGACAGACTTTTAATTTTAATCCACCTATGCAATGAAGATGGATACGGCAAGTGTATCTCAAGTTGATCCCGCAAAAAGTTGTATACGGCAGCTGAGCGAAAAAAGATTCACTGTGAAACCCATTTCTCCCCTTCGGTGTATTCATTTTTACCCTGTGATAAGATGAGCTTCTAAAATGTCATAGCATTTTGATGAATACCAAGCAATGAATCGATTTTCCCTTGAATGTTTTGCTTTTCACGCGCTTGTAGCCTTTTCTTGTCCTCTTTTAAACGACGAATTTTCTTTAATAAATTTGGTTTTCTTTAATAGTTATTCTCAAGACATAGTTCAATTTCTTGAGCTTTTTACCTGAGCCTTTTTACATGAGCCTCACAATTGGCGCAAGCAAATTCAATGTGATCATTGAATTTTGTCCTTAATAAATTTTTAGAAGCCAAATTTAGTTCCCCTATTGTAGGTTCACTCGAACTCAGTTTTAAATCTTTATAATTTTCATAAGTAATCTTAGCTTTGAGAGAGTGATAAGCGTTTGTTTTTAAATATTTTTTTCCCAAAAAGGCATATTCAAAATGTTTGCTGCAAATATAAGGTTTTTTAAGGCATTTTATATGTTCACCAGACTCCTCCGTCAAAACTAACCACTCATCATATTTAATAGTGCCTTTTTTAGGGAAACGAAGTAATTTCATATCCGAAATCTCATTTTCGGTTGCACAACAATGTGCTATTGCGCACTTTGTTCTCCTCAAGGACATTTTTATTTGTAGATTGTTGTTCAGATATATTTGTGTTTAACTACTTTTCAGCCTTTAGAAATATGTAGATATGTAGGTAGTTTGTGATTAACCTAAATATCTTATTAGTTATAATAGGAGCAAAACAGCTCAAATTGTATTACGAAAATCAATACATATATACCTACATAATATGCATATATATATACATATATATAAATATATGTAATGTAATACCTGCACCTAAACGCTAGTTGTTTTATATAAAAATATATATATGTACATATATATATATCAAGTAATACAGTCGACTCTCGATAATTTGAAACTTAAGGGACCAGAGAAAATTTTCAAATTACCAAGGTTTCCAAATAGCAAGTGTTCAAATAAACAAGAGGAAGGAAGGAAAAATTCAAGTAAACGAGAGTTTAATTAAAGTTCGTGATTTATTCCTTCAAACATGTTCATTTTGAAAAAAAGTCCGTAATTTTCTGTTCCTCCCTAGCTTCAATCACACGCTTTTTTTCACTTATGGAAAGACACTTGTTTTTTCTTGAACTCATTTTGATACTTTTAAATACACAAACAAAAAATTAACGTAACCCACTTCAACGTTTGAAAGAAAACTAGACTGCGAACCTATGCATATGCGTATCTCATTCGACAGGTCTGAACATATATGTAAACAAATGACAGGCCGGTTCATGAAAAACGCTTCAAGTTATAGAGAATAGGAAAGCCTGACTTCAAATTGTTGACTGTCGGCGGGTAAGATGTTAAACTGTATTCCTTCAGTGTGTATTTCTTCAACTTCAAATTACCGAGGGGACCAATTAATATTGATTGTATTCAATTTATCAAGTATTTTGCAAGGGACCGGGAAAAAAATTCAAATTAACGAGAGATTCAAATTAACGAGTGTCAAATTATCGAGAGTCGACTGTACATATATGGATAAAATATATTGAAATAAAAATAGATACCTATTTTATAGATTAACCTGTGCACTTTAATTATCACTTCAATTCAATTCAATTACTTATTATTTACATGCTCTGCATATTAATCACACGAATAATATTTTGCTCGTTAAACTTCAATTACAAAATGTAAAGAAATATTTGACTTTTCCCGCCTTTGAATTGTTCTTTCTAACATACACACCCATACGCTCAAACAAAATACCAATTCATGAAAAATTACATAATTTCCTATTGCAGTCGAATGAAAACAAACAGCCAAGTCTTCATACCACTTCCCGCGAACCCCTTGCACATTTTTCATATTCATTTTGCCACTCCCATCAACTTGTGGTGGGAGAAAAAAAATCTCTTAGTAAACAAAGCAAAAAAGAGCGAAAATAAAAAAGCTTTATATTACTTCGAAAGCTCGTGTCGGCTGGACGAGTGTCGGCTAGCCGACAAAAAGTGAACCATTTTTTTCTACAGGGATGAGATATCTGTATAGATTTATTATCTGTGCTTAAAGCATGAACATTCATCCAGGGATACGCGACCTACTGTAACATCACCTCTTTTTTTGTTTTTTGACAATGTGGTTTACATACATTAACTAAGTAGACGTTCATATTTCATTCATTCGATAATATTCAAGGATTTTTACTAAAATGAGGATATAAATTCAAATATTTAATACATATTGGTGTTTTAGTTCAATAAATACAAGTTCAATTATTTAATCTTTAGTATTTGTACTTTTCTTACTAGGATAAAGGTTTAATTTCAAATATTGATTGTCTAATATTAATAGTTCTGTCAGATTTGAGTAGATATAAATCTAGTAACTTGTTTGACCGAGCGTCCACCTTTAATTATGTATATTGAAAAATAGATTTGGTGTAGTTGGTGTTAGTCGCACAGCTTGAATCTTTTCAGCCTTTTGCGTATTAGGTGATTCTAATGTTTGAGGATTTTTGAGATGGATTTGTGGTTGTTGGGGACTGATAGCAATTGATTTATCTGTAAAGATATGAGCGTTAGTTTTATTTAAGTGAATAGAGTTTCAATGGAATAGTTTTCTATCATCAGTCCGGATGATATAGGAACGTGGTGCGTTTGGCACACGATCACGGTTACATCTTTGCAGGCAAGCAGGCAATCACCAGGTTTAAATTCTTGTGCAAACTGGGCTCTATAATCAACAAACTGTTTTTCGACTGTCCTTGACTTCAGCAAATTTTTCTAAACGTTTTCAACGACTTTAGGTTGTAACTCAGTATCTATAGTTTATCCAAGAATAAATGTCAGTACAGGGAAGATAGGACATTTGCCTCTTAGTCTGGTTGCAATAACATGCATAAATGTGTCCCTCTTTAAAGCTCTCATAGTGTTGCCATGGTGTATATGATGAATCACCACAAAGAGAAAGAGCATTTCGCTTAGCGTTACCATCTCCCCATTTAAAATAAACAAATAAAAATATTGCTGAACGATATAAATTTCATTTATCTTTTTCCTCACCATCCAGCGTCCCATATAATTTCCATTTTGCTAGAAAATTCGATTCCACTCTTCAGTCATCAATGGTTGAGACTTTGCTATTCAAGTATCGAAATCTTCTGCTCTGTAAATCTAGATGTTGCTGCTCACATTTAAGTGGTTATCACAATATGATCACTAATTGCACAGTCAATGAAGTTTCGAAACACCGCGAAAATAATCTTTTTTTTTCTTAAACACAACATTAACACCGACACAACAGAGTAATTTGAACCACTATTATTTAACACAATATCACTAAAACGCACATAGTCCAACAATAATATGGTCACTTATTACACTGCTTTGTTGCAATGCATTAAAATAGCGCGCGAATAAAATTTAAAATACAAAGTCAAAAAAAAAAATGGTTTGACTACATTTTAACGGTTTCTCAAAAAGAGGAGAAAAAAACGCAAATGACAACACCATCACTCATATTATTACACACAAATTCATTTTTGTGTTCTCAAAAGCTTTAAATCGAATAATCTCTGTAACAATAACACTGAAAAATCAGTAACGATGTGCTAACATTTGAGAATGGTAACACTGCTTTGATGAGATTATTTTCAATGCACAGCCAGCAGTAATGGCGAATGGTGATTTTATGATCATTCTGCCCACAGCTATCGGGCAAGCAAGTCATAGGGTGGCTGTGGTTAAATCTGAAAATAATTACAACAACAATTGTACACAAAGTTCAGTGGCTTCCTTTGTGTGTCAGTGGTAATGTGCCATTGAGTCCACCTACAGGCACCATTGTTAGAAAAAAAGCTTTCCCATAAGCCCTGTACTGACATGTTTTGATATAGTCGAGCACAGACGTTGACCAGTGTGCAAAGAAAAAATAAATAAACCGCGCAGCGTAAAAAAACAAGCAAACAACAAAACCATATTCCGTCGTTTGTTGTTTGTTGTTTGTTGTTTACTATTGTTTGGGTAGTTAATTGTTTATGTTGATAATGCATTTCGCATCATTTAGGTGATGTCGGTGGTAATGTTGTTTACATTCCTAAATGATGATGTAATCTGGTGTACGTGACTTGATAAGAATGACGGAGATACAGAGTGAGATTACGTCATTAAGTCCCCTCCTTCTTAAAATTAAGAGTCCTCGCTTCAACCTAAATTTTGTTCTTATAGGAGTCTGAAAAGTTCTAAATCGTTTATTTCATCGATTATTTTTCTTCTTGCTTCTGCTTTCTGTATCTTGTAGCATTCGCAGACTTTGATTGTACCATAGATGAGTAATGCTAGCGAGCATAATCCCAGGATGCAATAAACTGTGTATTGGACTGGATGTTCTTCGATTGGTATCAGGGAAGTTGATATTTCTTGAATATTACTAAATTTGTAATCAGCCTTGGATTCGATGATGCACAGGACGTTTAACTGTTTGCCATGTTGCTTGTATATGGCATCTTTGAATTCTTGTTAGTGGTTGAAGTTATGGAGTAATTGAATTGCATTAATTTATGTCCGTCTATTTTTACATTATTCCAGGTGTATTTATAATCTGGAATAATATTTCCGTTTTCAAGTACTGGAGTGGTGCGTTATTTTCATGTATCACTTTACCTTTGGCTGGTTTATTTTCTAATATATTAATAGTACAATTGTCAGAATTTTTTGTCTCATATAAATAATTTCCAACATAGTTTTTAAATTTTTCAATAGGTGTAAATACATTGTTACATTTTGATATCTTAGAATCTTACTCGTACATCCACGAGTATATTGATTAAGTTACGTTTTCTTTTATTATTATGTATTTATAAATAGTTACAATTGGTTGGTGAAAATAACAATCATGTACGTCGGCGTATTCTAATACATTTATTATAGGTGAATCTAATGTTTGCGAAATTAATTGTATTAGCAATAGAGGATAGATAGTTCATTGTCCCTAATATTTTTTCAAACTGAGTTTATTTTCTTTTGTTTGTTATTGTTTTCTATCAGCATATTTAATCATCTCTTTGATTTCGATCAGGTGAACCCGTGATCATTTTAAGAGCTGACCCTAGAAAGTTTTATGTTCTGCTGTAAATTATATGTGGATCGTACTATTTTCTCATATGGTGTTAATATTTTTGAAAGGTATATGAATGTGGTTTCCTGATATACGTATTCCGGGTCTGTTTCTAACATTACATGTTTATTGTCCTTTAAGTCAATTAGTTTGTCGCAGAAAACGGCAGAGATAAAAAATTAAATGATTATTCATTGAATGTTTGTACTCGTATACTGTCTTTGTATACTGTGTCACCTCTGTCTTCTTTTGTGTGTGTTTTAGAGTATATAACGTCTTTTTTTTTGTATGTGATACTCTTACGATTTTTGTTATGATATGAGAGCACCCTACTTTGATTTACCTCTAGTTTTTGTTTTATATCAGGATACACTCTTCGATTGAAGAACACGTCCTCGGGTTTCTCTCCTGTGACTGAGTGTATAGATTGTTTTGTTGTATTGTCGCACCGCGTTAAAGATTTCGTCTCCTTGTGAAGATTTATTTTCCTGTGCTAGGACTCTAGCGAGTTCCATCAGCGTGCTGTGTGTACGCTCAACTTGACCCTTGGTTGTGGAATGAAATGTCGGTGTTACTGTTTGTACAATTTGTAGTTTTTCGTAAATTTGTTTCGCGTATATACAGATGAATGCTGATTCATTGTCGGTCATTAAGAACTTGGCATTTGGGTAAATTTTTGATAATATTTCGTCAATTTATTTGCATGTATTCCTTTTGCTCGGAATTTCTCGTATGTAGTAGCATTTTCAGTATTTGTTTGTATTTTCAGTTGTGCTGATGTATATGTTTCCATTCATGTGAAATAAGTCTAAATGTATGTGTTCGCTTACATGATTTGGTATTTGTGGGGAGAGAAGTTGTGGTATTTTCCTCAACCAAATAAAATACTTCTATATGGTAACGTATTCGATTTAGTGGTTAAAAAAATACCTTGCAATAAATACAATGGGGAGAGTACGATGACTTTGGCGTCAAAAATTGATAACGGTTTTTGGTAGAGGGGTCAAAAACAAGCATTATTTTCTAAGAGAGAGAGGGTCTATCTCGTCCCGTTTAGGGGTTGGGGCAATTTTAGAAAAATATGACTTAAAATGAAAAAAAAAAATATATAAAAAACAACGGCAACACTTACAATGAATTACTATACCGGTTTTGAAAGCCAGAAACCTGTTCTTTAATCCTAAATTTAAATTAAATTATTTATGTCAATAGTTTTTAAAAAATTCGCATGCTTTTTCAAATGGAGTTGCCAGTTGTCGAAATTGTGTAAAAGTTGTTACACATATGCGTTTTTCCACGATTCGCAGGAAAAGCAACGGACAAAAGTCAAACGTTTGTTCGGTTATATTTTTGCATCATTATCAAGTGCATTACATATTACATAAGTACAAACATACATATTGCGCAAAGTAAATAATTTGATGCAACATTCGAACATGTGAATTTTCTATAATGCGAATCAGCAAAACTTTGTCATTAATGTGAACTTTGTAATTTTGGAATGAGCACTGTAGATGAAGAGTATTGGTGACATAGGCCTGGCGAAAAGCCACTACCCTGAGCTGAGCAACGAAGTTGCGTGAGCGGAACCTGCCGCATGGGAAAAGAGATCCCTTAATCCCGAGAAACGTGTAATTCGGGTACTGTTAATTAAGAAAACTGTTGATATAGGCGCCTGCCAGACGTTTATCTCAAAGGAAGACCACGAAAATGCTAAAATAGTAATTTTCAATTTCCTCAAAAACCAGAAGACGTAGTAAAACCATTCAGTTTTTTGTGTTCGATTCAGAATTAATATAAGCAATGACCACAAAAAGCCAATTTAACACTTCATTTCACAATTTGGTAAAAAATTGAGCTAAACTTTTTTTTATCAAAATGTTGAGTTTGCATGCGAATTTTTCAAATACTATTGATATAAATAATTTGATTTAAATTTAGGATTAAATAACAGGTTTCAAAACCGGCATAGTATTTCATTGTAAGAATGCCGTTGTTTTTAACATTTTTTTTTATTTTAAGTCAGTTTTTTCTAAAATTGCCCCTAACTCTTAAATGAGGCGAGATAGACCTCCCTCCCATAGTAAAAAAAGATGCTTGTTTTAACCCCTCTTTAACCTGGCGCCAAAGTTATCTTACAAATTGACAGAAGTCGAGTTTGATTTCAGTGCTACCAGATCTATCGTGACACTCCCCTCCGGTATGTCCCTTTCGGGACCTACCTCATACTTATCGCTATACCTCCAGCACGGCAATCTTCGTAGCATGCCTTTCGTACAATCCAGCCACTATCTTCACCAAACGCTTCTTACGCGTCCATCTCTGCTCTTTTTCAGAGCAACAACCCTACCTTTAGGCCAGTAGTTCCTCGGATTGTCCGAGTCAACCATTTAGACTATGTCATTAATCTCTATGAGTTTCACATCCTCGTACCACTTACAGCGTCGAGTGATGACAGGAAGGTATTCACGAACCCATCTCTTCCAGAATGCATCTGCAAGCTGTTGTAAGCTATCAGCCACGGCCTGAGAAAGAGGTTTAGAACCGCTGGAGCTGCCTAATATGAAGTGATTCGGCGTTAGAACTTCATCCTCCTCGTGACTGACCGGTATATAGCTTTTTTTTAAAATAAAACGCAAACCATTTGAGATATTTCAAAAACTTTATTATCGGCTTGAAGGACAATCAAAACATTTATGAATGGAACTCGAGTTCGTTCATATGGCCACCGCGGGCACGTTTGCAGCGGTCGATTCGTTGGACCTAATTTTCAACGACTCGGCCACACATTTCGGGCGAAACAGCCGCTATTTCGCGTTCAATGTTGGCTCTGAGCTCTTCCAACGTCGTCGGCGTGTTAGCATAAGCCAATGATTTAACGTAGCCCCACAGAAAATAGTCAAGCGGCGTTAAATCGCACGAAGGAGGCAGCCAATCGACTGGCCCATTTCTTGAGATAACACGTTCACCATACTTACTCTTCAATAAATCGATTTAGCGTGTGCTGTGTGGCTTGTGGTTGAAACCACATGTCGTCCAAGTCCATATCTTCCAATTCGGGCCAAAAATAATCTGTGATCATGGCGCGATAACGCTGACCATTTACAGTAAGGCGACGATCGTTATCGTTGACGAAAAAATATGGCCCAGTAACGCCGCCGGCATGCAAACCGCACCAACCATTTATTTTTTGTGCATGAAGTGGTGATTCATGAAGCACATGTGGATTTTCACCCCACCAATAACGCATATTTTGCTTATTGACGGACCCAAAATTTGAGCCAAAAATAAGATTCGTCACTGAAGATGATTTTCGTCTTGTGATAGTGGACCGCGGTTAATTGAATGTAGGTATGTGCGGATCTTGCTTCTCTAAAAACGTACCATGTTTATCATCGTATCAATCGTCCGGACCAATCTTTTCCATGTAGAAAAATGCGTGTGCTCGATGCGCACGACCTTTTTGCCGCGCACTTTGTCCATTTTGTGATGGCCAAGATATTGGGCTCGAAGATATGCCGATACGCACTTCCTATCCTTCTCTTCCGGCCACATGCGTGAGCCTGACCTCGAAAATGCTAGTCCATTAAGCCATCGACTTTCGCTCGTAAAATCGGAATTTCTTCGCCACTTCTTTGCTTCATCAGCCACATTTCCAGCGATAGGTACCAGCGTCAATTACCCAAACCGGTCAGGTCTAAAATTTCGCTCAAACGGAAGGTAACGAATTGACGATAACGACGATGATAAGAGCGCAAAAACGACAAAACTGTGCTGGAGTCTGACCAAAACGTTTGATTTGAAATCCTGACCGAGTGTGTTGCAACAAGACTCTTAGTTAATCGTGCCCCAAGCACTGCAGCCTGACATCATCTTTAAGGGAGCGACTCGAGTTTTGCATCCTAGCAGCGTGCATTCCACAAGGTTTCCGTGGGAACATCTTAAATAACCCATGGCGGCATATCCGCCTTCACTCGCATTAACGAATGTGTGTAGTTCTATGTCTGAAAGACGTCCAAACGTAGATTTGAAATAGTACCTCGGTATTTTCATTGATGATACTTCTGGCGATAGTCGAATCCACGTCAACCAGTTTTCAAATTAACTGTCATGAATCTCTTCAGCCCACTAGCAACCACAACGCCATGTCTCCTGAAATATGATTTTGGCATACATCACGAAAAAGGCTAAAAGACCTAGGGGGTCAAAGATAGTCATTACGAGACTTAGCACCTCCCTCTTAGTAGGACTTCTGTTTCCCAATAGAACCTCATGGTTTTGGGAACGCTTGGATATTTTAAAGATGAAGCAGTCGTCCGTCCCAGTACCTTTTCTGTTGTCATTTGCGGGTCTATCTTGAAACTTCGTGACTCAACGTTTTTAGGGCATTTACAACGATCTTGGAATTTGATACCCAATTACGCATATGGAATCCCTCCCTGGAGTGTACATACTGGACCTCCCCCGCTAGCTTTATAACCTCATCTTCGGCGTCCACACTGTCAAGCATGTCACTGACATAGTGACTTTCTAAAATGCATTGAACTGCCCAAGGATATCGTTCACGAAACTCTTTCGGTCACTTGCACTGAACACTTGTTGTGAGGAAATCGTCATATTGCATGCCAAATTGTCTGAAAAGCAACCTGTGTTGGTCAATAGGTACGGTCCGATCCTTTTTCATGACAGTGCTAGACCCCATACCTCACAAGTAACGGTGCAAAAACCGTTGCAGTTGGGATTTGCAATTCTTCCGCATCCACCGTACTCTTCTTCTATTTCCCCAACCGATTACCATCTTTTCCGCAATCTGGATTCATTTTGCCGGTAGAAGGTTATTATGGTTTAATTTTATTTGAAAGATTTTCGTCCAGGTTTTTTTTTTTTATAATTTACACGCGCCTAAGGGTTAGATACCCTTTTACTGTTGCCACAGCGCGGGCGGAAAGGTAGAAAGGAGGAGAAAGGAAAATTGTTTGTAGTGGTTTGAAACTCAGGTGTGTTTGGTTTCGGTATTCGCTCTCCAGGCGGGGGGGGAGGGGGGTGGGAGTCCGAATAGGACGGAGAGTTTTTTCTTCACTCAGAGTGGAAGGTTATAATTCGCAGTAATTTTTTGTGCTTGAAGCTCTACAACAGCCTAATCTACGTGTCAGTGTTATGCCTTCACACGCAGAATTTTTCTGTTTGAGTTCCAATTACACAAC
This sequence comes from Volucella bombylans, assembly GCA_949129095.1. Taxonomy (NCBI): domain Eukaryota; kingdom Metazoa; phylum Arthropoda; class Insecta; order Diptera; family Syrphidae; genus Volucella; species Volucella bombylans. Next base: position 52,496,034 of record OX422142.1, on the reverse strand, counting down.
TGAAAAACTTGAAAGACTTGTTCATGGGCAGGATTCGAACCTTGACCCCTCCGAGTGAGAAGCGATTGCTAGTACCACTACACCACGGCCACCCTTTTGGTGGTTGGTGTGAGAACTCATGCCATGGTCAGTGGGATCATCATCCCCATGTTTGGGATTTGGGGTCAAGGTAGCGCGCACAGCTTCCGACTGGGGCGTCGTAGGTTCAATTCCCTCTGGATCCTTGTTCTTCTTTTATCCTTTTTCATAGGCCATTTTCGCCGCGGTTCTCATTAAGGACATCTGATACAGCATGTGGAGATGTGCATGGTGAGAGCAGCGGAAAAATGGCCTGATCCATGGAATGGGCTAAGACCACAACAAGCCATATAACCTAATCCACGGCGAGGTGATGCTGTAGGTGTAGCTGAGGGAGATTTGAGAGGGTCAGTTGGTTCGAAACAGGCGGTTAGTCAAGTGGCGTTAAGAACGCACTGTCGTGTCAAGTGTTAGTAGTGCAGTGTAAACAGCAAAAAAAAGTACAGTCAGTATAAACTTAATTAAAACCAGTTCTAGCAACGTAAGGAAAGGCAAAATCGTGGTTGGAGGTTCTTCTTTTGGGTCACGTGAGACCCTGGACTAGGTTGGTGCTGTTGGACGATTCATTCTTCCCCAAGTCAAGCCCTAGTTGGAATTGGAGCGAGACAACCGAGTAGCAGAGCCCAGAGTCGGCTAAGTGCTTCTAAGTTTCTTTTGTTATCCTATTACAAAATTTTCATATGTATAATAAGCAAACCCTTATTCAACTTAAAAAATAAGGGCGTATTACTGAAAAAAAGAGAGTGATAAAACGTGTTCGATGCAAACTGTTACGAGGGGCGTTCAATATATTCTCGGTATCGATATGAAGGAAAATGCGAATTCAATTTAAATTGTTTTTATTTTTCAATATAATCTCCCCTAACAACAATGCATTTGTTACATCTTGAGATAAGCTTTTTTAAACCCTCAAAAAAATAAATTTCCTCTTTCTCTGCAAAATACCCATTTATTGCCGACTTGAGTTCTTCATCATCCGAAAATCTTTTTCCACGAAGACATTTTTTCAAATCCGGAAACAGGAAATAATCACTAGGGGCAAGATCTGGACTATAGGGTGGGTGTTGGATTTCTTCGAAACCACAATCTCGTGCAGCAGCCTTGGTAACTCGCGCCGTGTGAACAGGAGCGTTCTCATGAAGAAGCAACACACCCGCTGCGAGTTTACCCCGTCTTTTCTTTTTAATTTCCTCCCGCAAATTATGCAAAGTGGAAGCGTAGGATGTGGCGTTGATGGTTTCACCTTTTTTTTGTACTCAATGAGCAAGATTCCCTTTGAGTCCCAAAAAAACTGTTGCCATGAGCTTCCCGGCAGACGGAGTGACTTTGAACTTCTTCGGAGGGTCTGTTCCTTTTTTATGCCACTGCATGGACTCTTGTTTGCTTTCAGGGTCATAGTGGTGGACCCATGTTTCGTCCCCAGTAACAATTCGATCCATAACACCGTCCGCGTTCTCACTACACATCTCCAAAAGCTCTCTACAGCATGCGATTCTCACTTTTTTCTGAGGCGCTGTGAGCATTCGTGGCACCCACCTTGCACTGACCTTTGAAAGGTTAAGATGGTCATGAAGAATGGTGTGAATGGTGCCAATTGAAAGCTTGGTGATCTCTGCCATCATTTTCACCTTTATTCGGGTATCCTCAAGAACAAGTTTTTCGACTTCTTTGATGCTTTCTCCCGTACAAGCAGTAGCCGGGGCGCCGGAGCGGGGGTCGTTTTCAATGCTCTCTCTGCCACTCTTGAACTCACTTGACCACTTTTGCACAGTTGATAATGAAGGTGCGGAACCCTGGTAAACAGCCACCATCTCTTCATGAATAGTTTTTTGACTTTTTCCTTGCTTAGTGAGAAATTTAATTACAGCGCGATGCTCAATTTTCACCATCATCGTCTCAGTTGCCATTATGATTCTGTTTAACTAGAGATAAAACGCGAATTAATAATCACATTTATATGAAATTTTACATGAATGGACTAAAATAATAGTATTACTTGATAAATGAGTCAATTTATATATATAACCACAGCTTCACCCCGATACCGAGAATATGTTGAACGCCCCTCGTATCGTTAAACCATTTTAGACAAAAAAAAAATATATACCGTCGGTCTGCGTGATAGCCAAAGCGCTTGGCTGGGTCGTGTGGAGATTCCAGGTTCAAATCACAGGTTTCTTGTTTGTTTTTTTTCCTTCCTTTTTCTTTTTTTTTGGCTACTCATTGACCTTCAGTCATTGAAGAAGCGTGTTTTTACTTTTTTTTTGCGATAACGTAGTTCTAGCTTTAAGATGGAATTAAGTTTGTATTATTATTGGCGTATAGAATAAACTTGTGAAAATTGTAAGAATTATAAGGAAATCGTTTGTGTTAATTGAGAAAGGTCGGGATTTGTTCGCGATCGTCACAACCAATTCGCGATTAAAGTTGTGTTGAAGTTGTATGGAAGGGTAATCGCATGGCGCCCATCTATACCCACGGCTAGTCTCCGTAGTTGGCCGAGCAACCTTTCGTACAACGCCGCGGGGTAGGAGGTAAAAGGGCGGTAACAAGGTGTTCCGAAACCGAGCAGAGGTCATAAAAGCCTTTGAAGATTTCATTGCCTCAAAAAATCAGCACTATACGAAAAAGGAATATTGGACCGAATATCACGTTGGAAGAATGTCATAGATGCCAACGGATCTATTTTTATGGAATAAAAATTTACGGAAAAATAATATTGGCTTTTTACTACAATATAAAGTTTAATTTGCTCGAAAAAAATTATGAAAAATCTGGTCTGGTGCCTTAAGAAAGACGTTGCAGCCATTCCTGGCTCATTTAACCTTTTTTCGGTTTTCCTCTGTCGGGTTGGTCTTATAGGACCGAAAAAAACATTTCTCTAACCCTGACAGCCTCTTCACAGCTCGAGTCGTATCATACCTTTTCTTTTGGTTTGATACTCTTCATCCGATGAGGGATAAAGATTATCATTCCAAAGAGAATAGTGTCAGTGATCATATCAGCAGCGGCATCCACGTCGTTATCGAGGAAACATAACGACCAGTTCAAATTCCTAAAGGAGCTGTTAAGACCGCTGCAGTTGGCTTTCTCGTATTGCCACATGGTTCTTTTAGGAATATTTTCTCTAACTGTGTGGTCGGTGCACGAGAAATTAGCTGATATAACACTGTGGTCCGACGAGCCTAGAGGGGATATCACATTAACCTTGTATTTGTCGGGGTGAGAAGTTAAAAACAAGCCCAGGTGTTGGCTGTATGGGCTCCTTTACAAGCTGGGTTAAGTTATTTTCCGCAGCGAAGATCTCAACACCCCGTCCTTCGGGTATTGTCTGTCCAGAATGTCGAAACCACCCAGAATTGTGTATGTATACTGAAATCACCCGTAATGACGATTTCAGTATGAGGATACAGGGATACAATTCTTTGTATGGAGTCAGACAGCGCATCAAACTCATTAAAGGTCGAGTTGCTGTCCAGTTTGGAGCTTCTGTAAATAAAGCAATAGTGGATAAATTGCTTACGGGGATGGAATTTCAACCACATGAAATCGAATTCCGGATTGGAACAGGGACTATATTCTGGTGGAGTTAGGTAAGCTATATCACTACGCACGTAAATGGCGAGACCGCGGTGAAAGAAGAATAATGGCACTAGTTCGTAGCCAGGTAGTTTCAGAACGCTTGGAGGCCAGAAGGCGGATAACCTGAGTGTCAAAGTCGTGTTTCATTTCAGATGACAGACTATTCGTTTGGTATCACGATGAGAATGTGTGTTGATGGATCGGGTGACAAAGTTAGATGTATAAATTATATTTAATTCTATTAGGCCATTATTCCTACAACGTCAGCGGTTTATATTGATTACCTTATCCATTCATATTGAATTGCTGCTAGGGGTAACATGTAATAATATAAATCAAGCCAAAATGGAAAAGAAGAAACGTCTTAGTAAACCAAGCAAACGGAATCCCATATTTTTTGGTCTTTTGTAATAATGATTCGTCTATCTTATTACGAATATAATTTATATTTTATTCTTTAAATTGTTTTCTATACTTATGATGTGCCATTTTGATTCAATTCATACCCAATCGCAATTGCAACCATTGATCTAATTAACTAGATATTTTATTCGTTTCGTATTGTTGTTTCCACAACTTACTAAACCATACAGCTAAACGGTTATTGTTGTATTTGGATGAAGTGCAAGACACTTTAAACTAAAGCGAGTGAAATTCCTTAGAACTAGTTTCAAAATGGGGATGCGGCGGTTCACAGCAAACCCAGTTCCAGCAAAAGTTTGATAACAGCTCTGATTCAGATCCAAACATCTTCCAATGCTCATTTGTACCATTACGTTTTGTTTTGTAGTTAAGAAAAAAAAATTGTTTTATTATATTGTGATAACCATTTAAATGTGAGCAGCGACATCTAGATTTACATAGCAGAGGATGTCGATACTCGAAGAGCATTCGTAGAGATACTCGAAGAGCAGGAATCGAATTTTCTAGCAAATTGGAAATTGTATGGGACCCTGGATGGCGAGGATAGATCTCGAAGTATGTCATTCGAGTATAAATACCAGCATCCCCAAGGTATGCAAATCAGTTCATCAGTTGAATTTGAAGTGTTAATTAGGAGAAGTGATTAAGTGGTTTAAATAAAAGATAAGAAAAGTATAAGCGGTTGAGAAAATGGATTGTATTGAGAGAAACAATTAAATAGTGAACTGTAACTGTACTGAATAAAGCGATTTGTATTGAAAAGAAACACACACAAACATTTCACATTGGTGTCAGAAGTGGGATAGGACTTATTGTGTGTACAAAAAAACAAAAAACAGTGTTTTCTGACTATTTGAAAGAGCTAGAATGGGTCGAAAACTATTGCAGTTGACCTCGTCCAACTCGAATCCGAGAAGCCTCAGCGCCAGTGGAGGAAAAAATGACCTGGTGCTCCGACTTCAGGAGGCGTTGAACAACGAGGGACATGATACTGATGCATACTCCTTTGATGTTGACGAGGATGAACAGACAAGTACCGGCAGTGACATGGCTGCGATGATGCAACTCCTCTTGTTAAAAATGGACGAACAAAAGAAAAATCTGGAAGAACAAAAGAATAGCCTCGAACAAAAGCTGGATGAACAAAAGAAAAATCTAGACGAGCAGAAGAGCAGCATTGAAAAAAATTTGACGAACAAACCAACAATCTGCACGGTCTTCAACAGAAAATGAATGAACAAAAAATAATCTGGAAGAACAAAAGAACATTCTCCAGCAAAAGTCGAAGAAATCGATGACAAATTTGAAAGAATCGAGAAGAACATTGATGACAAATTTGAAAGAATAGAGAAAAATATGACAGTAAATTTGAGCAACTGGCAAAAGAGCTCGACACAGTGCGAAAACAGAAATTGCGAGAATGTTCTTTAAGCGGTCCGAGGAGAAAAGAGTTGAAGCCTCCCTCATTTGATGGCCAGACCTCATGGCTTACTTATAAGAAGCAGTTTGAAATGGCTGCATGCGCAAACGACTTTGACAATGAGGAAAAGTGCTTTGCCCTAACAATAGTCTTGCACGGTCCTGCAGCAGAATTGTTGCAAACAGTAGACATCGAAAAGCATAAAGATTATGTGATTTTAGTACAGGCTATCGAGAAACGACTTGGGGATAGCCACATGCAGTAGGTTTATAAGGTCCAATTGCAAAGTCGAACGCAACAACGAGGAGAAACACTGCAGCAACTCTAAGCAGACGTGAGTAGACTGGCACATTTATCATACCCCACCGCTGGCCAGGAAATTATCGACGAAATGACAAAGGACACATTCATCAGGGGAATTGCAGATTCGAAGCTACTGTCAGCAAGGATGGCCGGGAAAAGAACCCTTGCTAAAGCACTTGCCTTCGCTCTGGCGATGGAAGCAGCCAATCGGCTTCCAGGGGAACACATTTCGTCAGGGAAGTAGCATCTGGTGAATACTCCTACTCAAGACTAACTACCGTGCAACGAAATATTCTGCGGGGGAGACCAAGGATGCGCTGCTGGAACTGCGATAAAGTAGGACATCTGCAAATACATTGTAAAGAATCGGTACGACGAACAGTCTGCCTGCACTGGGGTTACAGGCAAATAGAAGGAAAAACCGGCAGGAACGACTATCAAGAAGCCGGTCAAACTGATGGCTTCGATCAGTTGGGAAATGCTTACTTCGAGGAGCAGAAGTCTATAGCTAGAGTCGGCGACTCTAGGACAATTATCCCAGTCTCACAGGTAAAACAATGCAATGAAAGCCTCCCAGCAGAAGTAGTCAGTGGTAAGAAAGAAAGTACCCGGGTACCCAGGTAATGCGGGTAATACCCAATTTCGCGGGTACCCGGTAATGTCAGCTATCGGGTACTGGACAGTATCGGGTAATGAGTACTCAAGGGCCACAAATACTCTAATTTAATAAAGTTGGTAATGTTCACGTTTTGTGAGGATGGGGAACATATTCCACAGAGACAACTTGGCTTGTATGAGCTAAAATTAATTCAAAGTTGCCCTGCAAGATGGAATATATCTTATTTAATGTGTGAAAGGCTCTTAGCAAACAAATCGAATGTGCTGTTATTGCGGTTTTGGCACATAGAGGTATTACATCTCCAACATTGGCTCTGAAACTTTAAGTAAGCATTATTTTGCGAAGAAAATATAACAATTTCCATTCTACGGCCGATTATATGTGGACTATAAACACCTAAAAACAAACATCTGAGATAGTGAAAATATTGTCAGCTTCATGGGAATCATAACAGGTTCAAAATGGATAGGCAGGAATTCGAAGAAGTTCTCACATAAGTTTCCCCTTTTTTTGAATCCGAGACATAAAAACTTGGAAGTTGAAGGTTGAAGAAGTGAGAGTACTTTTTAGAAAACAGGTGCGGAACTTGGTAGAAAACTCTGTGTCCATCGAGAGTAGAGAAGTTTTGAGTTAAAAACCATTAAAATGGTGGAAAAATAATGCAGAAAAATATCAAAACCTGTCATTGCTGGCCAAAATATATTTATGCATGCCGGCAACATCGGTGTCGTCAGAACATGGTTTCTCCACTGCAGAAAATATTGTATTTTTTGTACAATGTACATGAAATGTCCGATTTTCGCTCAGTCGGAAATATGAAGTTCTCGAGTAAACATTTGTGCCAGAACGTTAAATTTTCTTTGTTTTTTAAATAAAGTTTGCTTGCCGTGTGAGAATTTTAGGGTTCGTTACAAGTACCGTTATTTTTTTCAAAGAATTATTTACCATGCTATCGGCAGTTGAAATTCGAACCCTTTACGTCACTGGCAATGAAAAACATTAATGACGCATTTGAGAATGTAGCGGTAAACGAACGCACTATAGGACGTTGGTTTGGAAAGTTCCGTTCGGGAGATGTCAGCCTCGAAAATTAACCACGTGGGAAGCCGGAAACGTTAGTTGACGACAATGTTTTAGAGCAACGGTGTATGCGGATCCAACGCAATCGGGGCGGGAGATTGCAAAAAGCATGGGAATATCTCCAATGACAATAAGTCGACACCTTTCTCTCATAGGAAACTTAAAGAAACTCGATAAGTGGGTACCCCATGAAATGGACGAATCCCAAAACCTACTGCGCCTGAATGTCTGTGTATCGCTTACATTAAGAAACGAAACTGAACCGTTTTTGCATCGGATAATCACGTGTGATGAAAAGTTGATACTGTATTATAATCGTAAAAGATCTAGGCAATGTTTGGATTCAGATGAAAAACCAAAACACACCCCCAAGCCCGATTTTCACACAAAAAAGGTTATGGTGACAATTTGATGGACCTCGAAAGGACCAATCCACTTTTCATTTCTTCAACCAGGGGAAAGGATAAATGCAGCCAAATATTGTGAGGAAATCAACATACCACCTTGTTCCCGGACCCGGAATTTATTCAGAAAATTAAGAATACAAGTCTCCTTCAAAGTAATCCCCATCGACTGCAAAACACTTTGCCAGCGCTTGATCCAATCCTCGAAACATTTTTTATATTCGGTTTTCGGTATGTCCATCAGTGCTTCCTGTGATTTTTCCATTACTTCCTCTCGGCTGCTGAAACGCGTTGCCCGTAGTGGTTTTTTTTTTTAACTCGATTGAACAGAAAGAAGTCATAGGAAGCCAAATCGTGTAAATACGGTGGCTGTTGGATGGTTTTTGTTGCATGATGGCACGGTGCGTTATCATGGTGCAAAATTCACGAGTTTTCTGTCCACAATTCTGGTCTCTTTCGACGAATTGCTTCACGCAAACGTCTCATAACGCCCAAATAATACTCTTTGATTACTGTCTGGCCTTCTGGCAAAAATTCATGATGCACTACACTGCTGTAATCCATAAAAAAATCTATGAAAATGAGCATTGCCTTCTTTTTTAACTGAAAGCGACGTGGTTCTTTTGGTTTCGGCTCATTTAGTGAACGCTATTCACTTTTCTGATGTCTGGATTGCGTGTCGTACTCATAAACCCACGTCTCGTCTCCAGGAATGATCCTTTTGATGAATGTGGGATCGGATTCAGCCTCGCAAATCATCTCTTTTGCGACGTCAACACGGTCTCTTTTTTGGATGAAATTGCGGTCTTTTGGCACCAACTTTGCTGCTACACGACGGAAATCCAAATCATTAACCAAAATGTCTTGGACGGATTCATAGGCAATGTTCAAGTCCTCCGCTATCTCTCTGATATTTAATTAGCGGTTATTGACCAGCATCATTACCCCATCAATGTTTTCGTCGGTTTTAGATGTCGATGGTGTGCCACTGCCTTCATCATCTTCGATTGACTCACGACCACTTTTTGAACCGCTCGTGCCACTGGTAAACGACCGTTTTCTTTAGAGAATGGTTGCCGAAACACTTTTCCAACATTTCCAACGTTCGCGCACCATTAAGTCAGTTTTTTACGCAAAATTTAATACAAGTTCGTTGTTGCAAATTTAAATCCATTTCTAAAATTATAAAAAATCGCCGACACACACAGAGTTAGATGTACTCTTGGCTACGTAACTTTTACAAATGTCAATCTATGACGCTAAGATTTAGAGGGAATATCAACAACAGATTTACCAACTTCACAAAAAAAAACAACTCAAATCGGAACAATGGGAATGCCACACGGTGGTTATTCATACGAAATGTATGAAATGTATGGTAATGCATACGAAATTGGCTGAAAAGCAGCCTGTGTTGGCAAATAGGCATGGTCCGATCCTGTTGAATGACAATGCTAGACCCTATACATTTATCCTCAGTTCCGACCACTAAATATATAAAAGAAATGTAATAAAATTCATTGTTTCAAATAATTTATAGACAAAATACAGATGTTTTCCAAATAGAAAAGTTTACGGTCTTTGTAATATGTAATATAGTATCAAGAGCTCTAGTCCAGAGTCAACCAAGTACTCCATGAAATACATGACGGAATCTCAGGAGGTCATTTGGGAATAAGCAAGACGTTGGAAAAGATAAGGGAACGTTTCTATTGGCTAAGCGCTAAACAAGATGTCGAGAATTGGTTCAAAAAGTGCATAAGGTGTGCGGCTACCAAGGGTCCAAAAGTAAAGCCACATGGACAAATGCAGCAATACAATGTCGGAGCACCATTCGAACGAATAGCCATCGACATCGCTGGGCCGTTTCTCGAAACCTTAAATGGTAACTAATACACCCTCGTGGTCATGGATTACTTCAGTAAGTGGCCGGAAGTGTTTGCGATCCCAAATCAACAAGCTAAGACCGTAGCCGAACAGATAGTCAACAACTGGGTGAGCAGATTTGCGGTCCGCAATGGAGTTGCACTCTGATCAGGGACGAAACTTTGAATCAAAAGTCTCCCAGGAAGTGTGCCAATATTTGGGAATAAGGAAGACAAAGACAACACCACTACACCCACAATCTGATGGAATGGTCGAGCGATTCAATCGGACCTTGAATGAGCATCTAACTAAGGTCGTTAGCAACTGCCAGCGGGATTGGGATCGACACATACCCCTCCTCTTAATGGCCTACCGAAACGCGGTCCATAGTTCAACAGGACATACACCATCCGAGATCTTATTCGGTCAAACAGTTCGGATGCCAAGTGAAGCAAAATTCGGATCCCCACGGAGCCAAAGAGGGGAACGACTACGTGGATGACTTGCGCAGCAGGATTCGTAAATTGCATGAAAATACCAGAGAAAAGATGAAGCTAGCGAGCAGCCGCATGAAGACTAGGTACGACATCAAGGCGAAATCTTCCGGCTTCAACGAAGGAGATCTGGTCTGGTTGTATAATCCTCAGCGTAAGAAAGGCAAATCGCCAAAATTGCAACACGACTGGGAAGGTCCATACAAGGTGTTAACCCGCATTAATAACGTTGTCTACCAGATCCAATGTGGTGATCGAGGAAAATTGAAGGTGATCCATTTGGATAGAATGTGTCATTTCAACGGAATGATGAATGACGAAGTTGTTCGGGACGAACAACTGTAGGGAGGGAGCAGTGTGATAACCATTTAAATGTGAGTAGCGACATCTAGATTTACATAGCAGAGGATGTCGATACTCGAAGAGCAGAAGATTTCGATACTTGATTAAGTCTCGACCATTGAAGACTGGAGAGTTAAATCGAATTTTCTAGCAAATTGGAAATTGTATGGGACGCTGGATGGCGAGGATAGTTCTCGAAGTATGCCATTCGAGTATAGATACCAGCATCCCCAAAGTATGCAAATCAGTTCATCAGTTGAATTTGAAATGTTAATTAGGAGAAGTGATTAAGTGGTTTAAGTAAAAGATAAGAAAAGTATAAGCGGTTGAGAAATTGGATTTGTATTGAGAGAAACAATTAAATAGTGAATTGTAACTGTACTGAATAAAGCGATTTGTATTGAAAAGAATATGTTCTATCATTTGTACCCACACAAACATTTTATAATATTATACAGGGTGTCCCCTAATTCGTCAACGATAATTTGGGAAATGTTTCCTGGGTATATTCTATGAAACAAATCGTTTCAGTAAGGGTTTATCTCCAATGTTGACAGCGTTTATCGAGGATTTAAGAAAAGGCTTACTTTGGTGTACCCTGACCCATGTTAACGGAAATTAATTTGTTATTACTAATGGTAAAAACTTCGTGTAGGACTTTATTTTTAGAAGAAATACTAGCCTTTACAGCGGCGTATAAATAAAGTTGATATCTTATTTGAGTCTTTAGATAACCAATTTCTAAGCCTGTTCCATTTTCATTGCCCATGCTAATTTTTGATTTCGAGGTCACTTTTCTCCAGAAAATGCCTAATTAACATAACGTATTACTATACTTTTTTTTATGAAAGTAACAATAATTAAAAAAATCATCAAGTTGGTACAAAAACTGAACTTTATCCATATGGTATATGGTATATATGGTATAGATCAGTTTTATGGGGGTTTATTCCCAATCCACAGCGATCTGCCCAGCGGGCTAATCAATTGAGATTTACTTGGAGGAGTTCTTTAATGGTACTGAGATGTTTCCCTGAGACGGCTATGGCAATCACTCTGCTACCACCCGCTTCCAGGTATATCAGTAGTTCGTTAACTACTAAGTTCCAGAGAAGGGGAGAGAGGACACCGCCTTGCGGCGTACCTCTGCTGACATATGTTTTAGCAGAAGTCTCACCCAGTTTGGAGTTGATTATCTTGCTTTTTAGCATTAGACCGATCCACTCCCCAAGTGAGTTGTCTACCTGCAGAGTTGACAGCGCAGTCGCGATTGCGGATGTGTTGACGTTGTTAAAGGCGCCCCCTATGTCTAGGAAAGCAACCATTGTGTACTCCCTTATATTGTAGGGATCGTTCGATGTGGTTAGTCAGAGAGTGCAAAGCCGTTTCCAGTAATTCCGGAAAGCTGGTTGGCTGGGGGGAGCATCACTCAGGCTGAATTGGATATATCTGTGGTCTGAAAAGGAGTGTTCAGACGATACCATCCAGTTTGTTAGCTTTTGGGTGATGCTGTCGGAGACAAGAGTAATATCTATCTAACACTTCTTGTCGGTTTCTAGTTATAAAAATGGGCTCATTGCCAATATTGCAAATTAAGAGGTTAGTACTTAAAATATAGTCTAAAAGTGACTCACCTCTATCATTGATGTCGGTACTGCCCCATACCGTGTGATGTGCGTAAGCGTCGCATCCGATTATGAGGCCAGTTTTTTGCCTTCCAGCTTCCAAACCACCCTTTTAAAACTCTAATAACAATTGTTTCAGACCAATATCACTTCATTAAACCAAACAAATATTTTTGCGCACTATTTGAACGCAAATATACCCCTATGCGCGACTTCCAAAAAATTAAATGGCAAACGGTAAGCGCAATTGCTCTGTAGCACCTATTGGTCTGAAATAAAAAACCCAAACGGCATTTTATTAAAAATATTGTAAAATGTTTGTGTGGGTAAAAATGATAGAACTTATTCTTTTCAATACAAATCCCTTTATTCAGTACAGTTACAATTCACTATTTAATTGTTTCTCTCAGTACAATCCAATTTCTCAACCGCTTACACTTTTCTTATCTTTTACTTAAACCACTTAATCACTTCTCCTAATTAACACTTCAAATTTCACTTTAGAACTGATTTGCATACCTTTGGGATGCTGGTATTTATACTTCGAGAACAATCTTCGCCATCCAGCGTCCCATACAATTTCCAATTTGCTAGAAAATTCGATTCCACTCCCCAGTCGAGACTTTGTTATTCCAGTATCGAAATCTTCTGGTCTTCGACATTTTCTGCTAGATGTCGCTGCTCACATTTAAGTGGTTATCACATTGCTCCCTCCCTACAGTTGTTCGTCCCGAATAACTTCGTCATTCAGCATCCCGTTGAAATGACACATTCTATCTAAATGGACCACTTTCAATTTTACTCGATCCCCACGCTGGATCCGGTGGACAACGTCATTAATGCGGGTTATCACCTTGTATGGACCTTCCCAGTCCTGTTGCAATTTTGGTGATTTGCCTTTCTTACGCTGAGGATTATACAGCCAAACCAGATCTCCTTCATTGAAACCGGAAGATTTCGCCTTGATATCGTACTTAGTTTTCATGCGGCTGCTTGCTAGCTTCATATTTTCTCTGGTGTCTTCATGCAATTTACGAATCCTGCTGCGTAAGTCATTCACGTACTCGTTCACCTCTTTGGGCTCCGTCGGTGGAGATCCGAATTTTGCTTCACTTGGCAACCGAATCGTTTGACCAAATAAGATCTCGGATGGTGTGTGCCCTGTTGAGCTATGGACCGCGTTTCGGTAGGCCATTAAGAAGAGGGGTATGTGTCGATCCCAATCCCGCTGGCAGTTGCTGACAACCTTAGATAGATGCTCATTCAAGGTCCGATTGAATCGCTCGACCATTCCATCAGATTGAGGGTGTAGTGGCGTTGTCCTTGTCTTTCTTATTCCCAAATATTGGCATATTTCCTGGAAGACTTTTAATTCAAAGTTTCGCCCTTGATCAGAGTGCAGCTCCATTGGGACCCCAAATCTGCTCACCCAGTTGTTGACTATATTGTGATAACCATTCAAATGTGAGCAGCGACATCTAGCAGGAAACTCGAAGACTAGAAGGTTTCGATACTGGATTAGCAACTGGAGAGTAGAATCGAATTTTCTAGCAAATTGGAAATTGTATGGGACGCTGGATGGCGAGGATTGTTCTCGAAGTATGTCATTCGAGTATAAATACCAGCATCCCAAAGGTATGCAAATCAGTTCCAAAGTTGAATTTGAAGTGTTAATTAGAAGAAGTGATTAAGTGATTTAAGTAAAAGATAAGAAAAGTATATGTGGTTGAGAAATTGAATTGTACTGAGAAAAAGAATTAAATAGTGAATTGTAACTGTACTGAATAAAGGGATTTGTATTGAAAAGAATAAGTTCTATCATTTGTACCCACACAAACATATTACATTGGTGTCAGAAGTGGGATAGGACTTATTGTGTGTAAAAAAAAAAAAGAAAAAAAAAAGTGTTTTCTGACTATTTGAAAAAGCTAGAATGGGTCGAAAACTATTGCAGTTGACCCTCGTCCAACTCAAATCCGAGTTGAACAAGAGAAGCCTCAGCGCCAGTGGAGGAAAAAGTGACCTGGTGCTCCGACTTCAGGAGGCTTTGAACAACGAGGGACATGATCCTGATGCATATTCCTTTGATGTTGACGAGGATGAACAGACAAGTACCGGCAATGACATGGCTGCAATGATGCAACTCCTCTTATTAAAAATGGACGAACAAAACAAAAAAATGGACGAACAGAAGAACAGTCTCGACCAACAAAAGAAAAATCTGGAAGAACAGAAGAACAGTCTGGAACAAAAAATGGACGAACAGAAGAACAGTCTCGACCAACAAAAGAAAAATCTGGAAGAACAGAAGAACAGTCTGGAACAAAAAATGGACGAACAGAAGAGCAGCATTGAACAAAAATTCGACGACCAAAAGAATAGTCTAGAACAAAAACTGGAAGAACAAAATAACGTTCTACACCAAAAGTTCGAAGAAATAGATAACAAATTTGAAAGAATAGAGAAGAATGTTGGCGAAAAATTCGAACAAATGGACAACAAAGTTGAGCAACTGGCAAAAGAGCTCGACACAGTGCGAAAACAGAGACAGCGAGAATGTTCTTTAAGTGGTCCAAGGAGAAAAGATTTGAAGCCTCCCTCATTCGATGGCCAGACCTCATGGTCTACTTATAAGAAGCAGTTTGAGATGGCTGCCTGTGCAAACGACTGGGACAATGAGGAAAAGTGCTTTGCCCTAACAATGGCCTTGCACGGTCCTGCAGCAGAATTGTTGCTAACAGTAGACATCGAAAAGCATAAAGATTATGTGACTTTAGTGCAGGCTATCGAGAAACGGTTTGGAGACAGCCACATGCAGGAGGTCTACAAGGTCCAATTGCAAAGCCGAACGCAGCAAAGAGGAGAAACACTGCAGCAGCTCCAAGCAGACGTGAGTAGACTTGCACATCTGTCATACCCCACCGCAGGCCAGGAAATTATCGACGAAATGGCAAAAGATGCATTTATCAGGGGAATTGCAGATTCGAAGCTACAGTCAGCAGTAAGGATGGCCGGGAAAAGAACCCTTGCTGAAGCACTTGCCTTCGCTCTGGCGATGGAAGCAGCCAATCAGGCTTCCAGGGGAACACATTTCGTCAGGGAAGTAGCATCTGTCGAATGTTCCTGCACAAGAATTAGTGCCGAGGAACGAGATACTCGACGGGATAGACGAATAATGCGCTGTTGGAATTGCAATAAAATAGGACACCTTCAAAGGCAGTGTAAAGAACCGGTGCGACGAAAAGACTGCCCTCACTGTGGTGACAAGCAAATAGAGGAAGAAACTCGCAGAAACAGCCATCAAGAAGCCGGTCAACCTTCCCGAAGCCATCAGTCGGGAAATGCTTAAGCACCAACTTCGCGGGGCAGAAGTTGGTAGCAGGAGTCGACGGCCCCAGGACCATCATCCAAGTCTCGCTGGCAAAACGACGCAGCGAAAGCCTTCTAGTAGAAGTAGTCAGTGGAAAAGAAAAATGGATGGCAACAATAGACACCGGTGCCACGGCCTCAATCATCAGGAGGAATCTTGTGCAGAAGTCTTGGCTGCATAACACTAGCAGCTGCAGCTTGCGAACAGCTACAGGAGCAACGATTACGGTATATGGTGAAGTCCGCATAAAAATCCAACTGGCCGGAATAACATTCACTCACGCGTTTCTGGTAGCTGACATATGTGACGAGTGCATCATTGGTACAGACTTCATGAGAGAACATGGACTTGTAGTCGACTTGGGGGCACAAACCCTGAAATACGGAAACATGGAGATACCAATGATATACGGAAACGCCAATACCACAGTCTCAAATGTCGTCATCTGCAGCAATCAGAGTCTAGAGCCTTCGTCAGAAGCAATTTTGTAGGCAAAAGTGGAAGGTGGTCCTGGTAGCCACCGATTCTATTTGATGGAGCCAGAAAAGAAAAGAGACTTCATGGTGGGAAAGACCTTAGTGGAGCCAAAGAACAACATGGTCCCTGTAAGGATTCTAAATCCAAAGACATTCAGTGTAAAGGTGAAAAAGGGGGAGATAGTGGGAAAATGCGTACCTGTTGAGGCTATATCGACCACAACGGAAAAACAGGGTGCAAAACCGGTCACAACAGTTCAGAGCATAAAAATCAAGAACAAAATTCTCAGCCTCTGTAATCTGGACGAAGATCAGCGAATCCTGGCAGAAAAACTAATCGGTGAGTACGCTGATATATTTGCTACACAAGACGGAGAATATGGACGTACGCATATTGTTCAACACCACATTAACACCGGAGACGCTCGACCAATCCGTCAACCTGCAAGGCGTCTTCCATTGGCAAAGCAAACAGAAGTTGCCGAAATGATGTCGAAGATGAAAGCTGAGGGAGTGATTGAAGAATCGCAAAGACCGTGGGCATCTCCAGTGGTCCTCGTGAAGAAGAAAGATGGCAGCACGAGATTTTGTGTAGACTACCGACGTCTCAATGATGTCACTAAAAAGGACAGCTACCCACTTCCGAGAATCGATGACACTTTGGATATGCTTTCTGGAGCGAAATGGTTTTCAACACTTGACTTGAAGAGCGGTTACTGGCAGGTAGAGATAAATCGTACGGACCGTGAGAAAACTGCCTTCACTACAGGAAGCGGTCTTTGGCAGTTTGCAGTGATGCCGTTTGGACTGTGCAACGCTCCGGCCACCTTCGAGCGACTAATGGAACGAACATTGCAAGGACTCACCTGGAAAACATGCCTAGTATATTTGGACGACGTTATCGTCATAGGTAAGACGTACGAGGAGCACCGCGAAAATCTAAAAGAAGTGTTTGAGAGGCTACGAAGTGCTCATTTAAAGCTCAACCCGGAAAAGTGCGCCTTGTTTCGTCCGGAAGTAAAATATCTGGGTCACATTATATCAGCGGAAGGAGTAAGAACGGATCCTGACAAAATCGAAGCCGTGAAAAGTTGGCCTTCTCCAAAAGATAAACACCAACTGAGAAGCTTCTTGGGACTCGCCACGTATTACAGAAGGTTCGTAAAGGATTTTGCTGGCATTGCAAAGAGCCTGCATCAACTTACAGAGAAAGGCCGACAGTTCAGGTGGTCTGGAGAATGCGAAAAAGCATTTCAAGAACTGAAGCGACAGCTGTGCAATGCCCCCATCTTGGGTTACCCGACGCCCGGAAAAATGTTCATCGTGGACGCAGACGCTAGCAATGTTGGGGTCGGAGCTGTGATTTCCCAGGTTCATGATGGTCAAGAGAAAGTGGTCGCATATTACAGTAAAGTACTCTCCAGACCTGAAAGGAACTACTGTGTAACCCGGCGCGAGCTTCTGGCTTTAATTCTGGCTACGAAGCATTTCCATAAGTACCTCTACGGACAAAAGTTCATTCTCCGGACAGACCACGCAGCTCTGAAATGGCTACTCCAATTTAAGAACCCTGAAGGCCAAGTTGCAAGATGGATCGAGCAGTTGCAGGGCTACGACTTTGAAGTGCAACACCGCAAGGGAACACTCCACTCAAATGCTGATGCTCTCTCTCGTCGACCGTGCGGGGTAAAATGCGAACACTGCAACCGTAAAGAAGCGAAAGAACAGGCAACTATCCAAATGATCAGGACTGAGCCAATAGAGGGTTGGAGTATAGACGAAGTCCGTTCCTCCCAACAGGCAGACAATGACATCGAACCAATATTGGCCTGGAAGGAACACGAGGAAAGACCAAGCTGGCAGCAGATATCAGATCGGAGCCAAACTCTGAAGGCATACTGGGCACAGTGGGACTCGCTTTTTGTGCAAGATGGATTGCTGAAGAGAAAATGGGAAAGTGCAGATGGGACAACATCCCGTATGCAGCTAATTGTGCCACGGTCCAGAGTCAACCAAGTGCTCCATGAAATACATGACGGAATCTCAGGAGGCCATTTGGGAATAAACAAGACGTTGGAAAAGGTAAGGGAACGTTTCTATTGGCTAAGCGTTAAACAAGATGTCGAGAAGTGGTGCAAAAAGTGCATAAGGTGTGCGGCTACCAAGGGTCCAAAAGTAAAGCCACATGGACAAATGCAACAATACAATGTCGGAGCACCTTTCGAACGAATAGCCATCGACATCGCTGGGCCGTTTCCCGAAACCTTTAATGGAAACCGATATACTCTCGTAGTCATGGATTACTTCAGTAAGTGGCCGGAAGTGTTTGCCATCCCAAATCAAGAGGCTAAGACCGTAGCCGAACAGATAGTCAACAACTGGGTGAGCAGACTTGGGGTCCCAATGGAGCTGCACTCTGATCAAGGGCGAAACTTTGAATCAAAAGTCTTCCAGGAAATATGCCAATATTTGGGAATAAGAAAGACAAGGACAACGCCACTACACCCTCAATCTGATGGAATGGTCGAGCGATTCAATCGGACCTTGAATGAGCATCTATCTAAGGTTGTCAGCAACTGCCAGCGGGATTGGGATCGACACATACCCCTCTTCTTAATGGCCTACCGAAACGCGGTCCATAGCTCAACAGGGCACACACCATCCGAGATCTTATTTGGTCAAACAATTCGGTTGCCAAGTGAAGCAAAATTCGGATCCCCACCGCAGCAGGATTCGTAAATTGCATGAAGACACCAGAGAAAAGATGAAGCTAGCAAGCAGCCGCATGAAAACTAGGTACGATATCAAGGCGAAATCTTCCGGTTTCAACGAAGGAGATCTGGTTTGGCTGTATAATCCTCAGCGTAAGAAAGGCAAATCACCAAAATTGCAACAGGACTGGGAAGGTCCATACAAGGTGATAACCCGCATTAATGACGTTGTCTACCGGATCCAGCGTGGGGATCGAGGAAAAATGAAAGTGGTCCATTTGGATAGAATGTGTCATTTCAACGGGATGCTGAATGACGAAGTTGTTCGGGACGAACAACTGTAGGGAGGGAGCAATGTGATAACCATTCAAATGTGAGCAGCGACATCTAGCAGGAAACTCGAAGACTAGAAGGTTTCGATACTGGATTAGCAACTGGAGAGTAGAATCGAATTTTCTAGCAAATTGGAAATTGTATGGGACGCTGGATGGCGAGGATTGTTCTCGAAGTATGTCATTCGAGTATAAATACCAGCATCCCAAAGGTATGCAAATCAGTTCCAAAGTTGAATTTGAAGTGTTAATTAGAAGAAGTGATTAAGTGGTTTAAGTAAAAGATAAGAAAAGTATATGTGGTTGAGAAATTGAATTGTACTGAGAAAAAGAATTAAATAGTGAATTGTAACTGTACTGAATAAAGGGATTTGTATTGAAAAGAATAAGTTCTATCATTTGTACCCACACAAACATATTACAATATGTTCGGCTACGGTCTTAGCCCCTTGATTTGGGATGGCAAACACTTCCGGCCACTTACTGAAGTAATCCATGACTACGAGAGTATATCGGTTTCCATTAAAGGTTTCGGGAAACGGCCCAGCGATGTCGATGGTTATTCGTTCGAAAGGTGCTCCGACATTGTATTGTTGCATTTGTCCACGGGGCTTTGCTTTTGGACCCTTGGTAGCCGCACACCTTATGCACTTTTTGCACCAATTCTCGACATCTTGTTTAGCGCTTAGCCAATAGAAACGTTCCCTTACCTTTTCCAACGTCTTGTTTATTCCCAAATGGCCTCCTGAGATTCCGTCATGTATTTCATGGAGTACTTGGCTGACTCTGGAACGTGGCACTATTAGCTGCATACGAGATGTTTTCCCATCTGCACTTTCCCATTTTCTCTTCAGCAATCCATCTTGCGCAAAAAGCGAGTCCCACTGTGCCCAGTATGCCTTCAGAATTTGGCTCCGATCTGATATCTGCTGCCAGCTTGGTCTTTCCTCGTGTTCCTTCTAGGCCAATATTGGTTCGATGTCATTGTCTCCCTGTTGGGAGGAACGGATTTCGTCTACACTCCAACCCTCTATTGGCTCAGTCCTGATCGTTTGGATAGTTGCCTGTTGTTTCGCTTCTTTACCACTGACTACTTCTGCTGGGAGGCTTTGGTTGCATTGTTTTACCTGTGAGACTGGGATAATTACCCTGGAGTCGTCGACTCCTGCTACAGACTTCTGCCCCGCGAAGTAAGCATTTCCTAACTGATGACTTCTGGAAATTTGACCGGTTTCTTGGTAGCCGTTCTGCCGGTTTTTCTTTCTATTTGCCTGTAGCCCCAGTGCAGGCAGCCTTCTCGTCGTACCGGTTCTTTACAAATGCCCTTGCAAATGTCCTACTTTATCGCAGTTCCAGCAGCGCATCCTTCGTCTCTCCCGTGGGATATTTCGTGGGATGCATGGTAGTTGGTCTTGAGCAGGAGCATTCACCAGATACTATTTCCCTTACGAAATGCATTCCTTTGGAAGCCTGATTGGATGCTTCCATCGCCAGAGCGAAGGCAAGTGCTTCAGCAAGGGTTCTTTTCCCGGCCATCCTTATTGCTGATTGTAGCTTCAAATCTGCAATTCCCCCGATGAATGCGTCCTTTGCCATTTCGTCGATTATTTCTTGGCCTGCGGTGAGATATGACAAATGTGCCAGTCTACTCACGTCTGCTTGGAGCTGTTGCAGTGTTTCTCCTCGTTGCTGCATACGGGCTTGCAATTGAACCTTGTAAACTTCCCGCATGTGGCTATCCCCAAACCGTTTCTCGATAGCCTGCACTAAAGCCATATAGTCTCTATTCTTTTCGATATCGATTGTTTGTAACAATTCTGCCGCAGGACCGCGTAAGGCCATTGCTAGGGCAAAGCACTTTTCCTCATTTTCCCAGTCGTTTGCACAGGCAGCCATTTCAAACTGCTTCTTATAAGTAGACCATGAGGTCTGGCCATCGAATGAGGGAGGCTTCAACTCTTTTTTCCTTGGACCGCTTAAAGAACATTATCGCAGTTTCTGTTTTCGCACTGTGTCGAGCTCCTTTGTCAGTTGCTCAACTTTGCTGTCCATTTGTTCGAATTTTTCGCCAACATTCACATTTAAGTGGTTATCACAATATCATAATCTGGTTTGTGAACTAGGATATTTTGAAAAAATTTAAAATTGTAAGAACGGCATGCAAAATATTAAACAAAATTAAAAATAGGCCTGTTTTGCTTGGATTAAAAAAAGGAGTGATGGGATTGTATTGCATCCTGAGCTAAGATCTTAGTTTACTAACTAGCCAATACGTCTACGCACATAATGAGTAGTCAATCGGACAATTAGTCTCTGAGAAATCTTGTTTACCGAGCGTTCGAATCTTTTTTTCTTGAAAAAACATAATTTTGTTTAGTAAGTTCATTCTTTAAATATATTTTTCGTTAGTCATCGATACCAGGACCAAACATTTCATCGAATGATTCTTCCTGAGAATTCGAGCTTCTTTCGCCGCCTGTTCATATTTTTTCTCTGCCAAACGCATCCGTTGCTCGTCGCGTCACATAGTTTCCATACGCATGGTTGCCAATTTAAATTGATAATACCTCCTAAGAACTTTCATTGAAAGTGCAAGCGGCAATCCAAGATGGAACTCCAGCAATATTTTTGGAATAGAAAGTGTACATGGGACCGATAAACCAAATGAGGTTGCTTAAACTCTCGTTATTGTTTTGGTTATTTCTTCCAAGGCACCTTTCTAGCCTTTTTTTCTGACTATGCTTTCAGGTACTGCAGCATCGCGCACATATACATACATGTATAATATTTTAGGGACGAGGAATTTCTGTTTGAAAGAAAAAAAATAAACTAAAATACCGAAAATCAATTTTTAGAAAAAAAATAAACTAAAATACCGAAAATCAATTTTTAGAAAAAAAAAAATAATAAAAGAGAACGGCTCCTAACAAAATGGAATGAACTTGACAGCTGTGAGAAACGGTCGCTGCGGACCACACTAACCCACTTATTCGAAACTTCGCAGAAATCATCGGAATTGTTTAGGATATAGCAAAAATTACAGAATCATTAATGCTGTGCAAAATTGATAATAACTAGTATTGAAAAGCAAATAATCGTAGGCTCTTAAAAGAAAATTTTGGTGCCATTCGCTGCGACGATCAAGATATTTATCAATGTATCAATGTTTTGGGTCAAATTCAATAATTTTTGTAATCAGGAAGTTCTTAGCTGGATCTAAGGGGTTATAACCACTACGGCTTGTTAAAATATTTTGTTTTATCTACACATGTTCTTTGATCATACCGGTATCAGGACACATATTGGGCAAAACAACTTAAACGGTTTTTTTGTTTTTAAGAAAGCAAATATTTATTGTCCTTGGGAGGCATATGTAATTTTCGATGCTTATAAAATTCCATTGGTCCGAGATCTTGCTGCTGAATCAACACTTATTCGTTGAACACTGATCTCTTTTTTTTCGAAACCTTTTAAGTTACATTCCTGATTTCCAAGTTCTATGGAGTTATTACTCGTATTAATATTATTTTTAGAGAATATAAAAAAAAAGTCTACTGGACTTTTCAGAGTTACTATTAATTAAATTGAAACTACTCGTATTTTATATATTTTTATTTGGGGAATTAAAATATTTAAGGTTGTTAAAAAGTTAAAAATTCAATATTTTCTATAATTTTCAGACAAAACATATTATTTAATAGGTTCATAATCAGTTTTTTTCTATAAACTCATATGCAGTCCAAAAGATAATCGTTTTCATTTCTCGGCAGTTTTCTATAAACTACCATATACAGTACAGAAAATAATTGTTTGTATTTCTCATCCAGAGAAGTTGCGAATGCTGTATCAAGCTATTCAGGGGGGAACTTTTAACTTATTTATTTTCTTCGGGTCAAATCACTTTGAATAATTGAACTTTGGATAAAACATTTGAACGTTATTTAAATTACGAGTATAATATTTTATTTAATCTGCAATAGACGGAAAGAGCGGGAAAAGCGAGTTAATTTAAAAAGAAGGAGGAGTAGAAAAGGGACGAAAGAATAGAATAAAAATTAGTTATATATGGTCCGAGAAAAAAAATAAATAACAAAAATAAACTTTTAAAAACTTTAGAATTAGAGATGAATTTAAATCGCGGTGGTAGAACTCAAAGTCTGACAGGTACTGTCAGGCGAGAAGTTTAGGTACTGTAATGGGGAAGGAATAATATTCATAGTTCCTAAGGAACGAGTGAAGCTTAATTTATTGAACAGATATGACGGACATTCACTACTAATTATTCTGTGTAGAAATATGCAGTTCCTGACAATAATATGTTCTTGCAGAAATTCACCCAGTAGGCTCTTGCAGTATAAAGAAATGTGGTCGTGTCTACAGAGGCCATAAATATACCGCACTGCATTATTAAAATCAGCTTGCCGTTTACAATGGGATAAAGAATCAATATTCCAATATACAACTTCGGCATATCTGATAAGAGGTAGTACTAGAGTGATAATCGACTTTCGGCGTGTTTCAAGGCGAGTGAAGTAGGCACAAGGCCATAATATACGAATGCCCTTCATAGATACGACATACATTGGTGTGGTTGTAACCAGACAAGTTGCGATTTAATACGAAACCGATACTTTTTAGGGTTTAATTTTAAGCCATTTGCATCAGAATACTCGTGTTATTTAAGGTCCTCATTGACCATAAGCGCAAGTTCTTTCAAATTTTGAAAAAGTCTTGCAGAGTGGAGCTGAATATCGTCAACATAGAGCTAACCAAAAGTGTGTTTACATACAGATGGCAGATAATTTATAAAAATACAAAATACTAGCGGTCCCAGTATTGATCCCTGGGATACATCTTGTGCAATTGTTTTTGGCGAAGAATGGCTTTCATTAGAAACTACTTTTTGTAATCTCCCTGACTGTCATAAATTAATTTTACAGCTCAAACACTAAGCCCAAAGAGTTGTTTTTCTTTTTTTAGTTTCCAAAAGATAATTCGATGATTAACCCTATCAAATGCCTCCAAGGAATCCAATAAACAGTGAAGTGTTATGTTGTTTCTTTCAAAATTATATTATTTCCTCTAGTAAGTTAACCATTGCCGCTGAGCAGCTATGGTTAGCTCTAAAGCCCTACTGTCGTGGGTTTTGCAAATCCTTAAGTGGGTTGTATCTCATTAGCTATTTTGCTATAATATTCTCAAATACATTATGTTTATGTTTATTTGTAAATTGGAAATTGGAAATTGGAAATCGATTAAATAATTATCTTAAATGTTAGTGACGCCTAGAATTAATTAAAATATTAAACACTACTGAATAAGCGTAAAACAAACATATCAATAAGAAAACGAAAAACTAAGTATTCTTGTGAAATAAATGAACTAAGATAAAACAAAACTAAAACCAAACAAATCTCCATTAAATATTTTTAATTTGAGAGATAATTTTAAATATTTTTGTGAAACAAAGCAGTTAAATAGTATTGTTCATCATATCGAGTTCGAAATGTGGAATTGATGAAGAAATAGAATATATAAGACGGTTTTTTGAAATCATTGACACAATAATTAATCAATTAGTGACCAGGTTTTCAGATTTAAAAGAATTTAAATTTATTAGTGTGCTCGATACAAATAAGTTTAAGGAATACCCAAAAAAAATTCCTAACCCTATTTTAAATGCACTTCACAGTACATATTGTCAATTCTTTGATATATTTGCTTTAAACATTAATCTTTGTTATTTATAAACAACAAGAGTTTAGCAATTTTAACAGAAGACCTGATTTCAGTTTTTTCGAGAAATATTAAAATTGTGTAAACTGGTACTAACTTTTCCTTTAACAACATCATCAGTTGCAAGATCTTTTTCAGCACTTAAAAGAATTAAGACATATTCAAGAACATCAATAATAGGGAAAAATAGTCTTACCGATCCTTCAATGCTTGCAGATTTCGTAACGATATTAGTTTTCCAATATTCGGTTGTTAGCCGCACGATTAACCCCCAACTTGGAGGGCCAGCCAATGAATTGTTCCCCATGGACAGGGTGATCTGGTTATACCTCCAGATACTAGGTTTGAGTTTTACTGAGGATAGGGCAAGTCCGTTGCCTCAAACCCTCCTCCTTTACCCGGGCTATGGACCAGCCGTTTATTATCGTAACAAGGCGGAGTTACAGTCGATTAAATAAACTTAAACAAATTCTCATTTGAGGAGCAGGAGCACTGGCATCGCACGATATTTCCTTTTTTTTTCCAGAGCGTGGCATCGTTACTGGAGAGCTTTAAGATCTGCATTATTTAATTGTGTAGATGCGCTGATATTTTCTTTAAGCAGTTGAGTTTACATGGGTTAGTGTATCTGTACACGAGAGAACCAATTTGTGTCTAAGTAGCTATAGCTTTAGTAGCACGTCAGTTTTGCCAGCGAGTTAGGCTGCTAGTTGGCCTGTTAGTAATTTGACGTTTGTGTTGCTTTCTCCTTTTTACTACAGATGTTCTTCTGTCTCATTTTAGGATTCTCTTTTTTTTTCAATTAGTAGGTATGCGAGAATTGCACAGACAATTTTTTTTTCACTATGTCCACATAGTTCTCCTTATTTTTCGTCTATTTTCTAGCCTTTTAGCATTTTTAATTTTTTTAATGCTTTCAAAAGGAAATTTTTTTTTCTATTTTATCCTTCTATTTTTAACCGATGATGACATTTTGTTTTTTATGATTCTTTCCGCTTTCCCTCTGCTAGTACACTAAACTCTCAATGACTTACCATTTAAGTCATTACATTAACAACAAAAACTAACACCATGATGTATGTGAGTTGTTCTTCTAAGGCTTTAACCGTAAGCAAGGCGTTGTCTCTGTTCAAATGTTTTGTTGTAGGAGAGGCAGATAGTTATTGTGAGAGCGTTGATCTGTGGCCTTTTGGACGTAAATTGGGAACAGACGTGGTTTGTAAGAGAATTTTATGTTGGTGGCTGTTGTACTCAGAGGAAATTCAATGGTGACTTAATTGATTTTGTTAGACATATACGTTGAAAAAAGACTTTAGTAGTACAAGAAACCGGTAGAATATTCTCATTAAATAGTGTTCATATATAATTTTCATTTTGGATTTTATCAGATAATCATTATAGATTATGTTGAGATCGGGCAAAAGATGTCGCCATTCTAAAATGTCCACATTATTTACTCTCAACCAGTTTTCTTTACTAGAGCTCGTGTGTGGTGCGTTGTCTGTTTGATAACTCTTGGAGATATCCGGGTAGATGCTGAATCTTGTACCTGATTTTAGTTATTAGAATTGAATGCTAATGCATTTGCAGATAAAAAGAAAGCGTTTTGTAGTAGCCATCCAAAGGCTTGTACCGACATACGGAAGGACATCCCGGTCGACAATCTCAAACACACATTCGACATGCTTTTAGACCGTGAAAATCACTGTATTCAGTAGGAAAGGAACTATTTTGAATAAAATAAATCGATTTTGCTCAAAAAACTTTTTTTGTTCTTATTTTTAAAAAAGCTCTGTTTACTTTGGAAGGCACTCATTATAGAGTAATTAGGAATCCTTAGTATGGTAGTTATTTTAGTCCTCGGTTTCCTTGTTTTCGAAATCGCTCCGACTTTTTAATTGTGAAAAGTGAAAGGTGCGCGTGAACAGGAGATAGCTCACAAAATTTGAAAAGGCTAAAATCCTTTTGCATTTAAGGAGGAAGTTGAATCGATGAGAGAAATTTCTTGTCGTTCTTAAAAAGAAAGTGGTGTTTTCGAACGCAAAAGTGGAAGCGGTCGAAAAGATGCACTAATCTAAGAATTGACCACTAAAGAGAGATATGGTGGTAACAACCGCTATAGAGATCTCTGTGACAACAATTCAAAGACGGCTTAACGAAACTAGTTTTTTTTTTCTCTACCGGACTGCAAAAAAACCGGCTCATTAAGCCGTCTTTGAACTCTTGTCACAAAGATCTCTATGCTTCTGTCCTCTATGCATGCTTCCTACCCCAGGAATTAATATAAGCCGTTTGGAAAGGGCATGAGAAAGACAGAATTGGATCCGAGATGAATGCCAAAATGCCATCTTCTCAGATGAGTCCAAATTCAAAGTAGAATTTTCAGACGGAAAGACCACAGTTCGATATGGACCTGGAGAACTGTGAAGTGAGGAGGTCTAAGGGTGTCATGGTTTGGAGATCATAACCGCCACTGAGGTTGGAACACTTTTGATGATGGATTGATCCATAAATGCTTTAAAGTACGAAGAGGTTATAGAAAATGTAGTGTTGAATCCCTCATAAAAGCCAAAGGCGGCCATACGTCATACTCGTATTGAAAAGTTAAAACATATTGTTTTTTTTTATAATTTTAACAACTATAGTACCCTCATGAAACCAACAAAGCAATGTTAAATCTATTTCGTAAGTTATAAAACAATAAATCATTTTTAAAGGTTATAATAATTATTAAAGATTTTTTCCTGCAACGATTAGCACAAATTTACAGATTTTTTACTTTGATTTGTAGAACTATAATCTACATAAATAGTTCGTTCATAAATGTTAAACAATATTTTTTTTGCACTAGCCTGAAGACAATATGCCAGATTTTGCCAACATGACCGAGGAAGAGCAAATTGCCTTTGCCATGCAAATGTCAATGCAAGACGCTGGTAATTTAATATATAGTTTTATTTTATATGATTTATTTATAATTTTATATATTAGCCGATGAGACTGTAACGCAACAAGCAAAACGTCCAAAAACTGATGAGGCTGCACCAATGGAAGTAGACGAAGATTATTCCGAAGTAATTGGGGACCCGGCATTTTTACAAGTACGTTGATTAAGTTTCACTTCTGTTCTTTATATATACTCGTACATTATCTACATGTCTTATGTATATGTCTTTTTCTTAGAGTGTTTTGGAAAATCTTCCTGGCGTGGATCCCCAATCTGAAGCTATACGAGATGCTGTTGGTTCGCTGAACAAGGACAAAGATAAGAAAAGTTCAAATTCTGATAAAAACAAAAAATAAATAATTCATATTTTTCACATGTAATTCATCAGTTATTCTTATGCATAATCCTTTAATAAAAAATCAGCGAAAAAATGTAACAAGAATTGATGCATTCTTATTCGTTAATTGGAGGACCTATTCATATAGAACGATATATGCGTACGTATGTATGTGTGTACATACATATATATTTATTCTCTGATTAAAACCAGAAATCAAAAAGGATATTTCTAAAATGCTATGCGCAACGGTCACATAACAATGCAATCATTCGGTAATGCGAGTGAGGCTTCAATGACTTATTTTGAGGTTGTTGTTATCTATTGGATCGATTAGTTTTTTGAAAGATTGTAGTACTAAACAGGATCACTTTGTTAATTTATTTTGTCAGTTCTGCATAGACAGAGCGTCTAAGATGTTCGGCACATATAGGAGGAGCGTCTAATCATAACAAACGATGCATGCGTTTAGTTTATAATCGATGATTATGTCTCTGAAACATTCCCAATGGATGTCCTAATCATAGCTAAACTTTGCAAAGCAAATTCAACAAAGATCTAATTCTCCAATATTCCAATGTTACCTGGGACACAGAAAAGTGTCAAGTTATGTCAATATAACACAAATTATACTTTCACCGTCAGAAGCCGCCTCAAACTGAGATATGGCATGAAGTATATCAAGCAGCAGATTCTGCGAAAAGTATGCCAAAGGACACATTATTTGCCCTAAGACTTGCCAAAAGCACCTTTGTATTACCATGAGATCGATGGTTTTCAGCAAGAAGTATTTCGATATTTGGCATGATTGGAAAATAGAATTGTGACACGCTTCAATACTGAGTTAATACAGTCGGCTTCCTCATTCTCGTAAAGAGATTGCTTTGTGCATCACCGCATAGAACTCATATTTGTTGAGGATTGAGTTTCAAATGCTTTTTTTTTCAAAACCGGAATGAAAGGCTTTCATCGGATCTTGTTCAGAACTACTGAAACAATTATTTATCCTCTTAACCCATTAGGTCTCAGCGATCTCTTTTGAGATCTATGCTAAATAATTTTTTTCGGTGCGGCTGGAACGAAACTGTTCGGACATTATATTTGTTCAGCATATACTCCAATAAATTAGAGTCATTGTATTATATAGGGTTTTCCAATAAGGACTTGACAATTTTTTTTAAAATAAAACGCAAACCATTTGAGATATTTCAAAAACTTTATTATCGGCTTGAAGTACAATCAAAACATTTATGAACAATTATGGAACTCGACTTCGTTCATATTGCCACCGCGGGCACGTTGCGGCGGTCGATTCGTTGGACCCAATTTTCAACGACTCTGCCACACATTTCGCTATTTCGCGTTCAATGTTAGCTCTGAACTATTCCAACGTCGTCGGCGTGTTGGCATAAACCAATGACTTAACCTAGCCCCACAGAAAATAGTCAAGCGTTGTTAAATCGCACGAACGAGGCGGCCAATCGACTGGCCCATTTCTTGAGATAACACGCTCACCATACTTACTCTTCAATAAATCGATTCTAGCGGGTGCTGTGTGGCTTGTGGTTGAAACCACATGTCGTCCAAGTCCATATCTTCCAATTCGGGCCAAAAATAATCTGTGATCATATCGCGATAACGCTGATCATTCACAGTAACATGACGATCGTTATCGTTGACGAAAAAATATGGCCCAATAAAACCGCCGGCATGCAAACCACACCAAACAGTTATTTTTTGTGGATGAAGTGGTGATTCATGAAGCACATGTGGATTTTCACCCGACCAATAACGCATATTTTGCTTATTGACGAACCCATTGAGCCAAAAATGAGCTTCGTCACTGAAGATGATTTTGCGATGAAATTCATTATCTTGGCGCATCTTCTCCAGAACCCAATCGAAGAATGTACGTCGCTTCAAATGGTCCAACGGCTTCAATTCTAGAGTCAGCTTGAACTTGTATGGGTGTAAACCAAAATCCTTACGCCATAATGTGGTCTGAGCCATGCTCATTTCTTGAGAACGCCATGGAATTGACTGATTGTCAAGATTGAAAGTTGTCAAGTCCCTTTTGGAAAACCCTATAGTAGGCTATGGTTTTCACTGGGTTGGTAAAGCGGATTTGAATTCGGAGTAATCAGTGCGTCGTAAAACGATTTTCGTATAGTTTTTATTATAAAGTGAATATAAGGTAAGAGGCATTTTTTCTTTGGCATATTTTATTCTTCGAATATCTAATCAATGATGTTCTGAAAGTTACAAGACGATATGTATACCATTGGCGTAAATATCTATATGTAGACACTACTGATCTCGATCGATACAGCTGGGACTTTTCGTTATCTCACTTGTTTACATCTTCTTCGTTACTATTTCAAGGTCAACCTGAAGAAGATGAAGAAAATATTGAACGTGCCACTTGTAATGGATATTCCAGGTACTGTGGAGGTTTATGTACCAGATGATGAAGTTGGTAAAACGTTTCAATCAGGCCCAGGCAGTGCGAAGACATGAAGTATACTCCAGTAAATTGGTCTTGCAGTGACCCTACTTATTGCTTTCCGAATATAATTGATACAATCAATTGTGAAAGTGTAAAAACAGTTTTACATGACAAAAGTGTTGTAGAAGTTTTTGAAGAGTTTTTTGATGACTCCGTTTTGGAACTTATCGAAAATGATACTGTTCGTTATGCTCATCAGACAATAAACAACATATCATTCAGTATCACTATGGATAATATAAAAGTGTTTATTGGATTTCTGTTATTTTCGGGATACCATACTTTGCCAAGTCAAAAAAACTATTGGTCCGAAGGAGACGATCTAGGAGTGCAAATTGTAAAAGACGCTATGAGCAGAAATCAGTCAAGATCAAAATGGTTATTGCTATAATTTTTCACTTTACTGTGGAAAGCCATCTAGTGGGCAACTAGACACACCTCTTGGATGTGGTGGTTTTGGAAATGCTGCAGTGTGTTGAAGATCCCTCCGAGCCACCGAGTTTTATTTTTGACAACTTTTTTACTGGGCACGAACTACTATCTGTTTCACTCACACTAGCCGAAATTGCGTGTTTAACCGTCTCAATCACGGCGTCACTGTGTATCTCGCTCACACTTATTAAAAATAATTAACTATGAATCGGGTTTCTTTAACAAAATATATTTTTTTGTCCTCAATTAAGCGTTAGTCTAGCAAGTGCCATACCATTTTGGAATCCAGACTAAATACGCCATCTTTTAAAGTTACTTGCCAAAATGGCATAGTACATTTTTTTGTCAGTACAGTCAGTTCAAGTTGGGTGATTAATGATTTTAAGATACATGGATGGACAAAAAAGGAATATTTTAGTTAAAACCGATATAGTTATGTCTCAATTTTGGGGCGTAATTTACAGAAGAGTTATTCAGGGTTACGTGACAAAAAAATCGAAGAAAAGTAAAGATTTGCGGTCACAGCACTTGAAAGATCGTCACAGGGTGTCAGATTTCTCGATTTTTTTTGAGTGCCAATAATTTTAAAAGTACATGACTTAGATTTTTCTTTATAATTTTGTGATAACCGACACCACTTGACCTACTCGTATCACCCGTTTCCGGCTTGACGTTGATTTTTGGGGCACCCTGTATAAAAGGATGAACGAGGACAACACGTTTTCTACAAAGTCTGTAATGAGAGAAATAGCCAGGACTTATCTAAAGTTCGGAAATGATATAACCATCATCTTCGCGTTCTAAGGTCTTACCAGGAATAAGATATAATGACAAGAACTATATTTTAGAGAAAAGATCTAACCAGCGGCATTGCTAATTAGTCGGATGCACAGGAACATTTTGTGAAAAATGTGATGTAACATTATGTATTTCTATGTATTCATAATATGTAAAAAAAAATGAATGAGACTTTTTTTATATTATAGTCCCAGTGATCTCAAAAGATATCAGCTCATAAAACTAAGACCCCTTACCAAAAAATTATAATTTTAACAAAGGTCAAGTATTAAGAAAAAATAATTCGGGACTTAATGTGTTAAGTCAGAATTCCGACTGATAACTAAATATAGTTTTTGGTAACTTATTCCAATCAAATATATAATGGCTGACTATTCGCATTTGTCTTATTAGTCAATTAAGGCTATCAATTATTCTAACAGCCAAGATAGTGGGAAAAAGAATTTATCTCTGCTGAATATTTCCTAATCTTTGAGTATAAAGTTGTTGGTAAGGCGATCAAACTTGGCCGGTATATTTAGGGACGTTGCTAACCGAACACAGGCTTCAAAGATTTAATTTTACGAAAGTGGAGACAGCTACGAACCTATATTTTGATTTTTTAAGGCCAGGTCCAATTTAGTGTCGTAATTAATAGTAAAAGTAATGAGTTTATCAGTTCACGTGAATTATCGTCATTGGTCGCGTTATTCTTTTGCACATATTTGGGAAGCATTTATAATTTTTATCAGAACCGATAACAATTTGAGAATTAAAGGACCAGTGACGACTTTGGACACTTTCTTTGTTGAAATCAAACCTACTTACTCTGTTGAAAAAAAAAACAAAATGCAGCTTTCAAACATAAACAATAAAAGAAATCGCATTTCTTGTTTTATATAAATGGTTTCTTATTTATTGTTATCTATAATTTTATAACTTAAAAGTATTTACAAAATATGAAACATTAATCTTTTTTTTGACAATTTTCCATGACTTTCGCTTTCAGTTTACAAACATTAACGGGGTTGCACCTCTTAACGAATATTTAGGATTTATTTAATAGTCACGGTAATTTAAAATAAAAATACTTCTCAACAATAAAGGAATATATAAATATGTCAAACACTATCCTTATAAATGTAAAAATCACATACTCATATGTATATACAAATACAAAAAATAAAAAAGAAATAGTAAAATTAAAAAAAAAATCTGTGTGGATTTGGTGTCTTACATTCCCACTTTTACCTAACATGCAGGTAAAAGTTTGAAGAAACAGAAGGAACAGGAACAGGATACGAACTTCCTTTAGTTAATATTTTTCACACACATATACGAATGATTATCATACTTATTTTGTTTACTAGTTAACTATTTAATTAATATTATAATTTTTAACTTAAAGTTATTTATATATTACTTTAGACTTTCTACTGCTTTATTGCTTTATTTTCACATTATTATTTCACAGTATATATATATATATATATGTATATGTAAAATGTTTGTGTAAATACATATAGTATATATGTGCGTTTGTGTAAATTTTCATATACCAACATTTATGCAAACATATACATATATATAAATGTATACATTTGATATATTCGCATCTACGAAAGTATATAAGGTACTAAAAATAGTAAACGATATATATTTATAAATATATTTACCTGTATTTCTACAACTGCGCTATTTTCACAAATTTCTACCTCAATTTAAAAGATTTATCTTTTACAATCCTAATTTCTTAAAAAAACATAGTGATACAGACACAACAACAAAAATGGGCATAGAAAAATAGGTCCTCTTTTATTTTATTTTGCTTTCATTCTCACAATTTACTCTGCTTCGCTGCTGTTAGTAAAAAATCGAATGCCTTCTCGTAAAGCTATTTCTAAATAAAGGTATTAACTCGAATTGCAGGTTTTTAAAGCATTTCTTTAACTGGCCAGTTTAAGTTATTTATTTTACATCGTTCAACCCTATGTATACATAAATATCTTTGTTTCTGTTCTCTTTAAAATACATATATATATTTTTGGTATAAAAGTCTACAAACTTTATAAAACTAAAGATTTTTATCGTTGAAGCGAGAGGATGACCACATTTTAGGCATTTCTTTAAACAACAGATCTTATTAAGTAAACACTACGAGTTATCAAATACCAAAAATAATATAGCATTAGGGGAGAAAGTTCATTTTACATGTTCACTAGCGATCACTAGGATGAGGCCATACATATTGCAATCGATTTTCATTCTTTATACCCGTTTGAAATTTTGTACCCGTAAACTTTTACTACCTATGAAGAGGTACATATTTTCTCAACAGGAAGTCATAAAATTAAAAGGTAAATAAGAAACGACTGTTGGAATTTTCCAAGATCAAACAATGAACTTCTTGAAAAGCGTATAAAAAGATGCGCTACTAGGATCAGGTCACATGCAAAATCTCCGAAAGAAAGGAAAAAATGAATAAAATGTTTACATTTTATGGTTTTAAAACATTTATTTATAAGTTTTTCTACATTAATAATGGGTATGCCCGCCATTTTTCGATATGACCTCTATAAGACGGTTTGGAATAGAATCATACAGTTTTATTTAAATAATCAATAGAAATTTGGGCCCAGGCATCACGAATAGCTTCGATTAAAGTGTCCTTGTCTTTAAATTGTCTG
This sequence comes from Volucella bombylans, assembly GCA_949129095.1. Classification (NCBI taxonomy): domain Eukaryota; kingdom Metazoa; phylum Arthropoda; class Insecta; order Diptera; family Syrphidae; genus Volucella; species Volucella bombylans. Next base: position 52,461,487 of record OX422142.1, on the reverse strand, counting down.
CCGCTTTCATACACTTTACGAGATAACCATTCCCAAACATTTTCGATTATGTTTAAGTGCAAAGTGAGGGGGGCGGCCATGGAAAAAGTTTCACGTCTTCTGATTGAATCCAACTTCTAAAAACCCTGGAAGTGTGGATGGGGGCATTATCTTGTTGGAATATCCAAGGCAGGGGTCCGAAAATGTTTTTCACTTTTGAAAATTACAGTTCCAGCGAACATTTGTAGTTGTTTCCGCCAGCGAACATTTGTAGTTGTTTCCGTTCGTTATTGTGGACAAAAACTCCAACTCGATTGTGCCATAGTAGGTAATAGCTCCCCAAACCATTACACCTGATGTACGGCTGTGATATCGTGCCAAAATGAGCTGACCCTTTCTTAGATCATGGAAATAAAAGTTGTAACCATCGAGGACGTTAAGGTTAAACTTTTTTTCATCCGAAAAGACAACGCGTTTCCATTCGCTGCTCCAAGCGACATGTTCTCCTGCAAAATTCATTCGATGCTCCTTGTGTACTTGCCTCAAAACAGGTTTCCTTTTAAGTTTTCTCCTCTATATAGTACCACTTTTTCGGATTATCCTTCGTATCTTCATTGCTATGCTGGCTGAGTCTCCGCTGTTGGACCTTATTTTAGTAGCTGGTTGAGTAGAATTTGAGGCACGCCGTAGAATTAACCGCTTTTCTCGCAATGTTGTTGATTGTGGCGTGCGTCCTTTTTGATTTTTCCCATAGTTTTGTGGATCCGCAAGATAACTGTTTACAACTTTACTTCTATTAAGCCTCCTTGCAATTTCTCGGCCTAAGATCCTAACTCATTGAAAGCATCTATTTTTCCTCTTTCTGTCGCTGTCAAGGACTTTCGGGAACCCATTTTTTTTAACCTGCAACGAAATATTTGCAATGGCCTCAACCTAGTGGCGCATCTTTTTATACGCTTTTCGTGTAGTCCAACGGTCGTTTCTTATTTACCCTTTAATTTTATGACTTCCTGTTGAGAAAATATGTACCTGTTCACAGGTAGTAACAGTTTCCGGGTAAAACATTTCCAACAGGTATAAAGAGTGAAAATCAATTGCAAAATGTATGGCCTCATCCTATTGATCGCCAGTGTATGTACGTATTTATAATATTTATGTTAAGTTCACACAATCCTGGAACTTAAAAAAAAACAAATAGTGTTAACCAGGAATCAATTTTCATCTACTTCTATGTATGTAAACCTACTGAAACATAAATTGTAAATGTAAATAACAATTCAAAAATGCAAATTGAATTACCATGGATTGTCTTTGTATTAATATTATGTATGCAATAAACAAAAAGAGAAATAAAACTAAAACTAAAAAAACATACAATTGCTATGGTAAGTTACTATTACTAAATAAAATCTAAGTTTGTATTTTTAAGATATGGATTCCTTGATATCTAAGTGCATTAGAGATAAAATATTTACTAAACGGTTTATTCTTGCTTATCTATAATGCTATAATTTCGTGTAATTTTCCAACTTAAATATTTTAAAAAGTATATCAAATATTACAACGAAAACACCACAGGAGCAAAACTTGAATCTGCCGTTATCAATATATTTGTATATGCATACCTATATATACGTATGTATATACCATATATGTTCATATAACACGAACAAGGTTTTTTACATGTGGTATATTGTTAACTATTTGGTTTGTATCCCGGAAAAATATAAACACTTTTATTAAATATAACATACATTCATTAAAATGTCTCCCATTATATGTCGATCAATCCCTTCATTCGCTGCTCAACTATCTACAAGTATCCCAATGGACTAATTACTAATAGCTTAAAAATTTAGACAACTACTTTTTTTGTATATTCATTATGAAAGTGTTTTCGATTATACTACATTAATCTACAAACGTATATATTTCTACACAAAAATAGTTGATATTATGTTATATTTATTCTCCTATGCATTTTCCTTCGTGATGTTAAAAGAAGAGCATATTATAAAAAAATTCTTATAGAATACTAATACTTTTAATAACTAAACCAGTCTCACGTCAACGATTCATTACTCAGCAGTTTTAAAATTAACACTATACTCGTATACCAAAAGGTGGTTGAAAATGTTCGATTTATTCCTTGAGCCTTGCTTAAACCTATTGCTTCGGTTGCAGAGCTACGACTGCTTCTTGCTGCGCCTTCAATGATATTATTATTATTCAGTTCATGTAAGACCGGGAGTTCCAGCTCTGGAATAGTTTCTGTAACAAATAAGCGTTTTGGCTTGCAGCGTCGTGGTTTATTCCATGTTTTCGTTATATTAATATTATAACCCTCTAAATATTCTGTGCCCTGAAACAGATAAAAGTTTATTTAGAAAAGAAATATACGAGAATATAATAATAAAGAATACACATATGTATAAACGAATGTAAAAATATAGGATTAGTCATGAAGAAGTGAGGAATGGGAAAAATGTTAGATTTTTAGCGTCGTAAAATTCTATACGCAATTCAAATCCTCTAAGGACAAAATAATTACAAACTTATTTAAGAATTGATTTTTACTATTTTTATTTTTTTATTTTTCAGCTCAAACTACATATTTTAAATAGTTATTAATTATGTATTCTTAGTTTTCAATAATATATCGACGACGGGAAAGTAAGTTACGATTACTTATCACCCCTATTGCGAGTGTCAAATATTAACCAATTGACGATTGAAAACTTTATGAATCAAAACAATTTTCGATATTGTGTAATTCATTTGATAAAATTTGGGGCTATTGTGAATAAATTGACTGCTATTGACTGTTGCGAATGAGACATGATATCCCACAATTTATCCACAGCAGAAAATTCCATTTGTTTACTTTTGTGTTTTTGTAGCAGAAAGTTTAATTTGTTACTGTTTTGTGTATTTTTTTTGTTGAAATGGAAAATAAAAATGAGTTCAATGGAATTCTTTACTTCTATTTTATTTTGCATTTTTTTTCATTTCATACCTTAGATAATTACGATTAGTATCAAGAGAAGATATATTTCTTATATTTAATACCCTTTGCCATTCGCACTGTGGACGAGCTAAGCTCCACTGAAAAAAGTTCCCACTTTTGTTGGCAAAGTCTTTCTGGTTCATTCTGGTGTCCTGTCATCAATTAACCAATCGCTCTAATTGTTTTTTTATTGTTTACAATTTTTTTCCTAAACGGGAGGTAAAATTAAAGTAAAATCCAGGGCAGTCCACGGAGAGCAAATCTGAGAATCGACGTTGAATACCATCGATTAGGGAAACATAATCTCGGTGAAAGGGAGAACAAGCTTAACTGGCATACTCAAGCAGGGAACGAACAAAGGTGACATATACCTAGTTTATATGGCAGCTTAATGTGCATTAATTATCTTACATGCACTTCGAATTTACCAAACTCGCAGTTCAATCACCTATTTGGTAAACTCTCTCAATTTTCTATCGCTCATTTTGAATTCGGTTTTGGATAATTTCATATTGTAAAATGTTTGTGTGGGTACAAATGATAGAACTTATTCTTTTCAATAGAAATCCCTTTATTCAGTACAGTTACAATTCACTATTTAATTCTTTCTCTCAGTACAATTCAATTTCTCAACCACATATACTTTTCTTATCTTTTACTTAAACCACTTAATCACTTCTTCTAATTAACACTTCAAATTCAACTTTGGAACTGCTTTGCATACCTTTGGGATGCTGGTATTTATACTCGAATGACATACTTCGAGAACAATCCTCGCCACCCAGCGTCCCATACAATTTCCAATTTGCTAGAAAATTCGATTCTACTCTCCAGTTGCTAATCCAGTATCGAAACCTTCTAATCTTCGAGCTTCGACATTTTCTGCTAGATGTCGCTGCTCACATTTGAGTGGTTATCACATTGCTCCCTCCCTACAGTTGTTCGTCCCGAACAACTTCGTCATTCAGCATCCCGTTGAAATGACACATTCTATCCAAATGGACCACTTTAAATATTCCTCGATCCCCACGCTGGTTCCGGTAGACAACGTCATTAATGCGGGTTATCACCTTGTATGGACCTTCCCAGTCCTGTTGCAATTTTGGCAAACCAGATCTCCTTCGTTGAAACCGGAAGATTTCGCCTTGATATCGTACCTAGTTTTCATGCGGCTGCTTGCTAGCTTCATCTTTTCTCTGGTGTCTTCATGCAATTTACGAATCCTGCTGCGTAAGTCATTCACGTACTCGTTCACCTCTTTGGGCTCCGTCGGTGGGGATCCGAATTTTGCTTCACTTGGCAACCGAATTGTTTGACCAAATAAGATCTCGGATGGTGTGTGCCCTGTTGAGCTATGGACCGCGTTTCGGTAGGCCATTAAGAAGAGGGGTATGTGTCGATCCCAATCCCGCTGGCAGTTGCTGACAACCTTAGATAGATGCTCATTCAAGGTCCGATTGAATCGCTCGACCATTCCATCAGATTGAGGGTGTAGTGGCGTTGTCCTTGTCTTTCTTATTCCCAAATATTGGCATATTTCCTGGAAGACTTTTGATTCAAAGTTTCGCCCTTGATCAGAGTGCTGCTCCATTGGGACCCCAAATCTGCTCACCCAGTTGTTGACTATCTGTTCGGCTACGGTCTTAGCCTCTTGATTTGGGATGGCAAACACTTCCGGCCACTTACTGAAGTAATCCATGACTACGAGAGTATATCGGTTTCCATTAAAGGTTTCGGGAAACGGCCCAGCGATGTCGATGGCTATTCGTTCGAAAGGTGCTCCGACATTGTATTGTTGCATTTGTCCATGTGGTTTTACTTTTGGGCCCTTGGTAGCCGCACATCTTATGCACTTTTTGCACCAATTCTCGACATCTTGTTTAGCGCTTAGCCAATAGAAACGTTCCCTTACCTTTTCCAACGTCTTATTTATTCCCAAATGGCCTCCTGAGATTCCGTCATGTATTTCATGGAGCACTTGGTTGACTCTGGACCGTGGCACAATTAGCTGCATACGAGATGTTGTCCCATCTGCACTTTCCCATTTTCTCTTCAGCAATCCATCTTGCACAAAAAGCGAGTCCCACTGTGCCCAGTATGCCTTCAGAGTTTGGCTCCGATCTGATATCTGCTGCCAGCTTGGTCTTTCCTCGTGTTCTTTCCAGGCCAATATTGGTTCGATGTCATTGTCTGCCTGTTGGGAGGAACGGATTTCGTCTATACTCCAACCCTCTATTGGCTCAGTCCTGATCATTTGGATAGCTGCCTGTTCTTTTGCTTCTTTACGATTGCAGTGTTCGCATTTTACTCCGCATGGTCGACGAGAGAGAGCATCAGCATTTGAGTGGAGTGTTCCCTTGCGGTGTTGCACTTCAAAGTCGTAACCCTGCAACTGCTCGATCCATCTTGCAACTTGGCCTTCAGGGTTCTTAAATTGGAGTAGCCATTTCAGAGCTGCGTGGTCTGTCCGGAGAATGAACTTTTGTCCGTAGAGGTACTTATGGAAATGCTTCGTAGCCAGAATTAAAGCCAGAAGCTCGCGCCGGGTTACACAGTAGTTCCGTTCAGGTCTGGAGAGTACTTTGCTGTAATATGCGACCACTTTCTCTTGACCGTCATGAACTTGGGAGATCACAGCTCCGACCCCAACATTGCTAGCGTCTGCGTCCACGATGAACATTTTTCCGGGCGTCGGGTAACCCAAGATGGGGGCATTGCACAGCTGTCGCTTCAGTTCTTGAAATGCTTTTTCGCATTCTCCAGACCACCTGAACTGTCGGCCTTTTTCCGTAAGTTGATGCAGGCTCTTTGCAATGCCAGCAAAATCCTTTACGAACCTTCTGTAATACGTGGCGAGGCCCAAGAAGCTTCTCAGTTGGTGTTTATCTTTTGGAGAAGGCCAACTTTTCACGGCTTCGATTTTGTCAGGATCCGTTCTTACTCCTTCCGCTGATATAATGTGACCCAGATATTTTACTTCCGGACGAAACAAGGCACACTTTTTTGGGTTAAGCTTTAAATGAGCACTTCGTAGCCTCTCAAACACTTCTTTTAGATTTTCGCGGTGCTCCTCGTACGTCTTACCTATGACAATAACGTCGTCCAAATATACTAGGCAGGTTTTCCAGGTGAGTCCTTGCAATGTTCGTTCCATTAGTCGCTCGAAGGTGGCCGGAGCGTTGCACAGTCCAAACGGCATCACTGCAAACTGCCAAAGACCGCTTCCTGTAGTGAAGGCAGTTTTCTCACGATCCGCACGATTTATCTCTACCTGCCAGTAACCGCTCTTCAAGTCAAGTGTTGAAAACCATTTCGCTCCAGAAAGCATATCCAAAGTGTCATCGATTCTCGGAAGTGGGTAGCTGTCCTTTTTAGTGACATCATTGAGACGTCGGTAGTCTACACAAAATCTCGTGCTGCCATCTTTCTTCTTCACGAGGACCACTGGAGATGCCCACGGTCTTTGCGATTCTTCAATCACTCCCTCAGCTTTCATCTTCGACATCATTTCGGCAACTTCTGTTTGCTTTGCCAATGGAAGACGCCTTGCAGGTTGACGGATTGGTCGAGCGTCTCCGGTGTTAATGTGGTGTTGAACAATATGCGTACGTCCATATTCTCCGTCTTGTGTAGCAAATATATCAGCGTACTCACCGATTAGTTTTTCTGCCAGGATTCGCTGATCTTCGTCCAGATTACAGAGGCTGAGAATTTTGTTCTTGATTTTTATGCTCTGAACTGTTGTGACCGGTTTTGCACCCTTTTTTTCCGTTGTAGTCGATATAGCCTCAACAGGTACACCTTTTCCCACTATCTCCCCCTTTTTCACCTTTACACTGAATGTCTTTGGATTTAGAATCCTTACAGGGACCATGTTGTTCTTTGGCTCCACTAAGGTCTTTCCCACCATGAAGTCTCTTTTATTTTCTGGCTCCATCAAATAGAATCGGTGGCTACCAGGACCACCTTCCACTTCTGCCCACAAAATTGCTTCTGACGAAGGCTCTAGACTCTGATTGCTGCAGATAACGACATTTGAGACTGTGGTATTGGCGTTTCCGTATATCATTGGTATCTCCATGTTTCCGTATTTCAGGGTTTGTGCCCCCAAGTCGACTACAAGTCCATGTTCTCTCATGAAGTCTGTACCAATGATGCACTCGTCACATATGTCAGCTACCAGAAACGCGTGAGTGAATGTTATTCCGGCCAGTTGGATTTTTATGCGGACTTCACCATATACCTTAATCGTTGCTCCTGTAGCTGTTCGCAAGCTGCAACTGCTAGTGTTATGCAGCCAAGACTTCTGCACAAGATTCCTCCTGATGATTGAGGCCGTGGCACCGGTGTCTATTGTTGCCATCCATTTTTGTTTTCCACTGACTACTTCTACTAGAAGGCTTTCGCTGCGTCGTTTTGCCAGCGAGACTTGGGTGTTGTTCCGGGGGCCGTCGACTCCTGCTACCAACTTCTGCCCCGCGAAGTTGGTGCTTAAGCATTTCCCGGCTTCTTGATAGCTGTTTCTGCGGGTTTCTTCCTCTATTTGCTTGTCACCACAGTGAGGGCAGTCTTTTCGTCGCACCGGTTCTTTACACTGCCTTTGAAGGTGTCCTATTTTATTGCAATTCCAGCAGCGCATTATTCGTCTATCCCGTCGAGTATCTCGTTCCTCGGCACTAATTCTTGTGCAGGAGCATTCGACAGATGCTACTTCCCTGACGAAATGTGTTCCCCTGGAAGCCTGATTGGCTGCTTCCATCGCCAGAGCGAAGGCAAGTGCTTCAGCAAGGGTTCTTTTCCCGGCCATCCTTACTGCTGACTGTAGCTTCGAATCTGCAATTCCCCTGATAAATGCATCTTTTGCCATTTCGTCGATAATTTCCTGGCCTGCGGTGGGGTATGACAGATGTGCCAGTCTACTCACGTCTGCTTGGAGCTGCTGAAGTGTTTCTCCTCGTTGCTGCGTTCGGCTTTGCAATTGGACCTTGTAGACCTGCTGCATGTGGCTATCCCCAAACCGTTTCTCGATAGCCTGTACTAAAGTCACATAATCTTTGTGCTTTTCGATATCTACTGTTTGCAACAATTCTGCTGCAGGACCGTGCAAGGCCATTGTTAGGGCAAAGCACTTTTCCTCATTGTCCCAGTCGTTTGCACAGGCAGCCATTTCAAACTGCTTCTTATAAGTAGACCATGAGGTCTGGCCATCGAATGAGGGAGGCTTCAAATCTTTTCTCCTTGGACCGCTTAAAGAACATTCTCGCAGTTTCAGTTTTCGCACTGTGTCGAGCTCTTTTGCCAGTTGCTGAACTTTGCTGTCCATTTCCTCGAATTTTTCGCCAACATTCTTCTCTATTCTATCAAATTTGTCATCAACGTTCTTCTCTATTCTTTCAAATTTGTCATCGATTTCTTCGAATTTTTGCTGGAGAATGTTCTTTTGTTCTTCCAGATTATTCTTTTGTTCATCCATTTTCTGTTGAAGACCGTGCAGATTGTTGGTTTGTTCGTTGAATTTTTGTTCAATGCTGCTCTTCTGCTCGTCCAATTTTTGTTCCAGACTGTTCTGGAGAATGTTCTTCTGTTCTTCCATATTTTTCTTTTGTTCGTCCAGCTTTTGTTCGAGGCTATTCTTTTGTTCTTCCAGATTTTTCTTTTGTTCGTTGAGACTGTTCTTCTGTTCGTCCATTTTTTTGTTTTGTTCGTCCATTTTTAATAAGAGGAGTTGCATCATTGCAGCCATGTCATTGCCGGTACTTGTCTGTTCATCCTCGTCAACATCAAAGGAATATGCATCAGGATCATGTCCCTCGTTGTTCAAAGCCTCCTGAAGTCGGAGCACCAGGTCACTTTTTCCTCCACTGGCGCTGAGGCTTCTCTTGTTCAACTCGGATTTAGTTGGACGAGGGTCAACTGCAATAGTTTTCGACCCATTCTAGCCTTTTCAAATAGTCAGAAAACACTTTTTTTTTTTTTTTTTTTTTTACACACACAATAAGTCCTATCCCACTTCTGACACCAATGTAAAATGTTTGTGTGGGTACAAATGATAGAACTTATTCTTTTCAATACAAATCCCTTTATTCAGTACAGTTACAATTCACTATTTAATTCTTTCTCTCAGTACAATTCAATTTCTCAACCACATATACTTTTCTTATCTTTTACTTAAACCACTTAATCACTTCTTCTAATTAACACTTCAAATTCAACTTTGGAACTGCTTTGCATACCTTTGGGATGCTGGTATTTATACTCGAATGACATACTTCGAGAACAATCCTCGCCACCCAGCGTCCCATACAATTTCCAATTTGCTAGAAAATTCGATTCTACTCTCCAGTCGAGACTTTGCTAATCCAGTATCGAAACCTTCTAGTCTTCGAGTTTCGACATTTTCTGCTAGATGTCGCTGCTCACATTTGAGTGGTTATCACAATATAAACACCACCCTTACTATGCGTATTGAACCAATGCGCGTTGACCAATCGCACTGAGCTGTCCGGGGAGTAGACGGGTTGCATTTACGTGAGGAGGTTATAGAATGGTATTTGGCTATATTAAGTTCTAGGCAGTTTTTGAGGCACCCGATTCAAAACCGATCATGACCGATCTTCTTGAAGAAGGGCAGTTATGGGGAGAAGAAATAGTTTTTAAAAAAAAGTTAGTGATGGTAGGAGAATCACTTAAAGATTTGGTTTCGAAAGCGAGGGAGTAAGGATAACCATAGGTCTTACTTTTACAATTGACAAATTGTAGGTCATTTATAAGACTGGTTTGTGCACTATTCAGATAGCGTTGATAGAGCTAGTTGTAAAGTTCAATGAACTGAAGATATGTACCTGGATAGTTTGAATAGTCGGAAGAAGAGTGGGTGGGTGGTAGAGAGCGGAGTCTACGATTATATCAAAGAGGGGATATAGAAAATATTTTATGACGGGAAAATGGCACATGAGACATGAATTTAAATATTTCTCTGCAAAAAATGGAGGGCAGCGACTAGAGATAGATTGGTAAATTCTGAAGAAGTTCTGCTTAGATAGGTATTGATTTTACGGAAATTAGCTTTGTGAAATTTGTAAGAAGAGTGAATTGCGGGGGAGGCGACTGGAGGGGTGAGATGTGGAAAACTGAAAGAAGGAGTGGAGGATAAAAGTTATTAATTGTTGAAAGAGATAGGGGGCAATACGATTCAGAGGAGTTGATGGGATCAGTTGGGAAGTAAAGGTTTAATTGCCTTTCCATATATCGTCGGTGAAACCAGAAAAGTGTGTAACTCCATATTAGCAAATTTTACAGGAGAGCATTAAAACTTTACAGTTTTGAAGTTTTTGGCATGATATGCCTGAAATATTCAGAAATGGTACTTCGTAATATTACATATTTATAATATTTTGAAATGATTCAAAATCAATCACAGTATTTAATTTTTTGGAGATATACACTTTTCCAATTTAATTTTCAGAAAATTCTGGTTTCACCGACGATATGTAGTTGGAAACACCACTGGCTTGACATAGAATAAAGTTTGTTAACCGATCTAAGAAGTGACATTCCGTAGCAGAAATCGGATTGAAAGCGATGAGATAGGTCTTCAGGTGGTGTCTATTTCAGCTGAGGCATATTAAAATCGCCGAAGATAATGATATTATCAAGCGAGTTCGATAAGTTGATCAAATTGTTAATGGCATCAATAAAAAATTAGAAGGATTCGATAGGTTGGGCCGGAAGAATGTAACAACACCTATTATACAAGCATCTACGAGTAAGTATTATTGTAACTGACACAAATTCGAGCTTAAAAGAAATCGAAGTTGCAATGAGAGAGGAGTCAAAGCTGTTGTGAATGACGAGTAGGACACCTCGACAATGAGAGTCGATCAAATGAGGTGTGCGATCATCATACCGAAAAACATTAAAAGATAGAGGAAATAACTTCTGGTTAAAAACCAGAAAACATTAAAATGTTGGGGATAAGATTAGGAATGCATGAGATTGACGCAAAACGGCGTGGGTTTCAGAACGTAAACCTCTTACGTTCTGGTAATATAAGGTGAGAGGAAGGTTTTTGCATGGCTTTTTAGTTTCGAAAAAATTTATCGTGATCAAATGGACTGCGTTGGGGATTTGACTCTTTTAGTGTGTACATAGTAACGAAGAGCGGCAAAATCGTCTGCAACTTTTTGGGGAGGCGTATCGAAAATCTCGTGATAATTTATATAAAGTTTACCGAGATTAGTAACATCGGTAGGAAAGCATTCCTGCTGGATGGAAGCCATGACGTTTGTTTTTGTTTTACTCTCGTAGCACATCGAGTCGGATTTATTGTGCAGATGGGCGAGATATACACGTATTCTTTTTATCCCTAGCGCTTTGCTGCGCTAATTTAACAGCGGGTGGCGAAAGGGGGTCTACAGAAGTGGGGTTTGATGGCGCAACAGATAGGATGTCAGAAGTGGGATTTGAAATGTGAAAACTGATGAAGTTATGATACTTAGCTCCAGTTCTGAGGTCAAAATTAGGGAAAGGCGTGTGTGTTGTGGGTTGAGTGGTGGCAGTTTGAGTGGTAGGGGTTAAGTCGAAAGAGACACATTGACATTGGGGCTTTGTTTGGGGTGGAATAGATTGAGCTGGAGTATGGGTGGGAGGATTAAAATTAGGGAAAATTTTAGTTTTGAAACTCCTTAACAATTTCACAGTTGGAGCTAGATTTTTGTGGGAAGATGAAGTGGGTCTTGGTAACTTAGATTTACTTGCTAACTGATTAGATACGACGAACTGCTTCTTGTTCGTATTTTCCAATCATTTGCACACACAAATCTTTAAATGACCGAAATTGTTACTGGCTGGATTATGGAACTATCATTTATATTTAGCCGGAAGATTGAGTTTGAAGCTGCGCTTGCTTCTGTGCTGAGATGTTGGAAGCAAACTGCAGTGGCTAATGTTGATGCCGTATTTCTTTTCGAAGAAATTCTTCGAAGCGAGCTTGTCTACGTTGCCATTTAGAAGGTATCCACGTTGAATTAAGCTTCCGTTGGGCGGCGACTGGAAGAGTTGACATAGATGTGTTCTCCGTTGTCGAGTTGGAAGAAATTTCGCAGGAAACAGTAGGTTGGACAGTCCGCAGACGACTTATATCTGGAGGTGAGCGTGAATCCACTTCAGGTTCTATTACTTCAGCCATGAGCGATGTATTATAGCGGACATTTTGGTAAGGCTGCGGGTGTGTCAGCGATTTTATTGTTTATTGTTCATTACTGTTTAAGTTCATCACCAACATCATTCACTTTATCGAAAATAACTTCGAGCATAGGCCCAGTGTTTAGGAGAGAGTCGTTTATTTGACGATGACTGGAAATGAATGTCAATGTCCATGTGACGTAAGGGAGTTTCATTATTCCTGGATCTCACGGAATCTGTATTATGTTTATCCATGCACAATACTTTGGATTTTACAAGATCGGCTGAGTCCTGGACTGAGTTGCGTAACTCTTTAACAATTTTGACACTGTTTTCAACAACCGAGATTTGTTCTCTAATCTTTCTGGCGAGTGCGTCGTAGGAGTCACATTAGAACCTCTTAGGCATTTTATTGTCAAAAGCACATGCGAAAGTGAGATACTCTTGCACTTTTTGTTTAACCAGATAAAAACGGCATGAAAGGCTTTCCCACAGATGCCCTTACAAATAAATTAGTTGTGTAGTTCAGCGAGGGTATAAATATAGGTCGCAATTATTGTCTGTATTTTTTTTTTTTAGTTGCAATTTACTAGAAATAGGGGATTTGCACTGAAAAAAGCGAATAAACTTCCATAGTTGGTGTCAATACCAAAGAATTGGGTTTGTCTCTCAAACCTACAATACATATATTGTATAACCAGATACAAGTTTAGTTAAAAAATGCAAAATAATTCGAAAATTTAAAGGAAACCATTACGAGTATTATCTCTAATATTTTCCTTCAGGTATTACGTATTACCTATATTACACTTTTATACAAAATTATATCCTTTTAAGCCATGACTAAACATATAAGTAATTAAAACAAATTCTTACCGGAATAAAGTGGTTCTTAGCACCCCAACATAATGGTTTAAACGACCCACGTGAAGTAGCTTGCTGGAAAGATGTGAAATGATTTTCCCAGTCATACGAAACAAGCCTTGACTCTAGCGTCATGCCGGCTAATTCTGGTGGAGAGGAAATCAAGACAGGATTCGAGTCCCTGGAAGTACAAAATTTACATTTAGCAGGAATTTTACCAGATATTTGTTAAAAATTTAAAATAAATAATAATCATAGGTACTATATATGTATTTTATAGTTTGTCAGCACTACGCGAAACTGAATAAAGCGTACTAATACCGTTATCATAAATTATACAAATCTGTTTTTGTTGAAATTTTTAAGTTAGTAGGAAAGTATAAACCGTTTATACGACGAAAGGTCTGTTCATTTTTATCATTTTATCATCTGTTTAATTTTGTTTAATTTATTCCCAAGGCAACAGAAAGCTTTTTATGTTTCGGACCGAAGAGGGCTTTGGTCATCACATCCGCTATCAGCTGTATGCACTTACTAGTCATTAAAAGATAGAGGAAATAAATTGCATTAATTCTTCCTTCGCTAATCTTTTATCGAATAAAATGATGCTTAACATCAATGTTCTTAGTCTTCGCATGACAAGTGCTGGTAAGAGCCAAACTTATAGCACTTTTGTTGTCGTATCTAATTGTTGTGACATCAGGGACGTTTTGCATGAGTTCTTTCTGCAGATTCAGCTAAATCGCTTCTTGCATAGCAGCATTTAGAGAAATATATTCTGCTTCAGTTAAGGAGGTGGCGAGAGTTGGTTGTTTCTTAGCATACAAGCCTTGCACCTGCGGTGCCCCTCAAATAACGCAGAATGCGTTTGCTTGCAGTCCAGTGGGACTTCCCAGGGTTCTGATTATACCGTCTAATTGCACTCACGGCGTAACAAATATCAGGTCGTGAAACTTGTGCTGCAAACATTATACTACCAACTATTTATTAGCCGTGTTTTATTGGGAAGTGGCTATGCAGCTCAGTAAAATATCCCTTGGCAGACACCAACAAAAACGAAAAGTGGCGATAATTAGGTCAGAAAATAAGTGAGTATAAAAGTGAACATAGAACTTAGGAATTCTGAAATCCAGGGAGCGCTGACAGGGGTTGTAAAAAATGATATTTCATGAAAGTTGTCTGACTTTGTTTATTTAAGGACGTGTTCGTTGACTATGTAACGAAAAAAAAAAGATTTGGGTGAAGTGGTGGAAAAAATTGAGGATGAACGTGATTTATTTTCCTTTATTACAAGAGAACTGCAAATCGTCTCCGAGTTGTTTGCCAGTTTCCTAAGAAAATATGTTCGAGCCGCTCTCTATTCTCCTCAAGTCAGAAAGGGTCAATCAGTCTGTACTGGCATACATACAGGATGACCAGAAGAACTGGGACCTCCATATGAGCGATGCGGCATTTTCCTTGAGAAGCGTGGTGCACGATTAGACCGGGTTTGAGCCGTATTATGCCATTTTCGGGACACATATGATTCAACATGCCAAATCATATGAAATATTAAGGAAACTAGACGTAGTGAAATATCTGAGCACTGAAGTATTAGAAAAGAATGACAAATTAGAGCTTCTAGCTCTAGCTTCTAATGCTAGCACATGACAAGGCGACGCGATCGTATAATACTAGGAGTAAGGATATAAAATATAAAGTTGGACAAATAGTATATAGACGCAATTTTAAGCAAAGTAGTTTAGCTGACAGATACAATGCCAAATTAGGACCCACATTTTTAAAATCTGTGATACTAAGGGTGATAGGCAATTCTCTCTATGAAGTTGGTATCCAAAATGGAGAGAGCGTGGACATTTTCCATGCAAAAAATCTCCATTCCTAGTTTCATAAAGAGAGCTGTAAAACTTGACGCACTCTACCTGCTGTCGCTGGATGTTTTTGTTTATTTTGCTTATCTATTCATTTATTTATTTTATTTATTTATTTTATCTATTTATTTTATTTATTTATTTATTCTATTTATTTATTTTATTTATTTATTTATTTATTTAAATATTTTTCGTGTTATTAATCTGCAGTGCATATATACCTGTGTGCAAAATAATAGCAGTGTAAGATAGTTAACTTTTTATTTTACAATAAAACCAATTTTATAGCACCTGCATTTTAATTATTTATTCTTTCTTTCTCTACATGGAATAATGTTCTAAAGACTTAGTATTGAATTTGAAATAAAGTAACTATTCTTATAGAAAACCTAAAATATTAAGCTTCAGACAAAAACAAGTGTGTAAAAAAATAGCAGTATTATTTAGAAAGGCTTAAATTTTTGACTTGAATTCAATTAAAAAAAAAATAAAAATTGAATATGTTGCACTTGCTTAGTATTTCGTTGAATGGCCTTTGTTTGCCATAACTGCAGTACAACGACGTGGCATAGAGTCGACTAAGCGCATGCACCTCTCTCTCAAAATACCTGCCCATGCAGATTGCACTGTACTCCACAATTCACCAACGTGTTTTGGTTTTGGCTTAAAAACCTCTTGTTTAACATCAGCCCACAAGTTTTCAATGGGATTAAGATCTGGAGAAAATCGATTCATTGCTTGGTATTCATCAAAATGCTATGACATTTTAGAAGCTCATCTTATCACAGGGTAAAAATGAATACACCGAAGGGGAGAAATGGGTTTCACAGTGAATCTTTTTTCGCTCAGCTGCCGTATACAACTTTTTGCGGGATCAACTTGAGATACACTTGCCGTATCCATCTTCATTGCATAGGTGGATTAAAATTAAAAGTCTGTCACCTGGCTTAAATAGAAATGTTATGCAGGAAATTAAGGAAATAACCTCGAAATCACCGCCAAAAGAAAAAGAAGTTGTTATTATATCTGACGAAATGAGCCTTCAGACGGATCTAACCTAAAACAAATTTAAAGCTGAAATTTAAGGTTTTGTTGATTACGGAAGAAATCAAAGATATAATTCATACGCTAAGTCTGCATGCGTCTTTATGATGCGGAGCATATGTGGACATTTTAAGTAACTTTTATATCACGTCGTCTGTTCGAGCAATATACCCACCAAAGAACTTGATGTTGAGGTATATAACTGCCTTGATATAAGCGCAGAGCTGAAATTAAATGTAAGAGCTATTTGCTGTGATCAAGGATCCACTAATCGTAGTTTATATATATAGTAAGCTTAGTATAAATTAGAAAACCTTAAGCTTATTTACAAACCAAATCCATATATGGAATGTATGATATCCCGCATCTTTTGAAAAGTATTCGAAACTTAATAAAATACAATTTGACCACTTTTGATGGAATTGTTAGTTGGAAGGTAATTTAACACTTTTATAATACAGAAAAAAAATAATACTACCAAAATATGCCCAAGAGTGACAGCGGCACATATTGACCCTACTGAATTTCAAAAGATGATCGTTAAGCTGGCTGCACAGGTTCTAAGCAGATCTGTATCCTGTGAAATTGAAGCTTTAATAAAACTGAACAAATTCACAGGCCATATAGACCAATTTGCGAAACCGACAGCTGAATTTATTAAAAAAAATAGATCGCCTTTTCGATCGTTTAAATGGAAAACCAGTTCTTGTACGGAATGATAAAAATATCCATTTCATAATTGAAATGAAGGACTATATAATAAATATTAAACCCATTAACGCAACAAATAGATCATTCTTTTTCAAAGGTTTGGCTCTAACTATAAGGAGCGTTTTAAGAATAAGGGAAACGTTATTCATAAATCATGATGATTTATACTACGCTCATGTAAATAAATTTAATCAAGATCCATTAGAACTCCATTATATAAAACTTATTTGGGAAAATAAGAGCGCGGAACATAAATAAAAGTTAACCCCAGTGTTGCTGAATTTAGCTCATTGAAAGCCAAAGTTACATCGATTAAATTTTTATTTATATCGAAATGTTCCAATTGCGAGGAAGAAGATTCGGATTGGAATGGAACTCCGTTCTGCAGAATGATACAGAGGAGCAAACAGTGCTTAATGAGAACGTTTTTCAGAATGAAAACTGTTTTGAAAATAACATGAATACTAATAATATAATTAACCCATTAGATGATAACACAGTATTAGTTAAGTTGCCGCAAGTCAACGAACTTGCTATTAGATATTTTGTTAATGCAAACTGAACAAATGACACCTTGTCGAAGATTACCACCAGAATAAGCCTAGGCAACCGGTGCTACTTCAGTCTGGTTTAACAAATTGGATCCAAAGTCCCTACTTCAAGGAACAAAATCATACTCTATATACGAGTAGTATTGATTATGCTAGTTAAAATATGGCTCCTTCATGGTTGTCGGAAAAATATTTCCAATATTTACCTTACTTATTTAGGTGGCGCTACAGTCCGGGGTGGACCAGGATCTCAACCAACAAGCCTTTCCACCTGGCGAGTTATAAGATTCGTTACCACGATTCACTTTTTAAAAAAAATGGAAAAATAAAAATACAACAAAAATAATAGAACTATGAAAATTTACTTTATTCGTTGAGAGTTGTCTGATTACTGAATTTTATGTCTTCTTAAAATTAACTTATGTTACTTGACACTTATTGCAAAAAGGGGTTTTTGCATTAGAAGCAAATTCGTCATAGACGCTGATGTTTGCGTATTTTCTTTTGGTACGAGTTTCCCACGAAACTCGCTTGGGTCTGCATCCGGTGTCGTTTGGTTTGGGGACTTTGGTGTCAATGTAACCTCTCCCCCTTTAGATTTGTAACTCTCCTGAGTTATAATAATTTTTTCTTTATAATTAAAAAAACTTAAAATACAAGTACAACATATTTATAAAGACAACTACTATTATTACTATTACAAAATAGGTGTAATATGCGTTTTTTTGGAATATTTCAGCTCTTTAATATTTTTAATGTTTTCTATTTGGTTTATTACAATGTCATCAAAAGTTAATTGACCTTCTGTGTTATTTAATGCAATTTCATAAGGTAGTACAAATTTTTCTTCAAATATTTCGTTTCTATTTCTAAAAGTGTTATTACCAATATGTATCGAACAATTACTGAAATTTATTAGATAGTTTCCATTTAATTTAATTTTTCTTTCATCGCATGTACTAGATAGGTTAATATTTATATAATTTTTTAACAATATAAGTCCGTTTTCTATTTCTACAAGTTTAGAATGTCTATTTTTAATTATCATACAATTTTGGGTATAAATACATAAGTTGGACTTTACTCAATTTTTTAAATCCGTATTTCTTTTAAATGTATAGATTGTTCCATTCATTTTTACAATTTCTTCGTTTTTCATTAATAATTCGTTGGAATGATTGTTTACGATTGGGGTTATAAAATATTTTTTTGTTTCAACCGTCTCTTTAGGTATTTTAATGGCGAAGACGATTTTATCGTCTTTATATCTGGCTGTACCTAATTTAATCAGATTAAGTTTTTCAAAATCTACATCGTATTTATTAATTTCTTCTTTTCTTAATATACTACTTGTCATGATTCTACTTGATGCAATATTTGCTTGTATTTGTTCGATGATATCCTTAATTACTCTTATTTTCATTAATCTTTCTAAGTATAATATTTTGCTAGTTAGTGTATTGCTTCTATTTTCTATCGAATTAAGTTTATTATAAATTTGAATCCTGTCTTCTTCGATTGTTCTTTTAATCGTTAAAAATGTTTTATTAAAGTGGTCATTAATAAAAATTTGTTTGCTATTTTGGTCTATAATGTTATGGTTATTTTCTTCGGTAATTCGTAAATGTTCTTCTATATTTTGTCTGTCGTCATCGTCCATCGTTCCGTATAACCATTTAAATCCTGTTCCTATTATGTTAATAAGTCCTCTTTTGTGTTTGTGTGGAATGATTGTATGAATTTTGTATTTAAGTGTTTCTAATTCGTTTAATAATATGTCCCTTCCGTTTTCGAGTTTTATGTTCGCTAAATTGTTTTCTAGGCTTTGAACTGTGTTCGATATTTCTATGGGGTTTATTATATGTAAAATAATGTTATATGATTTTACTATTTCGACGTTTCCTAATTTTATTTCTGAGAATCCATTATTGGTATCAATTTTTTCAATAATCATTGTCGGTTCTGTCATTATTAGTGTCGTTATTAGTATGAATAGTGTCAATGTCCATTTTGCCTGAAAATTTGTAAGGTCGTTTAACGTTTGTTGGATGTACGTTTGATAATTCAAGTTTTCTATATTTTGGTTTTTCCTTATGTCTTACTGCCTTATAATTCTTTACATAACCTTCCTCTCGTTCTTCGTTGTATGTTTCTCTATTTTCATTACGTTTTTCTATGATTTTAAGCTTTTTTTCCTGAATGTTTTTGTAGATTACTTCTTTGCTAATCCTACCTTCTTCTATTTCTAATGGCTTAAATTTTGTTGTGGAATGAATTGATTTGTTATACCATTCTACGCTTTTAAATATTTTTTCTTGTGTTGTTAGTCGAGAGTCTTGTACTGAAAGAATTCTCATTTTTTCTCCTATTGTGCTATGGAATCTCTCTATGTCGGAATTTCCCGTATGGCTATTTGGTGTTGTAAAGTGTGTTCCGATTTGTTCTTCCCTAAGCAAATCTTTAACATTTGCGTTACTAAACTCATTGTCTAAGATAATTTTTCCTGGTTTTCCTCTAGTTGAAAAATATAATCGAAGTTTTTCTTTTATTGCTATACTATTTCTATCTTCTAGATAAAAAATAATTGCATATTTTGAGAATTTATCAATAAATGTAATGAAGTTATTTTTGCTGTTCGTGTAGATATCTAAATGTATTACTTGTTTAATATCCGTAGGTGTGTCTGAAATTTTAAACTTTGGTTTAATAGGGTTCCAATCGTATTTAGATTTGTTACATGTGTCACAATTGTTTATATATTTCTGTATAAGTTCCTTAAGGTTGGCGATATATATAAGTTTTTTTAAGCCTTCGTAATTTTCGTTTATGCCAGCGTGTTCAGTTTCAATTTTATGATACTTCGCAATTTGCTTAAAAGCTACGTCTTCGTTTGGCATATCTTTTGCTTGATAAGCACACTTATAAAATTTTATATTTTCGTTTTCACTAAATAATTCTATTAGTTTTTGTTGAACTAAGTTGTACTCGTGTTCACTTAGGTCTGAATGAATTCCTATTCTTCCTCTTTCTTCCTAGTCTTCTAAAAATATCTGATAATTTATTTTCATTTATATCGTAAGAGTTAATATAAATCTTTCTTTTATTCTTAACGACTTCTATTTCTCTGGATTTATTATTAGTTAAAATAATCTGTGTATAGAATCTATTGACAATTGTATCAAGGATTGTAAAGTGATCATTCTGTTCTTGTTCTTGGGAGTGAACAGTGTTAACTATACTCATATTATCATTTTGGTCATTTTCTTCAATGGGCACAATATTTTCACTTGTTGTATCCATAGGAGTTTCATTTTCAATTATATTTATTTCTCCTGTGTCTGTATTAATTCTACTTAAAAAGTCTGCTGTGACATTTTCTTTTCCTTTAATATAATCTATATTGAAATTGTATTCACCTAGTTTGAGCAGCCATCGTTGTAATCTGGGATTTATATCTTTACCTTTGTGTTTAGCCTGAAGCCATTTAAGGGGTTGGTGATCAGTCATAAGATCAAATGGTCTGCCATAAAGATATGGCCTGTAATAGTTGACGGCCCAAACTATAGCTAACAGTTCTTTTTCTGTAGCTGAATAATTTCGTTCATGTTCGTTAAGAGTTCTACTGGAATATGATATTGGGTGTCCGCTTTGTGTTAGGACTGCGCCAAGGGCTAAGTCACTAGCATCGGTTATTAGCTTGAATTTTTTACTGAAATCAGGGTATTTTAAAATTGGTGGGTCGGTGAGAATGAATTTGAGTTTCTCAAACGCATTAATAAAATATTTTTTCAAATATTTTGTGAGTGGTTGCGCAATTTTTGCGTAATCCTTTACGAATTTTCGATAAAATCCGGTTACTCCTAAGAACGATTTTATCTGTTTAGGGGTCTGCGGTAATTTTAAACTCTGAATAGCTTGGATTTTATTCATGTTTGGTTTAAGACCCTCTGTAGTTAGAATATGGCCAAGGTATTCTGTTTCTTTTGCAAAAAAATTACATTTGTCAATTTGAATTTTTAAATTATGGTCTTTTAATTTTCTGAAAATTTTTTCAATACATTGAATGTGTTCTTCGAGTGTGGTGCTGAAAATAAGGATATCGTCTAAATAGACTACGCATATTTGGTTAATATATTCTCTTAGAACCTGATTAATTAACCTTTGAAAAGTTGCCGGGGCGTTTTTTAGTCCAAACGGCATTCTTACAAACTCAAAATGGTCCAATGGGGTTGAAAATGCTGTCTTTTTTCTATCATCTTCCTTAACCAAGATTTGATGAAAACCTTTGGGCAAGTCCAGTGTTGTAAAGTACTGTGACTTTCCCAATTTGTCTAATATAGCTTCTATGTTAGGAATAGGAAATTTTTCGTTTGTCGTAATTTCGTTTAATTTGCGGTAATCTATTACAATACGATACTTTCTTATTCCGGAATAATCTAACTTCTTCGGAACAATCCAAAGAGGGCTATTATATGGTGAATTACTTTCTTTAATAATGTTTTGTTTAAGCATCTCTTTTATTTGTTTATTGATTTCTGTTTCGTGAACTTGAGGGTATCTGTAAATTTTTGAATAGACTGGTTTGTCCGTGCTAGTAATGATTTCGTGTTTTATTTCTTCTGTATGAGTAAGCTGTTCTCCTTCTTTATAAAATAAGTAGCTATTTTCGTTTAGGAGTCTTTCTAACTTATCTTTTTCTTTTGGATTAAGGTTGTTTTTTAAAAGAAATTCTAAAGAATTACTTGAACTTTCAATAACATTGATTTCTTCATAGGAAAAAGGACACGAATTTGTAAATTTTATTTTATTTCCATTTATTTCGAGATATTCTTCGCCTAAATTTATAATAGCCTGTAGGGGTTTTAATAAGTTTTGTCCTATTAGTCCATCAAATTCTTTATCTCTGAATTCAGTTAATTTCCAACTCATATACGCTTCTTCTTTAAATTCATCTGGTAATTTTGTAATAATTTCGTAATTTGAAATGGTTTTTCCCGAAAGAGTGTTGAAGGAAATTTGTTTCTTTAAAGGAATCCTTTTATATGATTTGAGTTTAGTTTGATTAATTAAAGTCGTCGATGATCCTGTATCTATTAAACAAAAAAGTTTTTCATTGCCTATACTAAGTTCGGTAAATTCTGTCTGTAGGAGTCAAATGAAAATTTACATCTTCATTTTCTGCATTTTCTTCACTTTCTTGTATATGATCTATACTCATTCTAGCTGAATCATTTTCTTGTCTAATTTGATTTTGCATGTTATTATTTCTTACTTGTGTTGAGTTATTTCTTTCTACTTGTCTATATTGTTCTGAATTATTGCGGTTATTTCTGTGTTGTCCTGAACCTGATTGTCTGTTTTGATTTCTTGTTTGCTCTACATTACTAGTTTTTCTTTCTTCCTGGTCGTAAATTTTGTTTCTGATTTGTTTGTTTCTGATTTGTTTGTTTCTATTCACTAGTCCTGATTCTTCTAATATGTAGTATGCCTCCCTTAAACTACTAACCTGCCTACTTATAACAATGCTGGCTAAATTAGGTTCAATGCCATTAATAAAGGTTTTTAATATCATTTTTTCGTTACTGTTCGGAGTGAATTCTGTAGGTTTATCTTGATCAAACTCATACTTGCAATTTAATTTGTCTAGGATAGTTTTTAGTTTATAAAAATAATCACTTACATTTGTATTTTTTGTTGATAGGGCTTGGTGAAAGAGCGAGTACTAGGTTTCTCTTACTCCATAGTTCCTCACTAGTTCTGTTTTGATTTGTTCCCACGACGGATTTTCTCCCAGCGTTCTTATGGTTTGTAGCACCGCTCCTTGTATTTTGTTGATGACGTATCTTTGTACTCGTATAAAATATGGTTGTAAAGGTGATCCCTCATACAGTGGTATAAATATCTCCACTTCTCTAATGAAAGAAGAGAGTGAGTAATCAGAGTTTTTTCCATTATACTCTCGGATTTTGGATGATTCCTTAAGGACTGCATCCATATTCAAATTCAACTCGTTTTCCATTATTTATATTTTATAAATTTTTATTTTTCGTTTTTGAATTGTCTTTAAACTTTCACTTGTGTAAATGTTTCATAAACTTTATAGTTTTGTTAACTTTTAGTTAAAATCACTTTTGGATTGTATTTGGACTTTAGGTCGTGTAGGTACTTAAGCACTCTAGAGAAAAAAAAATTTCATAAACTTTAAAGTTTTTTTTTCTTTTTTTTGGTGTTAACTTTAGTTAAAATCACTTTTCCTTTATCTTTTGATTTAGGAAATACCGACTGCGCCAGTTATAAGATTCGTTACCACGATTCGCTTAAAAAAAAAAATGGAAAAATAAAAATACAACAAAAATAATAGAACTATGAAAATTTACTTTATTCGTTGAGAGTTGTCTGATTACTGAATTTTATGTCTTCTTAAAATTAACTTATGTTACTTGACACTTGTTGCAAAAAGGGGTTTTTGCATTAGAAGCAAATTCGTCATAGACGCTGATGTTTGCGTATTTTCTTTTGGTACGAGTTTCCCACGAAACTCGCTTGGGTCTGCATCCGGTGTCGTTTGGTTTGGGGACTTTGGTGTCAATGTAACCAGCGCGATCTTTCGCCAGCTGTTTCCAGCGGTGCTGCACTCCAAGTTGGTTGTTTGTAGGCTGTTATGCAATGTAAATTAAATGGGGGTAGGAATATAATTTTGAAGATCATGAGATCGAGGGTCCATGATGTGAACGTGCTGGAGGGGATGTGTATGACATTGCACCACACTATAAAAGTGGTTGATATTTGAAGCACGAGGTGTTAAGGGCTAATACATTTTATGGGGTTGAAGATATACATATCATGAGCGCCGGAGCAAGTTTTATCAAATTTTGTGCTCAGGACATTAAGTACCTACAAAATTTGATAAATTTCCAAGCATTGAGCGACATCGAACTTATTCGGAAAATGTATATTTACGAGTACATATTTGCTCCCTTTTCTTTCAAGTTATGTAAAAGGGAGTTTTTAAAACTGTACCCAAAATATTTGTATGTAAAGATCCAAAATCTTCAATTCCGAGACTCGGGGACAACGCAGTAATGTACGGCCGAATATATGGTAGTTCGAAGAAGTGGAATAGCATCTCAACCAACTCAGAGCGCAGTACCGCTGGAAACAGCTGGCGAAAGATAGCGTCAGGTGGAAAGGCTTGTTTGTTGAGGTCCTGGTCCACCCCGAACTGTAGCGCCACCTAAGTAAGTAAGTATATTGGAAATATTTTTCCGACAGCCATGAATGAACCATATTTTAACTAGCAAAATCAATACTATAAAGAGTACGATTTTGTTCCTTGGAGTAGCGACTTTGGATCCAATTTGTTAAACCAGATTGAAGTAGCACCGGTTGCCTAGGCTTATTCTGGTGCTAATCTTCGACAAGGCGTCATTCGTGGAACTTGCATTAACCCAGAGGAAGAGGAACTCTTCCAAAGTAATGAGTGTTTACAGTGACAAATTGTACAATTTGGTAGATGACGGGGTTATCTTTTCTCAATAAAATGTACTTTACCATGGCGGCAGTTATTGGCCACTCTGAAGTGTCTATATCAATGACGTGCTGGGCAGATCTTTATTGTGCTAATATCTGTCTGCGGTTACATAATAGGAGTAATTTAATATGAGATTGAAAAAACCATATTATGAGAGCGTCTCTATTTTCCGGAATTCAGTGGAGGTCTGGAAAAATTCTGAGGTTTTGTTTTCATGCGCATCGCATCTAGTGTGATGCGGCACAACCAGATAAGTTTTCTATGGACCCGAATTAGGCCATCGCATTTTAAAGTCCTTGAACACAGCAAATAGCTCTTATATTTAATTTCAGCTCTGCGCATATATCAAGGCAGTTATATACCTCAACTTCCAATTATTTGGTGTATATATTACTCGGACAAACGACGTGATATAAAACTTGCTTAAAGTTTCCACGTATGCTCCGAATCATAAAGACGCATACAGACTTAGCGTATGAATTATATCTTTGATTACTTCTGTAATCAAAAAAACTTTCAATTTCATCTTTAAATTTATTGTAGGTCAGATCCGTCTGAGGGGAGTACTGGGTCGACCACCGTCGAGTGTACAACTCAACCAGTGCACTCGCAAATTATTGTGTGCTGTGCAAAAAAAAAAACCACCGCGCGCGTGTGCAAAAAAATACAAAAAAAAAAAAGTGCAGTGCAGTGACAAAAAAAAAATATCACACAGTGCGGGTATCCCACCTCTCCCGCTCCTAGTTGAAGTACTGTTGCTTGCACTCAATCACTACCATTACTGTATTTACCATACGGTACGGGCAGTGGCTGCGTGTATGTAATAACTGATGTATACCGGTTGTGAGTGAAAATTTTGTTGGTGCACTGTTTGTATTATATTGTTGTAAGGGCATAACACCTACAACAATTTGATCCGGTAAATCAATGTCAGAATTTTCACTTCGCAGCCTTGCTTAGTATCGTCGGTGTTTGTGTTTTCTGTGTTTGTCTGTGATTATGACTAGGGAATTCAGTTTAGTTTTAGTTTTAAATGCATTTTATTTACTTAATCATTAACTCTTACATACTAACAAAAAATGCTTAAATGGTAGCTTAAATTACTTAACAATCTTATACTAACTTACTGGCCCCAAACAGGCACTCTAAGCTACTCTAAATTCTTATATCTATGTCTTTCGACTTCATTTACATTTTATTCAGAAATGTTTATTTTGTATACTTAGGGCTAATTAGGGAATTCAGGGTAGACGTAGCCAATATACGCGGGCTAAAAAGTAATCACTTTTCTGCGTACATCCACGTCTGTAAGTACAGACCAGTTGTTTTGGCACTTAGTGAAACACAGGTAGATCCCCGCCCACACCTCTCAGATCATTCTGATCTGAAGCTAC
The DNA here is from genome assembly GCA_949129095.1 of Volucella bombylans. NCBI lineage: Eukaryota > Metazoa > Arthropoda > Insecta > Diptera > Syrphidae > Volucella > Volucella bombylans. Next base: position 52,435,352 of record OX422142.1, on the reverse strand, counting down.
CTGGCTACGAACTAGAGCCATTATTCTTCTCTCACCGCGGTCTCGCCATTTATGTGCGTAGTTATGTAGCTTACCAAACTCCACCACAATGTGATCCATGTTCCAATCTGGAATTCAACTTCATGTGGTTAAAATTCCATCTCCGTAAGCAAATTATCCACTACTGCTTTATTTATAGAAGCCCCAAACTGGACAGCAATTCAACTTTTAACGAGTTTGATGCGCTGTCTGACTCCATTCAAAGAATTGTATCCCTGTATCCTCATACTGAAATCGTTATTTTTTTATTATTTTTTATAATGAGCGCAAGCTCAAGGGGTCTGTGTACCCTTAAGGTGATTGTTCACAGCGCGGGCAAAGGAAATTTAGGGAGGAAGAAAAGAGAGGTACCGATGTACATTGCTTTTAAATGTTTGTAAGTTATAACGACCAGGAAATACAGAGATCGGCAGGGCATTCCATAAGCGAGTTGTACAGCTTAGGAACGAATCACGATATTTTAGAGTACGTCCGAAAATGGGCTTGAGGGTATACTGATGAGCATTCATAACGAGACGGGTGTTACGGTTGAAAGTTTGAATGGGCGGAATGCTATGGGCGATTTCAGTGGAGCACTGGTGGTGGAAATAGCGATAAAACAAAGTGAGACAGGAGACATTACGTCGGTGTTCGAGCGTATCAATTGATTGACTGGTATTAGTATCATCAATAAGTTTTATCGCACGGTTTTGAATCCTATATAGCAGGTGCAGAGATGTTTTAGGAGCACCTGACCAGATGTGGGCATTGTACTCCAATTTTGGGCGGATGAATGCCTTATATGTTGAAGCCAGATCAGAGGGGGTAAAATATTTCTTACATCGCTTGAGGAAACCTAGACATTTCGCAGCATTTTTGGCGATATTAAATATGTGGTCATTCCAACGTAAGTTGTCATTGACACACATACCGAGAATGGAAAGTTTTTCGGTTTCGACGATGCAAGTGCCATTCATAGATAATGGCTGGGTGTTTAAATTTCGCTTTAAAGACAGCAGACAGCATTGTGTTTTGGAAGCATTCAATTCCACTCTGTTGATAGTTCCCCAATTGGTTATGCTGTTGATATCGGAATTTAATGAGCTTAGCATACGCTGCCGTTCTCGTTCTACAGCCGAAGAGCAGGGCCGTGAGTCCGGAAACGAATATGAAAAGCAGAGAGTACTGTCATCAGCAAAGGAATATATTGGATTAGAAGTAGCAGACAAGAGATCATTAATGAAAATTAAAAAGAGTGTCGGAGACAGAAGAATTGAACGTTCCGAAAGGTAATTTCTAATCCATTGAAGAAGAGAGTCGTCGATTCCAAATGCACACATTTTCGACAAAAGAGCTTGATGCCAAACTCTGTCAAATGCCTTAGAAATATCAAATGCAACTATCTTGCTTTCACCAGATTGATGTACGCTTTGGTTCCACTTTTCGGTAAGACATGCCATCAAATCACCAGTGGACCTGTTGCTACGAAAACCATATTGCCGGTCACTGAAAAGTTTTCGTGTTTCGAGATATTTCATGAGCTGACGATTTATCAGCGTTTCCATGACCTTGGAAAGAAGGGACGTAAGTGCAATTTGTCTGTAGGAGGAGAGAGAAGATGATTCGCTCTTTTTAGGAACGGGCTGGACAAATACTGTTTTCCATCTGCTCGGGAAGAGTCCTAAAGAGTAGGATTGATGAAAAAGCTTACGCAACGGTTTTGCCAGCGAGGAAGAACACCTCTTCAGAAGAAGGGGAGATATACCATCTGGACCAGCGGATTTATGTATGTTGAGATCTTTAAGTACTCTTGCTACTACACGAGTGCGAAAGTAGATTCGTTCCATTGAAAATTCGAGGCACTCAAGTGTAGGCAGAGACAAAGCACAATCTGGGAGTGTTGAGCTGGCCGCAAAGTGTGCAGTAAGCAGATTGGCCTTATCCAAAGAGCTGACAGCTGGAATGTCATTGTAAATGAGCGTTGGGATGGAGGATGAGGCGGGATTTCTAATGTTTTTGACGAACGATCAAAAATTTGTACTGCCTTTGGGACATTGCAGTATTTTTTGCCTCAGTTTTTGGTCGTATAGGAATTTCACACACATAAGAAAGGCGTTGCAGTAATTTCTGCCTCGTTTGAACTTTTTTCAGTTTTCCTCTTTAATCTTTAATAAAATTGGTATCGATTTTCGATTTTCTTTAATAGTTATTCTCAAGACAATATCTTGAACTTTTCAATTCTCCTTTAATGTGATCATTGAATTTTGTCCTTGATAAATTTTTAGAAGCCAAGTTTAGTTCTCCTATTGTAGCTTTATTCGAACTCAGTTTTAAATCTTTGTAATTTTCGTACGTATCCTAGCTTTGACTGGATCAAAGCAAACAGAACCGTCTTCAGAGCTCGGAATACTCTCGCTTCGTTTTAAAAAGAGAGAGGGATAAGTATTTGTTTTTAAATATTTTTTTCCCAAAATGTTTGCTGCAAACGTAAGGCTTTTAAGGTTCATGAGACTTAAGATATGTAGGTAGTTTGTGATTAACCTAAAAATCTTATTAGCTAAAATAGGAGCAAAACAGCTCAAATTGTATTAAGAAAATCAATACACATTTGTACATATATAAATACATGTAATATAATACCTGCACCTAAACGGTAGTTATTGCCGGTTCACAGAGACATTCCAGGGAACTGCAGAGCCGATGAACTCGCCAAAATTGGAACCACTCTACCAATTCTACCGGAAAAGGGTAGTATAGGTATACCAATCGCTACGTGCAAACTAACATTAAAGCTGAATGCCAATAAAAGAACAGAGCTTAGGTGGACTGTTGGGCAAACATGTCTAGCGATCTGGCCAAAGCTGGATCTGAATCGCTCTAAGTGTCTGATGCTTTTAAATAGGAAACATCTCAGCGCCATAATAGGTGTCATCACTGGACACTGCCTCATAGGCAAGCACGCAAGAAGGCTTGGTGCTGTTACAATTGATTTATGTAGAAGCTGCATGGAAGAGGAAGAGGAGGAGACAATCCTCCTCTGTACATGTCCAGCTCTCACCAAGAGAAGAAAGCTTCATCTAGGAGGTTTCTTCTACAAAGAACTAAACGATCTACAAAATACAGACATTAACAGTCTCTTACGTTTTATCATAGGCCTAAGTGGATTGGTATGTCCAACACTTACCTACCTACCTACCAAATTATATAGGCGGTGACATGCAGCCCATATTAAAACATTACCTCCACCACGTTTAATGATCGGAATTAAATTTTCTTTTGCATGTGTTGTATTGGGTCTCCTCCATATTCTTTGCTTCCCATCGTGTCCAAACAAATTTGCTATCATCCCTGAAAAGAACACTGTTCCAAAATGTGAAATCATCGTTTTCATGAAGTCCGGCAAACTTTAAACTTTTTCCTCATTTGCCGCACTGATAAATGGCTTTGTAGGGGTGACCTGCGATAATATCCGGAGCGGTGGAACAACCTCTGAACCGTTATTGCATGGACATCCTTCTTGTTAATAGCTAAGATTTTTGTACGATTACAATACATCGAAAACAAAGTGCATGTAGACTTTTGTCTGTTGCAAATACGATTTTCTGCTTTTTATATTAAAATGTGTTTTCTTGTGATAAAAGTATGTTAAATAATTATTAATTTTTTTTTTTTGAAAATAATTTAACTATCCCAACTATTAGTTTTTAGTAAACATTTGCACTGTTCATCACTGTTTGTTTGTACCTGGTAAATTTACATATGCAATGAGATTGCGTTCGCTCTCTCTCTTTCAAAACTTTTTTTTATTTGAACTTTGTATTATTAGAACTGTTTTACACAAAATAAAACAGATGTTATTTGCTGACGAAAACACAGCGTCGTTGTTGAAGAAGCCATTTTGTATTCGTCCTAAGGGCTTGGGTTTTTACACTTCATCCTTTCAGCAACCGATTGAAATGACCACCAGAGAGCGCCCCTGTCAAACACTGCAAGCGCCAACCAGGTGTTAATTTCTTCATAGCGTCTTCACTAGAAATGAAGCTTTATTTATTTGTGGTAAAGATAGATTTCTGTAAATTTATCATCCAACCGAGAGCCTCTAGCAAATCTAGATTGTTAGTCGGAAGTGCGTCAACTGACGAAATTTTGCCAACCTTTTTTACGGTTCCACAGAATTGATGCAACAATTTATCTATTCCGTTTTTTTACGTTACAAAAATCTGTCCTTGATATGTTTACAATATAATAATAGAATCCTGCTTTACCAAGAGGTAAACTAAGACACGAATTCCCTGCTGCGAAGAATCTCCGCGACCCAACATGTCAGGGCTGCAAAAATTCTGGGGGGTATAGGCTGAATGGGAAGCAAGTCAGTTGTAGGAGTTCATACGTGCCGTAAAATAGGGCCAAGTGAAATAAGGCTAACTTTCAAAAATTGGCCTTATTTCACATTTGAAAAGCCATTAATAATTAATAACTATTAAATAAAAAAGTGGTGCAGTTCCGAACTTTACATACAAAAAACTCGCACCTACTTCAAATCCTACAGTGACCCTAAGCAGGGGGTTGTAGGGGGCAGCATGCCCCACTCCAAAAATATGCTACTGTTTATGCATTGTGGATATAATATGCATACATATATGTATATATATGTAAAGCATAATTTTTTGCTTTCCGAGCAAATTATTTCAATTCTCCCCATTTGATCAATTGAAAGCGCAATAAGACCAATGTGGTGTTCACTTTGCTAAAGTGAAATAAGACCAATTTTTGAAAGTTGGCCTTATTTCACGGCCCCGAGTTCATAACTCTCTCTCATACAACTCTCAGGAATGTTTGGTGGGCTTCTACTGTTTCGACATGGAAATATGGTGTGATATATCTATCTTTACCATCCAGTCGTCTCGTTGCAAAAAATCTGGAACTATGGCGTTCCACTTTGAATGTATTTTGTATAACAAACTCGTTCAAAGCTCTCAGGTCGAAAATGAGGTGAATTCCTCCACTTGGCTTGTTTATAAGGAACATCTTTGAAATAAACTTTGAACTGCTTTGTTGAGGGAGTTTCATATCTTTAGTTCCTCTATCTTTTGTGCCTGAAGATCCATCTTTTGACACAGCTTTGTTGAAAATCCTTCAAAAATATTTGATGTTGGGAAAACTAGTAGGGGCCTGGAACGAAAAGGTATCCTGGCTCCGTCTATACTCTTTAAAATTAATGAGTTTGCATCCAAGATCTGCCACCTGTCTCTGGAAAATTTTAGGCGCTCTCCCCTGAACTGAAGTTTTGGTATTGTTGTCTTCCTTGGTGTTCTCTCTCGAACGAAAGTAATTTCCAGTTTCCCAATTTCTCTTTATAATTTTTCCAGTGTACTAATCTTTTATGGGAAAAAGATTTTTTTATGGCCATCGCAGGCCTGTGTAATTATATCTAGACCCACTCTTATTTTTTTTCCTTTTTATGTTTCATATTGAATTGATCACTTTTCCTTAGAATGAAAAGAAGAACTTGGCCAGATTTGAGCTCCACCATGTGATTGAATGAATGTTCCGAAGAGTTGCTTGAACATTATTATTTGAGACCTCTGAAATCAACCTTTCACGCCTTACCTTGATACATCCAGCTCTGTTGCAACAAATAATCTGTAAGGCTAGACTCAGAAGACGAGCCAAACAAGGTGGTGAATCTCTCAAAAAGAGTGTTCAGAACAAAGCCCTTCGGAGACCTGAAAGCCCAATCGATTATCGATTGAAGTTCCGATTCCAGTAATGCTTTCTTTTCCAACAAGGAAAGAGCTAGGGATGCCATCACATGCTCCATAGTAACCAGGTAGTCCTTTGACTTATTGAAAACACAGAGCTCGTCATTTATCTGTAATTCAACAAAACTAGGAGTTGCAGCCAATGTCTCAACAGCCTTCGAATATCTCACACTCCTCCATGTTGGTAGACTAAAATGTTGCAACCTGATAAGTGATTCAAGATGCCCCATATTTGTCGACTGAACTACCCTGCTATCACTCTCAGTTTGTAGTTCGCCTAAATTCGGTGTCTCGTAAATAATTGATCTATTCGGTAAAGCACTCATGGTAATAGTTATCAATCCGGTTATCTTAATTTACTTGTATATTCCAGTAACAATATTAAAAGTGCGACTTTTTTTTAAACTACGACTTAATGGCGACAAAGTACACAACGCTATGAAGATATTAATACCTATTTGGCACTTCCAGTGTTTGACAGCTACAGTGGCCTTCTCTGGGAGTCATTTCAGACGGTTTCTTAAAGGACGAAGGGTGAAAACGCAAGACTTTAGGACGAGTACACAATGGATTCTTAAGAGGGGAAATAATTCGGTCGCTCGTTTCGTTTTCTTCTGAGAAAAACTACGAAAAATATGAGTGGGTGATTTTCGTAGTTTTGGGAAAATGTTTTGTAAACAGTACCAAATTCTACACGAACAGACTTAATGTGTATTTTGTGACGTAAAAACGCTACTTAAGCTAGAAGTTTGCTGGTCGGTCGTTCGTCCCGCTTATAAAATATACTAAGGAAAAATGACAGCGACGGTAATGAAAATGTTAGGAATTTCAGCAGGTGTAACAAAATGTGATTTTGTAAGAAAAACGCGGATTCCTGGAAGCCTCCATATAAAGAAACTCATAGTGGAGAAACTTCAGAAAATCCTGTGCAAAGAGCAATAGAGCTTCAAGTCTCCATCGAAGTTCGAAAAAGAGGCTAGAAGAAAAGTAATTGGATCACGCAAATTCGAAAACGCTATCAAACCTTTGTGCACACTAATGAGGTCTTGCAAAAAAAAAAAAAAAAAAAGAGTGGCCTGTAGAATGATTCTAAGGTTCGTAAATTTAGCCAACCCGCAAGTGGCGCAAACTGGCAAACTGAAAAAGAGTAAAAAAAAACTTACAAACGAAAAAGTGTATAGTGAATTGTTAAAGTATAATAATATAATAACGTATAATATAATAAGTGCTTATAATTTTACTAGTATTATAGTAGTACCGTCTTACAATCAGAAATTGAAATCATCTACCCGGGTAGATGAACAAATTTCCATGCATTCGTATGAAATAAAATGAGTATCTAAGAAATATTGTAGGCAACCATTATAGCAGTTAATATATGTAGGAATGCTGATCACCATCCAATTGAGTTAATGAGTTATAGTTCTGTTATGCTTTATTTTTTTCTGCTAATTAGTTTCTATTCTCAGATTGCTTTTGGATCGTCGACCGCCGGCTGCGCCCATTAATGTTTCGGGATTTGATTACCGATTTTTAGAGTCGTCGCCCACTCGTTCGTCGACCCCATGCACTGCGATCTGGGTTTGTTTACTCCCGACGAGTCACGGAGATCTGGATCGGTTTAAGTTCGCTGATCCATCGTTTAAGGCAACGTGGATATGGTACAAAGTATTGAATTGATGAGGAAGGAAATCGGCGATCGAACGGACGACGGAGTGTTAAGAAAAATAAAAGACAGTCTCGTTGGGGTCTCAGCATGGTGTGGTTTGGCGGTCCGGATTTTTTTTTCCTTTAAGAATACCTGTTTCCTAAATTGTTTGTTTTTTTGATTATCATACATTGCAAAAATATAAAGACTATATTATCTTATAAATTTGGTATGATATATTAAATATAGATATATGAAGAAATTTGATGAAAGGAGAAAACTTTGCAGTTAATCTCTTGGATGTTAGACATTTAGTACATATGACATGAATACGTGCAGTTTGTTGATTCCTCTATAAACGTCAAACTTTTGAAGGAGTATGCAACTGTAGCTCATCTAAGTGGCAGTGAAAATTTTAATGAGAATAAAGTGGATAGAGAAGGTGAGGATGTAAACTTGCACTAGCTTCAGTGCCTTCATCGGATGGGCCCTCACCATGAATATGTAAGAAACTTCGTGGTTTTCAATAGTGGCGAAACACTTTCCAAAATAGTTTCAAAAGTCTTGCAGAAACCAAATTTTTTATAAACAGAAATAATTGTACTCAAACAAAACAAACTATTATAAAATCAATTACTCTATTAAGTAGTTCCAGAACACGGAATGGAATACGTTTTTATGTGTTTAAAGGTGCTTTTCCTATTCTTCTTCTTACTTTTTACATAAAATATGATTTTCTGAATTTTTTATAACCGGAGATTTTACTGTACATTATTTTTAGTGAGCAAGTAATGTACTCTTCTAAGAGCACGGTTATTGGTCCTCATAGCGGATATTATTTCAATTACGCAAAAAAAAAATACATACGAATGTGCAACTAAAGGGCTCCGGCTATGTATACAGGGTGTGCAGGAAAGAATGGGTAAGCCTGAAACACCTCATAGGTGGGCTATCGGGAGCTCATAATAAAATACAAAAAAAGATCTATCCAAATTAGTACATAACTTATTATAATCTTTTTTAAAAAAGTCTATTTTTTTCACATGACTTTACGTTTCTTAACACTACAGCATCAAAGAAATGAAATCTATCGGTTTTTTTCACGTTAAAATATTTTTCATAGACTATTTCATTTGATATGCCGTAAATATTATAAGTAGCTGTTGCTGCATTTTTGAAAAAAAAATTTTAAATTTAAATTTGAGCACGGAATTATTTTTTGTAAAGTTTAAGCAGTGCGGGTGTAAAAAAAATTTATGGAAACCTAAGTAGTCAACTGTTAAAAAAAATACGTGTTGAATACAACGTACCAACGTAAAAGAGCTTTTGTTCGAAGATGTCGAGCTTGAATCAGAGTGAGTGAGAGACAGTTTGAACATTTACTATAATTTTAGGTTAAATAAAGTTTAAATAATGTTTAACATCGTCTTTTACTACATGCTTATGAGCATGTACAGTTGAAGATAAGAAAAGTTCAATTTTTAAAATTTTATTTTGATATTTAGTTGAATTTGCTCCTTCTGAACTTTAATAGCAATAACTACGTATTTGCATTAAATAAAAGACTGTATTATACCATTTTGGAATCTATATTAATTATTAATCTGTATTGTTTGTACACTCGAACTGCTTAAACTTCATAAAAAATAAACATTTTGCAAATTTCATGCTAAAAATTAAAGTTAAAATATTTTTTCTCAAAAATGGAGCAACAGCTATTTATAATAGCTAATAATATAATAAAAAAAACCGAGAGATTTCATTTTGTTGATGCCGTAGTGTTAAGAAACGTAAAGTCATGTGAACAAAATAGACTTTTTTAAAAAAGATTATAATAACATATGTACTAATTTGGATAGATATATAGATTATATATAGGGTCCGCCAAAAAAAAATTTTTTTTTTCAAAATGATATAAAAAAAAACTATGAATATTTTCTCAAATTTCTTTTTTTATTTGAAAGTACAATCCTTCCGGTTAATAATGGACAATAATTTCCTTCAAATGGCTGCCTCGGTGGCCATGCAGTAGCCTACACGATCGGTCCAATTTTTAAGCACATTATCGATTGTCTGCAGCTGTATTTCACCAATGGCTTCACGAATATTGTCCTTTAAAGCGTCAAATGTCTCTGGCTTGTCGGCGAAACACTTATCTTTTACGGGACCCCACAAATAATAGTCCAACGGTGTCAAATCGCAGATCTGAGGTGGCCAAACGACATCAGCTCTGCGGCTGATAATGCGATTTTCAAAAACAGGGCGCAAAATATCGAGTGTAGCTTCGGCTGTGTGGCACGTAGCGCCGCACATAGAGGTATTTGCACCAAAAAGTTGGCCAAAAGTCAATTTTTTAAAATGAAGAGTTAAGAAGTAAATTTTTTCCTAGCGGTTGCTAAATGCCCATTGAATTATGCACCGTAATCGTTTTAATTTTGTGTGCACATATCTGACCAGAGCATCATTCCGGAGTCGCCGGTCAAAAGGTTCATTTGTTTAGCAAAAAAATTCCGCGAAAACGATACAGTTTTTTATTTTTTTTTTAATTATTTTTCGCTAATTGTGTGAAAGTTTTGAAGTATGGATAATTCACTACCAGGTATGTACTTTATTATAAGCTGATTTTCATTATCCAAAGGACTGTTTTTATATCGAAATTGATATTATCAAAATAACTTGGAAAAGGGTTTTTTTTTATTATTTATTTGTGAAACATGGGCTTTCATTAATATACTTCGGCATTATTCGGTGGAAATTTTTTTATCACGTAAAAGAACAAGATTTCTAGTATAGAATACAAAAAAAAACAATCTGCCTATTTTTGCCTTTTTAGATTTGTGAGTCAAAAATGTATGTGTAGTTCTTCGTAAATTGACTGTTCTTTTTTGTCTTTTGACATTTGTACGTCCGTTATGTGTGTGTCGTTTGTTGTAAAATCTAGTCAGTACGAGTATTTCACTATCGAAATTTCTTGTTCTTGAAGGATCATCCGGTTACAGTATTGTGATAACCACTCAAATGTGAGCAGCGACATCTAGCAGAAAATGTCGAAACTCGAAGACTAGAAGGTTTCGATACTGGATTAGCAAAGTCTCGAACTGGAGAGTAGAATCGAATTTTCTAGCAAATTGGAAATTGTATGGAACGCTGGATGACGTGGATTGTTCTCGAAGTATGTCATTCGAGTATAAATACCAGCATCCCAAAGGTATGCAAATCAGTTCCAAAGTTGAATTTGAAGTGTTAATTAGAAGAAGTGATTAAGTGGTTTAAGTAAAAGATAAGAAAAGTATATGTGGTTGAGAAATTGAATTGTACTGAGAGAAAGAATTAAATAGTGAATTGTAACTGTACTGAATAAAGGGATTTGTATAGAAAAGAATAAGTTCTATTATTTTGCACACAGGTGTATCTGCACTGCATATTAATAACACGAATAAACTGCTCGATCCATCTTGCAACTTGGCCTTCAGGGTTCTTAAATTGGAGTAGCCATTTCAGAGCTGCGTGGTCTGTCCGGAGAATGAACTTTTGTCCGTAGAGGTACTTATGGAAATGCTTCGTAGCCAGAATTAAAGCCAGAAGCTCGCGCCGGGTTACACAGTAGTTCCGTTCAGGTCTGGAGAGTACTTTACTGTAATATGCGACCACTTTCTCTTGACCATCATGAACCTGGGAAATCACAGCTCCGACCCCAACATTGCTAGCGTCTGCATCCACGATGAACATTTTTCCGGCGTGGGGTAACCCAAGATGGGGGCATTGCACAGCTGTCGCTTCAGTTCTTGAAATGCTTTTTCGCATTCTCCAGACCACCTGAACTGTCGGCCTTTTTCTGTAAGTTGATGCAGGCTCTTCGCAATGCCAGCAAAATCCTTTACGAACCTTCTGTAATACGTGGCGAGTCCCAAGAAGCTTCTCAGTTGGTGTTTATCTTTTGGAGAAGGCCAACTTTTCACGGCTTCGATTTTGTCAGGATCCGTTCTTACTCCTTCCGCTGATATAATGTGACCCAGATATTTTACTTCCGGACGAAACAAGGCGCACTTTTCCGGGTTGAGCTTTAAATGAGCACTTCGTAGCCTCTCAAACACTTCTTTTAGATTTTCGCGGTGCTCCTCGTACGTCTTACCTATGACGATAACGTCGTCCATATATACTAGGCAGGTTTTCCAGGTGAGTCCTTGCAATGTTCGTTCCATTAGTCGCTCGAAGGTGGCCGGAGCGTTGCACAGTCCAAACGGCATCACTGCAAACTGCCAAAGACCGCTTCCTGTAGTGAAGGCAGTTTTCTCACGATCCGCACGATTTATCTCTACCTGCCAGTAACCGCTCTTCAAGTCAAGTGTTGAAAACCATTTCGCTCCAGAAAGCATATCCAAAGTGTCATCGATTCTCGGAAGTGGGTAGCTGTCCTTTTTAGTGACATCATTGAGACGTCGGTAGTCTACACAAAATCTCGTGCTGCCATCTTTCTTCTTCACGAGGACCACTGGAGATGCCCACGGACTTTGCGATTCTTCAATCACTCCCTCAGCTTTCATCTTCGACATCATTTCGGCAACTTCTGTTTGCTTTGCCAATGGAAGACGCCTTGCAGGTTGACGGATTGGTCGAGCGTCTCCGGTGTTAATGTGGTGTTGAACAATATGCGTACGTCCATATTCTCCGTCTTGTGTAGCAAATATATCAGCGTACTCACCGATTAGTTTTTCTGCCAGGATTCGCTGATCTTCGTCCAGATTACAGAGGCTGAGAATTTTGTTCTTGATTTTTATGCTCTGAACTGTTGTGACCGGTTTTGCACCCTTTTTTTCCGTTGTAGTCGATATAGCCTCAACAGGTACACATTTTCCCACTATCTCCCCCTTTTTCACCTTTTCACTGAATGTCGTTGGATTTAGAATCCTTACAGGGACCATGTTGTTCTTTGGCTCCACTAAGGTCTTTCCCACCATGAAGTCTCTTTTCTTTTCTGGCTCCATCAAATAGAATCGGTGGCTACCAGGACCACCTTCCACTTTTGCCCACAAAATTGCTTCTGACGAAGGCTCTAGACTCTGATTGCTGCAGATGACGACATTTGAGACTGTGGTATTGGCGTTTCCGTATATCATTGGTATCTCCATGTTTCCGTATTTCAGGGTTTGTGCCCCCAAGTCGACTACAAGTCCATGTTCTCTCATGAAGTCTGTACCAATGATGCACTCGTCACATATGTCAGCTACCAGAAACGCGTGAGTGAATGTTATTCCGGCCAGTTGGATTTTTATGCGGACTTCACCATATACCGTAATCGTTGCATGAAACCAAATTTCGATTATGGAACCTCCAAGTACTATTGCACTTGGAAGGTGGTAGACACAATTTACGGGATGCGGCCAACCAGATCGTAAGTTGTGAGGTATTGGACCGCCCAATGTCATTTTCGACATTTTCTGCTAGATGTCGCTGCTCACATTTGAGTGGTTATCACATTGCTCCCTTCCTACAGTTGTTCGTCCCGAACAACTTCGTCATTCAGCATCCCGTTGAAATGACACATTCTATCCAAATGGACCACTTTAAATTTTCCTCGATCCCCACGCTGGATCCGGTAGACAACGTCATTAATGCGGGTTATCACCTTGTATGGACCTTCCCAGTCCTGTTGCAATTTTGGTGATTTGCCTTTCTTACGCTGAGGATTATACAGCCAAACCAGATCTCCTTCGTTGAAACCGGAAGATTTCGCCTTGATATCGTACCTAGTTTTCATGCGGCTGCTTGCTAGCTTCATCTTTTCTCTGGTGTCTTCATGCAATTTACGAATCCTGCTGCGTAAGTCATTCACGTACTCGTTCACCTCTTTGGGCTCCGTCGGTGGGGATCCGAATTTTGCTTCACTTGGCAACCGAATCGTTTGACCAAATAAGATCTCGGATGGTGTGTGCCCTGTTGAGCTATGGACCGCGTTTCGGTAGGCCATTAAGAAGAGGGGTATGTGTCGATCCCAATCCCACTTCTGACACCATTGCATACCTTTGGGATGCTGGTATTTATACTCGAATGACATACTTCGAGAACAATCCACGTCATCCAGCGTTCCATACAATTTCCAATTTGCTAGAAAATTCGATTCTACTCTCCAGTTCGAGACTTTGCTAATCCAGTATCGAAACCTTCTAGTCTTCGAGTTTCGACATTTTCTACTAGATGTCGCTGCTCACATTTGAGTGGTTATCACAGTATTATAACAAAACAACATTTATATGATTTAATGCGAGATTATGAAGGGAAAAACATCGATGAAAAGTTGGACTACGTTCAAAATTATTTATTAAGCAAAGTTTCTTGTGCGGAAGATAGACTGAATGATTTTAAGCTTAAATTCAACGGTTAAGGTATCTTAGTATTAAACTCATAATTTTTGTTGCATAAATATGTACAAGCATTTTTTTTAATTTCGGCTTGACATTAAAGACATGAATTCAAGATTAGATGGTCAAATTCACGAAGAACGGATGAAATTTTTTAAAAAAAAAATCAGGTTTGGCTTCAAGGAGTTGTTGAAATACCCTTAGCATCAGTAAGAGCAGGCCGCCCCCCGAAAACATTCGAAGAACTAAGTATCCGTAGTAAAAGAAGAAGAACTCAAAGCTTACGTGACAATATTGAAACAGAAGAGCTGGTGTACGCAACTCAATTGAAGTTGCGTCAGGAAAGATAGATGCTTCAAAAGTGCTTAAGGAAGTGGCCCAATCTCCTGGAAGAGCCAAAAAATACAAAGAAGCGATTTCTGACAGTTTGTCAAGTAAAAACACAAAATTATATAATTTGAAAGCACTGTCTATTTTTGTTGAAGCGGGTTTATCGCGTAGGCAGTACAAGATAGTAAGAACTAGCGACAGAAAACTTTTTCCATGCTATAGTATACTGCAAAAAGAAAAAAAGCAATGCTACCCTGCCCCAGAGTCATATACTGTAACTGAAACATTGGCTGAAGTAAACTTGCAGGAGTTATTAAATCACACTGCTGAACGACTAATTTTATATTTGGATGAAGTGTTGGAAACCTTGACAGAAAGCGAATGTAGTTCCTTAGAACTTATATCGAAATGGGGATGTGACGGTTCGCAACAAAGTCAATACAAACAAAAGTTTGATTTGTACCGTTGAGATTATATTGCCGATCAACCAACAAAATTATTTGGCAAAATCCAACATCTTCTTCACCACGGTATTGCCGACTTATAAAAATAAGTTTTGCTAAAGAATCTATCGATTATACGCAAAGCGAAATAAGCTACATCGAGTCTAAGATCAGTGCTCTTACCAAAACTCAAATTCAAGGCAGACTCATTGAAGTTAAGCACACGCTGACATTTACCATGATTGATGGCAAAGTTTGCAATTCAGCAACAAATACAAAGTCAACATTGAAATGTTACATTTGCGGAGCTACTTCAAGAGATTTCAATGATTTAACAAAGTCAAAACAAACTAATAAAGACGCATTGAAGTTTGGATTATCAATTTTGCATGCAAGAATACGTTTTTTGGAAAGCCTTCTTCATCTTTCATACAAACTTCCAATAAAAAAATGGCAGCTACGAACACAGGAAGATAAAGATATTGTGAAAGAGAGGAAGGCTGGAATACAGGAAAAGTTAAGAATCAAACTAGGCCTTATTGTAGATGTCCCAAAACCTGGCTTTGGCAATTCTAATGACGGCAATACTAGTCGAAGATTTTTTAATAACCCAGAAGAAGTTGCCGAAATAACAGGTGTTGACTTACAACTAATTTTAAGATTGAAAGTAATATTAGAAGTATTGTCCAGTGGGTTTAGAATAAATACGTCAAAGTTTAGTATATTCGCACACTATACGGCTAAGCTTTATGTTGAGCTATACCCATGGCATCCGATGACACCAACTTTGCACAAAATTCTTCTGCATGCATCTGAAGTGATCAAAAGTGCACTTCTACCAATCGGACAGTTATCCGAAGAAGCAGCAGAAGCGCGCAATAAGCATTTTCGTTTATACCGCTTAAATTTTGCGCGAAAATTTTCAAGGAGGGACTGCAACATGGATGTTTTAAACTGGTTATATAAAATCTGATGTCTAATGGCAATAATTTGTTATATTAAACTTCTTTTTCTTTTCTAAACAGGTTACTCTTAACATCTGATCCTCTCATATCAAGTTTAAGGCCCTTGCGTAAAAGAAAAAACCGACAACTGGGAAAAGAGGCCCTTGAAATGTTAATTTCCGAAACTCCAGATTCATTTGTAGGTGAAAATACCGACAGTATGTTACCATCGAATGAAACAAAATCAGATGAAGAAAAATCTGAAGCAGAATCGTCTGAATAATTTTACGTGTTATTTTATTTTTTTGCATTTCAATAATATAACACATATATAAATAAAAATAATTAAATATAAAAAAAAATTCTTCTAACAACTATTATATAGCTTTAAGACCTTTTTAATTGTTTCAGATATAATTAAATTCATAAAACAAAAAAAAATAATTTTGTCCGGTTTTTGGATGCAAATACCCCTATGTGCGCCGTCCTGTTGAAACCAAATGTTTCTAATATCCTCCTCTTCAATTTTGTGTGAACAAAAATTCGTTCAACATGGCCCGATAACGATCGCCATTGACTGTAACGGCCAAAAAAAAAGAAAAATGGCCCCATTATGCCTCTGGACCAAAATCCGCACCAAACAGTGACTCGTTTTGGGGTGTATAGGCTTTTCAATGTATGCGTGCGGGTTTTCTGTACCTCAAATGCGACAATTTTGCTTGTTTACATACCCGCCAAAATCAAAATGAGCTTCATCTGAAAAGATGATTTTTTTGGCAAAATCGGCATCTTCTCTAAGTCGATCGCAGGCAATATTTCCCAGCGTTGTTCAAGCGTATACACAACCATATTCGTTCAGCGGAAGGATAAAACTAATTATCTGTCAAATCAGACATGAGCTAAGTGTTACCATTCACGAAATAAGCACTAGTTGAAAAAAAAAAACGTTATATGGCGGACCCTATATAATAATATACGGCATTCTGCTTTATCCTTATTATTTAAGTAGTACATATATGACAAATTTAAGGATGCTAGTATACTGATTACTTACGTAGCTAGCTGCTCTATGCCTAATGAATGTAGAACCGTCGGAAGACTTGGTAGAGAGTGACATGTTGTAAGTTTTTTCTGACGGGGGTAATATAGCATCAACGCTGTACAGCTTTCTTCCTTCATTGTGATTCCACCTAGGAAAGATATTTAAAATATATATGTGTAATGTGTATATATTGTATGTTAGTAGCAAAACAACTTAATATATTAAAATTGTATACTACACGCTTAAAAATATTTAAATGAAAAATATATTGTTTTTATTATATACTCCAATATCATATGTTCATTCCTTATATGTTTTTATAGAACCTCCATCATTAAGTTAAATAAACAATACAATGATTCGCTTTAAGAAAAAGAAAAAACATAATTTGTAATTGTTGTTTTACATCTGGCTATTCCTACAATTTTTAAATTTTTAAAGATTGTATTGTGATATAATGTTGAAGGAGATTTCTTATTACAACCAGAATAAAAACAATCAATTTGTATTGGGACAGAACTCAATGGAAACATTCGTAAGACTTCGTCGGAAATGCCTCCCCTGCGAGACGCAGAGATTTTAAGCAAAGCCTTACGCTGCCTTGTTTTGACTCATATTGAAAATAACATCATTCAAATTTTTGGGTGTATGGTAACAAATTTGGTATCGTTGAACCACAGATGGTATAGCTTACATAGATATTGCACGCCGAAGGAAGAAAAATCTAACCAGTTTTGAATTGCCTGTTTTTACTTCGAACTTCAAGTTCTGAACAATTTGTATGAACAAAATGTATTATAAAACCGAAGCCAATTCTTGGGATCATATATGTTGTATTGTGTGCACAGCCGACGAGCAGACATGCGCCGCGCCGCGCAGATGTGTCTGTGGTTTCTGGTTTCAACCCTTATCTTCATACATAAAACAAACACAGTTCACGGAGCTGCGCGGCGCACTCGCTGGCTGTGTAGTTGCTTTACCTCATTCGCCGTCGACTCTCGATCGATTTGGTTGTTTATATATGTGACTGAACAATTTTTCTTAGTAAATTTTTCAGCGATATAATATTTCGCAGTTTATTTTTCAAAAGCAATGGGTGACAAGAGATTATCTGGAGTTTCTTGTTCTGTTTGTAGGAAAACTAAAAGGAATTACCTTGACTTGAAAGTTCTTAAATGTCCTTCTAGGGAAAAAATGAAATTTTAAATAATTTGTGGATGAAGGCATGTGGTTTTGAAAATGAAGGCAATTACTTTGTTTGTGGAGATCATTTTTGTCCCGAGTTTGTAGGAAAAAAAATATCTTAAGGCGGATGCTGTACCTTCCTTAAATTTAAATTCTGATTTGGATTCAAACTTGAATTGAGAAGATCTGAAGTCTCCTTTAACTAAACGAAGAAGAACGTCGAGCAGTTGCAGCATTTCGTGTGCAAGGTGCGATCAGTTATTGGAAAGATGTTCAAAAGAGGAGAAAAGAAATGCAACTTTTAAAAATAATTGTTAAGTTACAAACTTAAATTAAGGAATTTAAAAATAACACATTATAAAAAAACAGAGCGCATACTGCCATAAAAATTTTTAATAAAAATAAAATATCTACGACGTCTCAAATCGAAATGCTCAATATTTCAGATCATTCAAAAACATTTTGTAAAATGCTTCTGAAAGACCACAAAATACAACAGCCACGAAAAAGAACTTTCCCAAAATATGTATTATATACCACAAAGCGCCTATACATTTTTGAGAGATAGACTTGGCTTTAAACTTCCTCACATTTCGTCTTTTCTGTAGATGGGCTCCTGAAAAGGATTACAACCAGGATATGAAAACAATGCTCATTCGTATCTTAGGTCAAAGTTCGCTTTATTAAACCAGCGAGAACGTTGTGTTGTCCTGATATTTGATGAAATTAGGATTCGTAAAAACCTTACATATAATATAAAAAATGATTTAATAGATGGTTTCGAAGACCTTGGTGTAGAAAGAAGTAGATTGTTTGCTAATGAAACTAATATGTGTTTTCATGCTAAATGGTTTGTTTGATAGTTGGAAAATTGTTTTAAACTATTTTGTGCAAACGGTGTAAATGGGGATAACCTAAGCGAAATTATAAAAAACAATTTGAAAATCTGTCAAGAACTTGGTCTAAAGGTATGTGCTATTGTTTGCGATCAAGGAGCCAATAATAGAAAAGCTTATAAAATGTTAGGTGTTTCTGAACAAAAATAATTTTTAATGATGAAAAAATATTTTGTTTTTATGATTTCGCTCATTTGTTAAAATCATCGTAATGTTCTATTGAAATCAGATCTACAAACTCCAGATGGTAAAGTGTCTTTTGATGTTATCAGAGAAATATACAATTTGGAAGTTGACAACGTAGCTAAGACATGTTTAAAATTTAGAAGTTGTCATATAGAAACAAATATTTAGCCGGACAACTGCGGCTTCCATTCAAACTGCTTTTGAACTTAATTGCTTGAAAGAAAGCTCTAATAAAGTAACGAAAGAGTTCGTACTAAAAGTGAACAATGTATTTGACTGCATGGATAGTGGTTCACATTATGACAAGAATGTTTTAAGGCGGGGAGTTCAGCTAGAGAATCCAGCTTATAATGAGTTGAAACAATTTTTGTCTTACTTAAAAGATATACAAAAATCAGTTAACCTTCCAAGAAACGTTTGTTTAAAAGGAATGTAACAAACTATAAACGGAGTCTTATTACTTTGTCATGATATTTATAAGCAATGGCCTATATGACAACGTGGATAATTTACTAACAAAGAGAATTCATCAAGACGTATTAGAAAATTTATTTTCTATTATTCGCATCAAAGGTGCTTACAACAAAAAGCCGTCTGTTTACGAATTTAATGTCGAAAATTCTCTCGTCAAATCTTATTAATTTTTCTCCTTTCAGTAACTGTGATGATGATGATGTAGAATTTTTAAACGTAGATTTATTGCCAACTCAAACTAATATTCCAAAAACTTCTTCATTGCTTAAGGATCGTAAGAAAATCGTATGCGATGAAACTCTGTACGAAAAAGTTATTTGTGATATGGAAATCGAAATTAAAATCACATTAGAAACAACAGCAATGCGATATTTTACTGGATATTTTGCTTTTAAAATGCTTTTAAGGAACAAATGTTTAAATTGTTCCAAACTATTTTTTAAAAACTGATGAAAAATAACATGTCCTTCGGAATTTTTCATCTTTGCAAAAAATTATTCCCAGAGAAGTGACTTTGGAAGTCTGAAGGCACCAACTAATGAATTTTTTAACGTTTGTAAAGTTCACTTCAAAGTATTTAATAGAATTTTAAGAGAACGTCCACAAGAAAGAAATATAAGAGAGACAATGGCCTTGGAATGCATAAGGATAACAAATACTAGAGATCCGAAATGGTTTGATGAAAAAATTTCTTGCAAGGACCTTCTATACTTTGTGCTCCTCGTTCTATTGTTCGTGGAAGATACAAAAAACATAGCATCCAAAAATCAAAACATTAAAATTTTATCTCGAAAAAAAACGTAAACACAAAATTAAATAGAGCGCATTCTGCCATGTCCTTCCTACGGTTCTCAAATATATTGTTTATTATAAGTCAAATTTGATTTAAAAAAATTACGTTGCGAAAAACGGAAAACTTTTATCCAACAAACAGAACACGCAACTTGATAATACAAAACAATTAAGAGTAACATCATGTCTGAGTATGATTTTCACTCTAGTTCGATCGAACTGGGACGTACGGGTGCGTCCCATTGAATGGAAAAATGGTCAGATTTTTTCCCTTCGGCGTGGAATATCTATGTAATTGATAGCATACGTGGTTGAACTCTTAATTATGAGTACTTTAATTCTTTCAAAGTAAATGATACCCTAAAATTAAAGTGAAATATTTATTATCAGACGTGATTTTTGTTTTTTTAATTTAAAATGTTGCCTTTGTCATCATTTTTTTCGGAATGATATTCTAATCGTTGACATCAATATTATTTTTGAAATACAGCCTGTACAGTTCGTTCATGGCTTTCTTTTTTATCCACAGTCAATATAGACCAATGGAAATAGAACAATTATTCTAAATAAATCATCTTATTACACTACTCAAGTGCACTCATTTCCATTCATATTTCATATTTTAAAGGATATAAAATATGATAGGGGTAGGGCATCTGCTGTTTTTTTTAATTACATGATGTTTTGAAACCGGCAGCTGTCGATCGATGTTATACTGACAACTCGTCAGAGACATTGCCTGTTCAACGGTCGAATACTCTCTTGTGCGGGGAAAAGAGATAGAATGTGTAACTGATTCAGGCGTGAATGAACATATGCAGACCACCTACCTCTAGCTGTCTTGGTTAATCCTGAAGCACGGCACCTTCCATCCGCCCCATAAATGCGTCTATTGCCAAAAATTCAATGGAGGAACTCATTTGCAAGCAGACACAAATCCAATCTCAATGCTAAACTCAGCTCTTTAAACGAAACCCAATTGCAATCAATTAATAGCTCAGACATACATACTTCCTGTATCTCGGACGGCACCAAACCAATTATGGTTTGCCTGGGAATTCGTGGCAGCCAGGAAAATATCATTCGCATATTCGCGGTTAGTAAGAGCAACTGGCACTAGTTTCGCAATACCTATTTAGCAGCAAGCCAACATAGCATATAAAATGATGGAGCGAAATAACCACTGAGCCCAAACATCTTTCTTTCTTTCGCACACATGCTAAGGCATTGGTGTGTGTCTTCTTACCCACTTGAATGTTAAGTTATTAAAAAAAGAAAGCTGAAACAAAAGATGTACTCTAACCATCTAGCCAGGAAATTAACTGCATTTTGTAGGTTGGCTAGATCCCTCAACGGTTTGACTTTTGTGCGGAATATCCAAACCGAAGTACCTGTACTGGCAGAGCACATAGCATGTAGCATAGTTCAACTGCAGTATGCCAGTATGTGAAAACTCAAATATTGAATCGCAAAATTGTGTTCCAAGACATCTGCAGAGCCATACACCGAGCTAATTTAAATAAGGCATCAAGAGAAAACCGTAGACCACACGAATTCTTCAAATATGCGACAAATGATTTCCTCAAAAACGAACACCTGTATACAATTATATCTTCGACGTAGGTGAAGTCCCATCAAGCTCCTAAAAGAATATAGTTTTCCCAATATTTAAAAATTAATTCGCTCTTGGGTGTTAAGCAGGGTTGCGTTTTGAGGCCTCTACTGTTTTTTTTGTTTTTAGACGATCTACCAACGTTCTTGCCAGGAGGAATTCAGTTCGCCGGAATCAAAATAAATGTTCTTATGTACGCAGACGACATCAGCATCTTGTCGGAAACCACAACGTCATTGGAGATGATGATCAACAAATTACTGCAATATTGTAAAACTTGAAGATCAACAGCAAGAGATGAAAAATGGGTTTTCCAGAATGAAGGACTATAAATATCCTGAAGTCATCTTTACCCCTCGTCTAACTTCTAAAAAACAATTGCCGGGGCAGATATCTAACTTGTCTGAATAGCTAGTGTTCTCTATCATTATTTTGTTTCGATGCATGAGTTTAGCCAATGAAGCTCATGTTTTTAGATGCCTTGATGCAAGTGAAGTGCATTCCGCCCTTTAAGGCCAACCAAAATTCAAGCGCTGTTTTTGTTTTCAGTAACAGAAAACTTGGTCTAGTGACGCTTATCCGACCTGTGTTTTTTCACACCACATGTACAGTCAAATCAGGTTATATTTATTAAGGTTAACGTGAATTTTTATATGCTACTCATATTAATTTCGGATATTAACTACCTGAACAATTTTAGAATCAACAATAGCACTGAAAATGAATTGTTAATAGCAGAATGATGTCTTCTTAGTCATTGTTCGTAATAGGTCTGTTCCCGAGAGATTTTTGCAACAATTTGTAAATAATAACCTTAAGTTTGAGGAATAGAAATAAATCCTCTCCTAAACCAAAAATCTCGCGGAACAGGTTTTTGTTAAATGTGTTTGAAACGTCAAAAGCAACAAGTATAAACAAACCAAAAAAGAAATTCTAAAATAGGAGGAAGATTTTTAGATTGAGGATTATTACTATTTTATTGATATAATATGTGTTTAATGAGTTCTATTGTAATAGGCGAGCAATTCGCTTCAATATAAAGCTCTTTTTTCTCCTCTTTATCCATGTCCAAGTCATCTTTTGAGTTAATTTGGACAAAATTGTCGCACTTCAAACAAATTTAAACTTTTACGAATTTGACAGTACTTTTAAAATTTAATTGATTTGACGTTTTTTACAATTCCTGCCAAAGAAAAATCTCGTGTAGGAATTCGTAAGAATTGGAAAGGTGGGGAAATGAATTATGTCGTTTTCGTTTGGGCTTTTCTCCGTGCTCAGGACGTAAAACCATTTCCCCTCATTTTTTCAGAATCAAAATTTTGCTTCTAGTTTTCATTTGAGAATCAAAATTTCTCTCCTCGATTTTATGTCAAAATGTATAAATGTCAAATAGGTTACTGATTTCGTGCAATCGGCTAAGTTCGGCCAATTTATTATTCTGAGTGTTCAAATTGATTCGCAAGCAAATATATTTAAAATATAAAAGTCCAAAGAAGTTTTTAGTGTTCCATTGAAATAAAAATCAGGGTACACAAGGTACACAACAAAAAAGCCTTATGACAGCCCAAACGAAAACGCTATTACTCCCTCAAATGTGTTCTCTTCTCTTTTACAAATTTTGTTTTCGCAAGAACAGGCTTTTTGTACAAATTTGAAGTCCTGGAACAGATTAATTAGTTCTTCTATCATCGAAAAGGTTACATTTTTCATTATCGCCGTCAAATATTCGGCACAACTCACGACAAAATTTCGTAAAAATAACTAATATTCACAAGATGGTAGAACTGTCCCACCGATTGATCTGATATAGAATAATATGTAAGTTACCTGCCCAAAGTTTGATTACTATATCTGTTTCTGATTTTATATCGGTTTATTATGACCTTTTCCTTCTAATTTCCCTCCTACTACACATATAATATATAACATTTCCAATTATTTTTAACGCAGGTATAAAATATTTGCATTTTTTTTAATTTAAGGTATTAAATATATATATTTTAACTTAAAAATAATTTCTTAAAAGTAGAGAAGTAGAATTATTTATCTTTTATTAGGATTTTACCTAAAGTAATAGCTTTCCTAGACGAACTGTCATAAATGCATTCTACAATCAGTCTGTCCCCAGGCAGCGAACGTACGGAGTTGGGTAGCCGTCGAAAGTCTTGATAGTCGGAGTCAATATTACTATCTTGAGCAATTATTGGAAGCTCCTCGGTCTTACGTATCTAAATAAGGATAATTTAAAACGGGTTAGCTTTATAAAAGTAAAATAAAGGTTTGTGTATTGTATATGTTATGTAGATATTGTAGGTATATATACTGCATACCTGACGAAGCTTAATTTGTCTGCCAATTTGGTGAGTACGCATCATAACAGCAAATATGTTTATACCTTGATTTGGAAATGCATAACTAGTGCAATTTTCAATGCATTGGCCCTCAGAAGTGACATGTTTCTGACCAGGGGGAATAATATGTCGCCAATTTGGATCCATACCTATGGATTTATATTTATTTATGAATAAATATGTATAAGATATTGATATATTTTACATAACATATGTATATATTACGTGTGAGTGTAAGAATATTCTATTTTGGTAAATCAAAATGTACAAAATGAATCACGACGTATACTCGAAAGTATGTTAATAATATGTATATACATATTAAATTACAATAAATAAACTTACCGATTGATATTATACCAGCATCATTTGCCCGAAGCTCATGTGTAAAATAAATCTTAAGGCCTGAATTGTCAGCCATCTGTTTCGCATTGAATTGTGTAAAATCAGGTTGTAAATTACTATAATGCGTCTCCATCAAAAAGTATTTCGCCTGACGAGAGTCAATTGGATACCCAGCTTCATCAGGAAAATAAAATCCCTAAATTGTAATTTTATGTTAATATCACTAGCTTCCTTTTATAATTTATTTCTGACTTACTTCTGTTCCCCGTGACCATGAGGCAACTATCGCATTGCATGCCAATGGCATATCTCTTGCGCCAAGACATTGTCTCCCTTGCTCTCGAGCCATTAGTTCAAGATCTGAATGAGAGCCTTGACATTCGTGTAATGTTATGTGCTGTAGATATTGTACGCTAGATGCGGAATCCAGTATTGGCTCATACTAAAAAATATATAAATTAGTAGCTATTCTATTTTATATTAACCCTGATTTTTGTCTACCCGAATGAGATGGTGTTTTCGGTTAATATCCTCCAATTTAAACATTTTACACCAATAAAGTGAATCGTCACCACTTGGAAGCTCGACGTCCTCATTTCTTAGCTCCAATACCCGTACACGATCGTTTTTCTGTGACTTTGGTTGTGATTTTTGTGTAAGCATAAGTGGCCTATGCGCTTTATATGCATCAGCAACTTTTGGTAGAGATCCGGAACCCATCGCCCCATATCTAGGATCGTTTGCACTATACATGTACACAATCCTCATAGTGTCGTCCTAGAAATTATTATGTGAAATTGATTTAAACAAGCTATGTATAATATAGGGTTTTCCAATAAGGACTAGACAACTTTTTTTTTTTTTAAACAAAACGCAAACCATTTGAGATATTTCAAAAACTTAATTATCGGCTTGAAGTACAATCAAAACATATATGAATGGAACTCGACTTCGTTCATATGGCCACCACGGGCACGTTTGCAGCGGTCGATTCGTTGGACCCAATTTTCAACAATTCGGCCACACATTTCGGCCGAAACGGCCGCTATTTCGCGTTCAATGTTGGCTCTGAGCTCTTCCAACATTAAATATGGTTAAAATATGGCCCAATAACGCCGCCGGCATGCAAACCACACCAAACAGTTATTTTTTTGTGGATGAAATGGTGATTCATGAAGCACATGTAGATTTTCACCCGACCAATAACGCATATTTTGCTTATTGACGAATCCATTGAGCCAAAAATGAGCTTCGTCACTGAAGATGATTTTGCGATGAAATTTATCATCTTGGCGCATCTTCTCCAGAACCCAATCGGAGAACGTACGTCGCTTCAAATTGGCCATCGGCTTCAATTCTTGAGTCAGCTTGATCTTGTGTGGGTGTGAACCAAGATCCTTACGCAAAATACGCCATAATGTGGTCCGAGCGATGCCCAATTCTTGAGAACGCCGTGATTGATTTGGATCATTTGCTACGCGCGTCTGAACGGCAGCGATATTTTCGACCAACCCGTTGTCTCATTGACACGGCAACATCACACAACGAATATGTAGACTCAAATTTTTGCACTAAACATGCCTGTCTACTAGGGCGAGAATTACGACCGAATTACGAAATTAGATTTAACGTTCCTAAAGTTGTAGTCACCGACTCCGAATATCGGTAAAATTTTTTTATAATTTGCACACTCTGATCGTTCGTGTACTTTACCATGATGGAAATGTTGAGTTTACTGAATAAATTGACAGTGACAGTTTGATGATTAGTGAAAGAGTGTGTTCACAAATTAAATTCAAAGTTGTCAAGTCCCTATTGGAAAACCTTTTATAAAGTGAGGTGTGAATTATGGTACTTGATAATAAAATCCATAATTATGAAAAAATCAAAAACTTTTGAACTCGTTTTTACGTGTTTTAACGAGCGCTTGTGACATGTACATACATGTGTATTATGTACATACATATGTATTATGTATGTACATATCACATATTTTATT
This sequence comes from Volucella bombylans, assembly GCA_949129095.1. Lineage (NCBI taxonomy): Eukaryota > Metazoa > Arthropoda > Insecta > Diptera > Syrphidae > Volucella > Volucella bombylans. The sequence goes on along the minus strand of OX422142.1, from coordinate 52,408,966 downwards.
GTAATTTGTTATGTTGTTGTCATGTTTTGACTATTATTTGTCAGCCGTGGAGAGTGATAGATAATAATTTATTAGATATAGAGCAGCGACTTATTTGTATGCCAATCATGCGCCAAGTTAGTCAACTACTTAGCGCGCAGTATAATAATACTTTATTAACTGGAGTAAAGATATGTAAGTTTAAGTGACAGCCTCGCCACTGTATGAAAGAAAATATTGATGTAATAAGGTAAAGTGTTTGCGAACATCCGAATGCATTTTGATCGACCCTGAGCGCAGGAATTGTGAATTTCCTTTGCGTATTTTCAATTGAATAATTAACTAAAATGTTTTCATAACTTGTTGCGGCATTATAAAGAATAATAAATCGTTATCTCAACTGTCAAATAAATATGAACTACAAATTATTAGCCAAACAAAATCGTCCTGAAACGTAAAACCCAGCCCGTATTTGTATAAATTATTATAAAATTATTTTTAGAATTCTCGCTCAGAGGGGGTTCTACAGGTGAAGCTATTTTCAAAATGCGGCTGCACAAACAAATTGTATACCAATGTCAGTTAATTTATTATACAATATGTATTCACATGTACATATTGAGGTAAATACTGTAATTAAAAATTAAAAAAAAATAGAATATACTCACGGTAATGGGAATATCATGGGCAGAATCGCACGTATCTAACTTTCTCCGAAATCTAAGAACCGTATGTGTAGTATTTTCGTATCCCAATATAAGAACATAATCTTGAGAAGGATCCACGACTGGCTCTGTACTCCCACTCAGCGCAATGTGTCTGTCCTATATTAAGGAAATAAAACAAAAATAGAGCATATGTAAGTATGGTATGTATAGAGAAAATTAGTACATACAATACTTAATAATCCATGATGTATCAATATATGTATTTTACTAAAAGTTAAAATATTGTTAAAACTCTAAAACATATTATACGTATTTTTTATACGTATAATTTATGGGTGCGATGAACTTCTTTTCCACCGTTAAAATAGGTTACACGTATAAATTCATCTAATGTTACATTTGTGGGGGTGCTGTGTGGTGTGAATGATAACAGAAAATATTTGGTATTATAAGACAGTTGAGTTTTTATGTTTGTAAAACTGAACGCTATGCAAGCTTTTATGGTGAGCAATACTGCATCAAAAATAAAGGCTTCTCGAGGGTCTAAATGTTTCATTATTTTTCAATATTTTCATTATTTCACAACAAAGAGTTGAACACCATAACAAGACGAGTGCTTACAATCACGATTTAAATATTTTATTTTTGTATACAAATGTTTATTGGCTACGTATATTGTTGATTTACATCTAGTTCTGTGGGGATAACAAATGCTTGCAAGACATTCAATGTGCAATATAACAATTTACGAACTGTTCAACAATACCAATTATTTTTTCTTATCATTCACATGCTTGTTGTGAGTTTGAAGTCTATAGACGTACATAATCATAGGTACAAAATGTGAATGCATATTTAATTTTAGTACATACGACATATTCCTTTTATATTATTTTCCTTGTTATAATGACTAGGAAATAAGGTGCTCGGCAGGGCATGCCATAGGGGAGTTGTACGGCTTAGGAACGAATCACGATATTTCAGAGTGCGTCCGTAAGTGGGCTTGAGTACCGATACTGGTGAGCATTCATAGTGAGACGGGCGTTACGGTTTTTCTATATATTCTTAAACATGAATATTTTATAAGGTGAAGACAGCAGCAATTCGAAGAATTAACGAAGACTTAACTAATAAGCTATAATTTTACGTCGGTTGAATCACACAATGGATTAATATTGAAATACATGATTACATTTCTGCAAGTTTTAGGATAGAAGAAGGCGACAGACTTACACCTGTGAAGTCTATAAATATAACATACACTTTAGAAATCAGCGCTTTTTAAGTTTGTTTACAGTTTTACTACCCAAGATCACTTCTAAAATATACCAAAACACCACCAGTAGGATAAGTATTATTGCAAGTTGGATCAGACTTAAAATTAGGGATTCAATTTTGGAAGTCAGAAACGTCGTCTCCGAAGATCCCTATTCCGGAAAGAAAAATAGCCTCTGGTTAATGGTGCAGCAATATCAAATGAGGAAATAATAGTGTCGAAATTATTTCTTATGAGACGGATATTTGATGAATTATGACGTTGGCTGAAATCTAGGATAATCTGCCAATTACTGTTATCAAAAGTTGGCGAGTCAAAGTTATCCTTACCAATTCATGATTGAATTATCTTTAATATGTTAGAAGTCAGCACGTAAATAATAAAATTTTAAATTTTACAAAAATTCCATTTACTTTAATAACTTTGTCACTAATTTTCCGCAACTTTTGTTAACTACAATAAATTGTCGAAGGTGATAGAAGATATTTAAAATTTGTTAATTGCAGTTTTCCTCAGTGTAAATGGAGAGATAGAAAGGAAGGTTTTTTTGTTCTTATAGTATTGATGTTCAACGATTCAATTTTGCGGTTGTTATCATCATGTCTAACTCCATTAATAGCTGTCAATATTGTATTGACTTTGTACCCTTTCCATTTTTCGAAACAACCGAATGATCAAGTGGTACACAGGAGACTGACTGTTATTAATCATTGATAAACCATTACAGCAATATTACAAGTAGCATATTTCAAATTTGTTTTACGAATAAGTGATTCTCACAATTGGCACACATTTATTTCAAAATAAGTTCCATATCTTAACTGATTACATTTCACAAGAGGATATAATATATTTGAATGTATTTATATGCATATATAAGGATAGTTCATGATTTACATTGATTTTACACATATACATATATGCATATACATACCTATATATTGGGTTGAACGGTAAATTTTCATTTTTTATAAAATAAAGTGGTACGTGTGCCTGAACTTTAGGGTTCGTTATAAGTACGAGGTTTTAAGAGCAACGGTGGATGCGGACCCAACGAAATAGGTGCGGGAGATTGCACAAAGCATGGGAGTATCACCAATGACAATATGTCGACACCTCTCTAGGACATTAGCACATTAGGTGGTACAACCTAATATGTATATATAAATACTAGCTGACCCGCGCGGCTTCGCTCGCGTACATATGTATGTATATATCGCTGTGGAGCAGTTTGATATAAAATGAATGGAAAAGTAAATAAATGTATTCTAATGAACATAGACTCCGCGAGAAAACACAATTCAATACCCTGCTTTGCGTGTCAGTGGCAGGAAGGAAAGGAAGAAAAAATATTTTTTTCAAACAAAATCTTTTTTTATTGTAAAGCTAGTGGACTGACTACATTTTTTGTTTGCCCGTTTTCTGCATAAACATAAACTCTGGAGCATGCGACGTATAATTGCCCGTGAACGAAGTAATCGTTTTCTAAATTCAAACCGCACACTTGTAAAGACTGCCCTTGCGGTTTATTGATAGTCATAGCGAACGCAAAACGTATTGGAAATTGAAGTCATTTGAACTCGAAAGCCATGTCGTTCGGAATGAGTGTTATTCGTGGAAGTAGTACGTCTTCACCTTTATGAGGTCCAATCAAAATTGTTGCTTCAATTAGATTGTTCATCAATTTTTTTAATTTATTTTTACTTATTGATGTTTCGGAGTAATATAATTGGTACTCCAATTTTCAAATTCAGAATATGTGACGGTAATCCGGGAACATAGAGAGAATTCAGAAATTCCGTTGGAAAATTCACTACTTCACTTCGGTTCATCTCTGAGTCAATGGATTTCTATGTCACTGTTTTACCTGCGATTCTGTTTAGAATGATGTTGTTCATATCGTGTACGTCGACATTTTTAGCCGCTAGAATGACTCTTCCGCTCAACCATGCGTGATTTCGTTAATTTGTTTCGATGCTTTGGAAAACCTTATCTACTAATTCTTCTTTTGAATTCAAGATGCTACAGAAATTAGATGGGAAGGTGATTTTTCCTGTTTCTGGATTTGTAGGTACGTTACTGACCTCGAGTAATTGTCTTGAAAATATGTCAGCTGTTGGATCGGCTTGAAGCTGAACTCTTCATTTGTTGTGAAGTGTATTTTTTTACTGTGCTCCAAAAAGTTGAATATTTCAAGCAAGCATACAATTCATCAGCTGGTGTTGAGCGAGGTATAACTGGAAGCGATTGCCTGTAGTCACCCGATGGTAACACCAATGCTCCACCAAATGGAAACTGATTATTTCGCAAATCTTTCTATTTATGGTCTAATGCATCCAATGACTTCTTGTGAGCCATTGTGCACTCAACCCATGCAACGATTTTGCACGCCTGAAGTTTTTGAAATGTTACATGTTGGGTTTTCTGTGAATTGTTTAGTGACAGTTTAAGAGCTGAATACGCTGTTCTCCTTCCTTCCATCAACGTGGCAGCAATGCCAATGGATAAAGGAAATTAAGAACGTTTTCCCGGTTCCACCTGGAGCATCCAAAAAGCACAATCCACCGGATTGGTTGGACATAGCCAATGAAGATTAGCGCTCCATTGTATATTTCTTTTGTGAAATCCAAGCCATGATTTTGTGTTTCTTGATGCATTCTTGTACTTTCTGTGACGGTGAACATGTAGATAAAATAATTGCGAATAGCGTACATATTTGAAATGGATTAAAAGTGGCGAATGAATCTTCAATTGACTTGCCCCAATGATCGTCGTTTTCCAGCAAAAGAATTGCCTCGCATGCATTCCGATACGTATTATGTACTATCCCATCCACTGTTAGTAAATATATATATGATGTTGGACCACGGACGGTAATCAGAAATAAAAGCATTCAGCGTTGTTCGGATGTACCGTGTAATATACACGGTAAATAAAGCATTTGACGAAAATATTCCAGGTTGTTCATCTACTGCTTTGCCTCTCTTCCTTCTGTCAAAATTCTTTCTTGTTGCATTCAAAATTCTTTCAAAATCATTTGTTGCTCTGTCCTGTATATTTTGTTCCGTGAAATACACTCTTTGTCCGTTTTCAAGATGGACAGTAAGAAGAACGACAGTTGGATCCCTCTTGTGGGTTGAAAATCCTAAAATACGTCACACAGCTTCATTGCTGCTGATATGATATTGAGAGATTTCATCTAAATTACTTCTTGTTGAAACTCCAAACACGGCCATATCGCTGCTTTTGTTGACGTATTTATAAATGTATTTTATGTATTTCAAAGAACTGCAATACTCAACGTTGATGTATGCTTTAAAAGTTTTCGATAAAAGTGGTGAATATGGAACAACCCAACGATTATCGACTTCAATGTCATGTCCTCTCACTTTCAAAGTAATTGCTTTTCCATTGTCTTCTGTACTTCTTCGTCGATATAGTGGGTAACCATCATTGCCAATAATTGTGTCTTCTAACAACTCTCGAGGATACCGTTTAGAACAGTTACCATCGATCATACACGGTGAATTTGTATTGATTGTTCCACATGGTCCATGTATCATGTTCTTGGTCACAACTTCAAACAACTCATTATCAATTTCATTTGGCATTATCTACACAGTAAGCCATATTAGAATGTGCGCATGTGACAATCCTATTTTTTGCCATTCCACAGAGTACATCCAACATTGTGTGTGTCCGAAAACGTGTAGTGAAGTGATGAAATTAATTAATGTCTTTATCTTTTGTATGAAAACGCGTGCTGTTATGTTGTGGCGATCAGTAGGAGTTTGTCCTGGAAGTAGTAACTTTTTTATTTCATCCCATGCTGGATTATATGTAAGTGTAATGAAAAGATTAGGACGACCATATATCCGCACATACGGCAACCCTGGAGCAGTGACCACTGGCCAAATCAGGCCAAAACGTTACTGCCGTATGGTGCTTACGTATGAAAAGCAGAAGTCATTTTGTTAGGCACTCCTTGATGTAAACATACAATGTCATTGTGGTAGTTGTCACAAAAGCCCTGCTCTTAAGGCCACAGCTGCAGATCGCCTGCCAAATCATTGCTTTCTTAGCAAATTTATCGACTTTTATATATCTAAATTTTGTAAGGACATTAACACGTTTAAGCTGCTTAAGATGAAATTTAACATACTGTGATAACCACTCAAATGTGAGCAGCGACATCTAGCAGAAAATGTCGAAACTCGAAGATTAGAAGGTTTCGATACTGGATTAGCAACTGGAGAGTAGAATCGAATTTTCTAGCAAATTGGAAATTGTATGGGACGCTGGATGGCGAGGATTGTTCTCGAAGTATGTCATTCGAGTATAAATACCAGCATCCCAAAGGTATGCAAATGAGTTCCAAAGTTGAATTTGAAGTGTTAATTAGAAGAAGTGATTAAGTGGTTTAAGTAAAAGATAAGAAAAGTATATGTGGTTGAGAAATTGAATTGTACTGAGAGAAAGAATTAAATAGTGAATTGTAACTGTACTGAAAAGAATAAGTTCTATCATTTGTACCCACACAAACATTCTACATTGGTGTCAGAAGTGGGATAGGACTTATTGTGTGTAAAAAAAAAAAAAAAAAAAAAAAAAAGTGTTTTCTGACTATTTGAAAAGCTAGAATGGGTCGAATACTATTACAGTTGACCCTCGTCCAACTCAAATCCGAGTTGAACAAGAGAAGCCTCAGCGCCAGTGGAGGAAAAAGTGACCTGGTGCTCCGACTTCAGGAGGCTTTGAACAACGAGGGACATGATCCTGATGCATATTCCTTTGATGTTGACGAGGATGAACAGACAAGTACCGGCAATGACATGGCTGCAATGATGCAACTCTTATTAAAAATGGACGAACAAAACAAAAAAATGGACGAACAAAAGAAAAATCTGGAAGAACAAAAGAATAGTCTCGAGCAAAAGCTGGATGAACAAAAGAATAGTCTCGAACAAAAGTTGGATGAACAAAAGAAAAATCTAGACGAGCAGAAGAGCAGCATTGAACAAAAATTCGACGAACAAAAGAATAGTCTAGAACAAAAACTGGAAGAACAAAATAACACTCTCCAGCAAAAATTCGAAGAAATCGATGACAAATTTGAAAGAATAGAGAAGAACGTTGATGACAAATTTGATAGAATAGAGAAGAATGTTGGCGAAAAATTCGAAGAAATGGACAGCAAAGTTCAGCAACTGGCAAAAGAGCTCGACACAGTGCGAAAACAGAAACTGCGAGAATGTTCTTTAAGCGGTCCAAGGAGAAAAGATTTGAAGCCTCCCTCATTCGATGGCCAGACCTCATGGTCTACTTATAAGAAGCAGTTTGAAATGGCTGCCTGTGCAAACGAATGGGACAATAAGGAAAAGTGCTTTGCCCTAGCGATGGCCTTACGTGGTCCTGCGGCAGAATTGTTACAAACAATCGATATCGAAAATAATAGAGACTATATGGTTTTAGTGCAGGCTATCGAGAAACGCTTTGGGGATAGCCACATGCGGGAAGTTTACAAGGTTCAATTGCAAGGCCGTATGCAGCAACGAGGAGAAACACTGCAACAGCTCCAAGCAGACGTGAGTAGACTGGCTCATTTGTCATATCCCACCGCAGGCCAAGAAATAATCGACGAAATGGCAAAGGACGCATTCATTGGGGGAATTGCAGATTTGAAGCTACAATCAGCAGTAAGGATGGCCGGGAAAAGAACCCTTGCTGAAGCACTTGCCTTCGCTCTGGCGATGGAAGCATCCAATCAGGCTTCCAAAGGAATGCATTTCGTAATGGAAATAGTATCTGGTGAATGCTCCTGCTCAAGACCAACTACCATGCAACGAAATATCCCACGGGAGAGACGAAGGATGCGCTGCTGGAACTGCGATAAAGTATGACATTTGCAAGGGCATTGTAAAGAACCGGTACGACGAGAAGGCTGCCTGCACTGGGGCTACAGGCAAATAGAAAGAAAAACCGGCAGAAACGGCTACCAAGAAACCGGTCAAATTTCCAGAAGCCATCAGTTAGGAAATGCTTACTTCGCGGAGCAGAAGTCCGTAGCAGGAGTCGACGACTCCAGGGTAATTATCCCAGTCTCACAGGTAAAACAATGCAATGAAAGCCACCCAGCAGAAGTAGTCAGTGGTAAAGAAGCGAAACAACAGGCAACTATCCAAACGATCAGGACTGAGCCAATAGAGGGTTGGAGTATAGACGAAATCCGTTCCTCCCAACAGGCAGACAATGACATCGAACCAATATTGGCCTGGAAGGAACACGAGGAAAGACCAAGCTGGCAGCAGATATCAGATCGGAGCCAAATTCTGAAGGCATACTGGGCACAGTGGGACTCGCTTTTTGTGCAAGATGGATTGCTGAAGAGAAAATGGGAAATTGCAGATGGGACAACATCTCGAATGCAGCTAATTGTGCCACGATCCAGAGTTAACCAAGTGCTCCATGAAATACATGACGGAATCTCAGGAGGCCATTTGGGAATAAACAAGACGTTGGAAAAGGTAAGGGAACGTTTCTATTGGCTAAGCGCTAAACAAGATGTCGAGAATTGGTGCAAAAAGTGCATAAGGTGTGCGGCTACCAAGGGTCCAAAAGTAAAGCCACATGGACAAATGCAACAATACAATGTCGGAGCACCTTTCGAACGAATAGCCATCGACATCGCTGGGCCGTTTCCCGAAACCTTTAATGGAAACCGATATACTCTCGTAGTCATGGATTACTTCAGTAAGTGGCCGGAAGTGTTTGCCATCCCAAATCAAGAGGCTAAGACCGTAGCCGAACAGATAGTCAACAACTGGGTGAGCAGATTTGGGGTCCCAATGGAGCTGCACTCTGATCAAGGGCGAAACTTTGAATCAAAAGTCTTCCAGGAAATATGCCAATATTTGGGAATAAGAAAGACAAGGACAACGCCACTACACCCTCAATCTGATGGAATGGTCGAGCGATTCAATCGGACCTTGAATGAGCATCTATCTAAGGTTGTCAGCAACTGCCAGCGGGATTGGGATCGACACATACCCCTCTTCTTAATGGCCTACCGAAACGCGGTCCATAGCTCAACAGGGCACACACCATCCGAGATCTTATTTGGTCAAACAATTCGGTTGCCAAGTGAAGCAAAATTCGGATCCCCACCGACGGAGCCCAAAGAGGTGAACGAGTACGTGAATGACTTACGCAGCAGGATTCGTAAATTGCATGAAGACACCAGAGAAAAGATGAAGCTAGCAAGCAGCCGCATGAAAACTAGGTACGATATCAAGGCGAAATCTTCCGGTTTCAACGAAGGAGATCTGGTTTGGCTGTATAATCCTCAGCGTAAGAAAGGCAAATCACCAAAATTGCAACAGGACTGGGAAGGTCCATACAAGGTGATAACCCGCATTAATGACGTTGTCTACCGGAACCAGCGTGGGGATCGAGGAAAATTTAAAGTGGTCCATTTGGATAGAATGTGTCATTTCAACGGGATGCTGAATGACGAAGTTGTTCGGGACGAACAACTGTAGGGAGGGAGCAATGTGATAACCACTCAAATGTGAGCAGCGACATCTAGCAGAAAATGTCGAAGCTCGAAGATTAGAAGGTTTCGATACTGGATTAGCAACTGGAGAGTAGAATCGAATTTTCTAGCAAATTGGAAATTGTATGGGACGCTGGATGGCGAGGATTGTTCTCGAAGTATGTCATTCGAGTATAAATACCAGCATCCCAAAGGTATGCAAATGAGTTCCAAAGTTGAATTTGAAGTGTTAATTAGAAGAAGTGATTAAGTGGTTTAAGTAAAAGATAAGAAAAGTATATGTGGTTGAGAAATTGAATTGTACTGAGAGAAAGAATTAAATAGTGAATTGTAACTGTACTGAATAAAGGGATTTGTATTGAAAAGAATAAGTTCTATCATTTGTACCCACACAAACATTCTACAATACGTTTCATCGTCCATTACCAAGCAGCCTTTGAATTTGGTTAAAAGTTTGTCATAAAACCTGCTTCAAACGTATACGTCTTGCTGTGATTTTGCTTGTATTAAATGTTTTGGCTCGATCATTGTACGATAACCCAGGATTACGTTTCACAAATGTTATTAACTGTTAGACCAGTTTTGAATTTTTATATCCCGTTTTCTCAATTTTTTTTTTGGCTCTTTCGAAACTGAGTATTCCTTTATATCTTTTTATAACACTGCACACAGTAGTTATCGGTAATTTTAGCACCTTTGCGATTTTTGACCTCGACCACGAAGGATTTTTAAGAAATTTGTTCACTACTATCACAGATAATAAATCTATAGATTTATTTATGCTACTATGTTACGATTTTGAACTTCCATTATGTGCAGAACTGCCGATATGTCTTCAATCAAAACAAAAAATTAACCGATTAATAGTGAAGCTTTACTGAAAAGATATGTGTCAAATGTATCAAAATCCGTTACATATCACTAGGGGCGCTGCAATAATCATCAAATGATGTACAGATTTTGCGTGAACTGCATTTTTAGTAGTCGGTCGGACTCTATTTTCGCGTACATATCGACGATGTACTGATGGAAGAGCTGACGGCATTTCAGAATATGGTTATCTTCATTTTCACGTACCATAATCCAATAATAATTCATTGAACTAACTTTTTTGCCTGTGTGTTCACCTGTGACTGTGTTTATTATTTTGATGTTGAAATGATAACCATCTTGACCATCTGGAAACATAATTGGATATTGCAATGGATCATAGTATCTATGAGTTTCAGCAATTCTTTGTAGTTGCTCATTTCTGCGCTACAAAACGATATCGCGAGGATGGAATTCTTCTCTAACCATGATAATTGCTACCTCATCAATTGTTGGTACGTTACATCGTCTGACATGCTGACTGGCGGATGTTTGATCAGCACGACTAACAATTCTATGACTGTCTGTTGGCATGAGATCAATCGCATTTTTGAATATCCGAATTAAATTATTGTTGTCATGTAACATTTTCTGCAACGACTCAACAATATGCCTTCTGATTCCAGTAGAGATTTGACAACGTGCACTCAATGGGTCATTTTCATTTCCGATGAAGTGGGTTTGGAGAAATTTTTGGTTATTGCTGAGAAAAAAAAGCAAAGAACCAGTTCTGTGGTAAATTTGTCCCTGAATTTTAAATGTCGGCATAAAATGCTGTGCTATAACGTTAGCGCCAAATGAAGTCATCTGAAAACAGGAATTGTAACTTCTGATGTTTTTGAGGAAATGTTTTGAATCATCAGTAATTCCATTTAACCAACTTTTGAGTGGTTCTTTTGTCTGCTCAAACCCATTCCTGGGGTTTCTCCTTTAAATTTCATTGCTTTGCAGTGCGGACAAACTTTGTCCATTTTTCCGATTTAAACGAATTTGCATGAGATATTGTATTGAATATCCGGTTCGTCTGAAAAAATTATTTGATATGAAATTCGATCATTCAGATATTGCAACTGCATACGTATTCGCTGTTGATCTAATTGTTCTTAGCGTTGTTGAGACGATTGTGCTGCTCTTCTTCTTCTCCATTCAACTCGTAAGACTTCAAGTCTTTCTTCCCGCTGATCTGCCGATTCTTCTGCTCGCCTTTGAGAAGTTCTGACTCTAACACGTTCATTATCGTTTAAACGTTCTTGATCAATACGGTTTGATCTCCTGTGACGTCTTGTGATTGCGTGTTGAGAACGGCGGTCTATGTTCGAATGTGGGCTAGGCATTACAGATGATTAATGAATTAACGATTAATTGTCTTTCGCTTTAACTCGTAAAACGCGTACTTGGGCCCGCGAAAACACAGACGACGGCTGTATTTTTATATATACCATATGTATGTATGTACCTATAATATGAAAATGCATACATACAGAGGGTGTTCAAAATATTAGGAACACTGCATTTTTTTCACATATTTTTTGTTTACTGCTGTGGATTTCGATTTTGCAGCATGAAATAACAAATTCAACTTTACAATTTTAAACTTTATCATATTAATTTATTATTTATCGAGGCAACAATTATTTCCATTTGATATTTTGTCACACCTCTCTTAACTTTTTTTAACGCATGAATTCGTTCTGGCATTGTTTTCATATTTTTAATTAAATTTTTGAAAGTGCTCCTAATATTTTGAATACCCTCTGTATGTTTTTTTTTTTTAAGTAATAATTTTCTATACTTGTAAAGGCTTCAGAATCTTATAAGAATTTGTTCTTAATTTTAAAGAGTCCCATTAATAAAATAAATACTAATACTATATGAATGCAGGTGCTCTCAATGACGAATGATAATGGACTGTGTCCGTTAACAAAATTAAATACCCTTTTATAGGACTTCGTTTACGAAGTATGTAAGTATGTAATACTTAATTTTAAAATACATAGTGTGATAACCACTCAAATGTGAGCAGCGACATCTAGCAGAAAATGTCGAAACTCGAAGACTAGAAGGTTTCGATACTGGATTAGCAAAGTCTCCACTGGAGAGTAGAATCGAATTTTCTAGCAAATTGGAAATTGTATGGGACGCTGGATGGCGAGGATTGTTCTCGAAGTATGTCATTCGAGTATAAATACCAGCATCCCCAAGGTATGCAAATCAGTTCCAAAGTTGAATTTGAAGTGTTAATTAGAAGAAGTGATTAAGTGGTTTAAGTAAAAGATAAGAAAAGTATAAGTGGTTGAGGAATTGAATTGTACTGAGAGAAAGAATTAAATAGTGAATTGTAACTGTACTGAATAAAGGGATTTGTATTGAAAAGAATAAGTTCTATTATTTGTACCCACACAAACATTTTACAATAGATATAAAACATCTTAATTTAGTTACTGGTATAATATTGTTTTTCACCTTCTTTTTATCTTTTTCTAAAATGTTTTTTATTCTATCAGACGTCTTATTGGAACTAATGGTTTAGAGATTTATCTACTATTGGAATTCATAAGCTTTTTACTTTTTAAAGCATTTTCTTCATTTGCTTTTATTTCTTCTGATGAATTATTTTTGCTATAGAATTGTTTCGGCTCGAACGATACCTCTTTTACTTTCTGTTTGAGTTGGTTACTATGCGCTTCCCATATACTATCTCTAAATTTTATTAAATATACATTAGACGAAATGCGTTTTATAATAGTGGCTTCATACCACTTGACATACTTTTAAAAATTTCCTTTCATTTACTTGTTTATCTATGATGGGGTTTTCTTTAATAAGGTCAAGCTTAGTTCGAGGATTAAAATTAAAAATTGAGTTGGATGGGGTCTCAAACGTGTCTCAAAGATATCAATGCTCTGTTGAGCAGTCAGATTCCTTGTCTTTAAACCTAAAAACGATTTCTTAAAATCATTTTTCACGGACCGCTCAGCTTGACCACTTGATTGAGGATAGTAAACTGGAGCCTTAAGATCACTAATACAGTGCAAACAGCAAAAACGTTTATACTCGTATGAGTTAAATGGAGACCCATCGTCTGTAACGCACATTACTGGCAAACCGAAGATAGCAAAACTAATTCTTAATTTGTCTATAAGAGAACCTGTGTATTGTTGCATAATACATATACCAGTATATATATCAAGAAATGTGCTAAAATTATCCACAATCAATAAATACGTTTTACATTCAAAATGATAAAAATTTAAATCTATACTTTCGTAAGGGAAACTACTTTTAGGCCATGTAAGCAATTTTTGCGCTGAAGTACTACGCCCTGTAGCTGAACAAACCGAACAGTTAGTATTTCAGTATTTTTCAGTATTTTTATTACAGTATAATAACAACATTTATAATTTTCTTTCTCAATAAAGTAAAATTTAAAAATATTAACATCTGATTGAAATAAATTTGATTACAAAGAGAAAAAAAAATATTATCAGCTTTCTCGAACAATTAAAATAAAATATTCGTATGGTGTGAAATTCAGTATTCCTGCTAGTTGTTTGCTATATGTCGAAAGAGAGTTTCAAAGAGTTTTTTAATATAAGAGTCATCTTATATTAAGGGGGAGTGCATTCCAAAGGCGAATGGCGTGAACGAAAAACTGTCGTTCGGTAACTTGATAAGCAACACGAGGTACAATTAAACTTAAAGATCTACTTGAATGCGAAAACCTTAGTTTATCATATAAGTATTGGCGCTGTTAGATTATAATCCAGTGTAGACATTTGATTGTGCAGTAGTCAAAATATCGGTCAAGTGTGCAACCAAGAATATTTTTGGTATAAGCCGACACATGAGCAAAACGATTTAGGCAGTATACGTATCGTACAACATTGTTAAAAGCAATGTTGAGCTTACGTCTGGCAAAGGCGCCGGTGCAACAAACAATTTCGCAGCCATACGTTATCAGAGGAATGAGCACGGCTTTGACCAACATGAACTTCGTATTTACTGGTGCGAAGAAAAGTAGGGGACCCAAAATGGATCCTTGTGGAACACCAACTGAAATTGCAATATAATCTGACACAGCATTGCTTACATGAACTGCTTGTTTTATTTCAACCAGATAGGACCCTATGAATTAGCGGCTGATGCAGAGAAATTATAGAAGTTCATAAATTTTGATACAAGTAGTTCATGATCAACGGTGTCAAATGCCTTAGAAAAATCTAGGAAAGCGATAAGGGTGATTTGTTTCTTGTCTATTGCAACTCTCATGTCGTCGGATACTTTTAGAAGAGCTGATGTGCAGCTGTGGTGTTTCCGAAATCCAGACTGGTAGGCGCAAAGAACTTGTTCTTGTTGAAGAAAACTTGATATTTCATGGTGTATAACTTTTCCAAATATTTTTGACAAATATGGAAGTATAGCTATAGGTCTATATTCAGTTGACGAGTTGCCTACTGCTTTCCTTTTTGGGATTGGTATAATCTTAGCTTGCTTCCAAGCACACGGAAAAGTGCATCTTGTTATTATATTATTGAAAATATATGTTAAAGCTGTAAGTATATAGGATAATATTAATTTAATAAAATTTGGGTGGATGTTATCGATACCAACAGCGTTAGATTTAATTTTTAGCACAGCTCTAGCAACGTCGATTTGTTCCACTCGGCCAAATTCAAATAAGCCAGCGTGTGGCGTTTGGATATTTTTTCCATTGAACTTTTGCGAATTCTTTGTTTAGTTCGTTAGGATCGACCTGGTCTACCATGGACTTCAAGTTACTACTTACACCTAATTCTCGTAAGTTTGTCCAAAGTGTTTTCGTTGAAGGTTTATGATCGAAGTGCTGTCATAGTATTCGGGAATCCGAAATCGTTTCCATTTTTTGAATTCAGCATCACGCTTGTTTCTTAGCTCACAAATTTCAGAGGTAAACCACTTGATGTTTTTATATTTGACAGCTTTAGTTTTTAGAGGAACATGTTTACCGAAGAGCTGTAAAACTACGTAATGGAGAATTTCAACTTGGGCATTGACCGATGTTTCAAAAAATACGTTATGCCAATCAAGGCAAATAAGGTCTTGTTCAAGTTGCTCCACATTTAGATTTTTAAAGTCCCTGAATGTATAAACTGATTGTTTGTTACTGGTAACTAGATTAAAAGTGGCAAAGATGGTTCCACCCATTAATGGTACCAACGGAAAATTGCCCTCTCAATAAGAGACTCAAATAACAAACAGAATAGTGAAAAATGAATAGTGACATATTTAAAAGAATACTTAAATTGTAGTTTACAAGTGAAGTTGTTATTAATCATATTATTCGATGGCGGCAAATGAATCCAAGTTGTGTATAGAATTTACAAAAAAAGCTTTTTCGTTTGGTTTCACATGCCCATAAAAACGCCCACCTCGGGTGAATACAGATGTCAGCTTAATGAAGGTTTTTAGTGGCTTTTGATGTTTTAATTGGAAAGCTTTCCGATAGATTGCATGATTGGCTGCAGAAAGACTTTCATTGAGGTAGATTGACACGTCAGATTGCATGTCAACATAATGTAAACAAAGCGACTTCTTTTTTCTTGTATGCACAGTTTACGGTGGCTGATGTCTGTTCGAGTACTTCGATGTGTACTGTGAGGGCTGCAACGGATCGGTTGACACCCTCAAAGCGATTATTAAAAAGTCATTTACTTACTTTTCAATGAAATCTCCTAAGTGCAGCCACCAAACTAACAACTTTGCCATGGTCGCATGAAGCAACATGGCCTTCATGCAAAACACCTAATAGTTGTTCTTTTAAAGAAACTGAAACAATAATTCGCGTGCCATTTTCCCTTCCTATTTCCTACTCAGCTTCTAAGGAATTTCAGTTCATATAAAGGGTTTTCGAATAGGAACTTGACAACTTTGAAGTTAATTTGTGAACGCACTCTTTCACTAATCATCAAACTGTCACTGTCAATTTATTCAGTAAACTCAACATTTTCATCATGGTAAAGTACACGAACGAGCAACGTCTGCAAATTATAAAAATTTTCTACCGATTAGGTTCTGGAAAAGATGCGCCAAGATGATGAATTTCATCGCAAAATCATCTTCAGTGACGAAGATCATTTTTGGCTTAATGCGTTCGTCAATAAGCAACATATGCGTTATTGGTCGGGTGAAAATCCACATGTGCTTCATGAATCACCACTTCATCCACAAAAAAATTAAGCTCCCACGCAAAACCCCAAGGATTTAAAAGATATCTGGATGGGTAAAAGAACAGATCAGATGATCGGCAAAAAAATATCACAAACTAAATTTATTTTTTATCTATATCTCGATCGATGTTCGAAAGTGAGTAGTCGCACATTAATCTTCTCTGGCAAAAACTATTTAGTCTCAAAACTATTTAGTTCTTCTAAATTATATTATGCGGGAATTAAGCATTAATGGCTAGCTAAATTTACGTTTATACTCAAAAATACGAGCATAAAGTCTATTTTCTGAATTGATAATTTTGTTCATCCCATTCACTTCCTTATATCATACTCATACACCACACAATGTCGTCTTCAGCTAACATCAGAGCTCACCTAATCCAAGCCCAACAGCAGCATTTAACGTCGACAAAACCGAGTTCGCCCAACATTAACAAACCCATAGACGGTAAATCGGGAGTTTCAGATAAAACAAACACTACAATCGACAGATAACCTTTCCACCGCAACCGATCTTAATTCTCCACCATGCATACCAAAAACTTCTGGACTGATCGGCCTTACTTTGGAAACACTGCACAAAGAACTACAAAAAAATGCTGATTCCATCATTGCGAATTTAAAATGTGAGATGCATAAAACATACACCGCACTATTGCTCAAAGTACAAGGTATCGAAAAGCAATTAACTGAAAACATCAAAAACATCAATTTAGCCATATTCGGCTTGTTACAACGGGTTGATAAAATTGAGTGCAATATCAACAGAGCTTTCAGCCGGGAGGTTTGCGAACTACGGAAGCGTTGCGACGTGCTGGAAAAAGAAGAATTCCTGGCCGACGCTGTTGTTTTTGGTATCCCACACCTCGCTGATGAAAATTTTAACAAACTCTGCGATTTTATCGGCGTGGCAACACCAGCCTTGAAGAATACTTTTCACACCAAGCATCGAAACAACCAAGATGATCCACCTGTCATTCTCCAGTTCACTAGCGTAGGAGGGAGAAATGCAACGCAGAAAGCTCTTGCTAACTACCGCAAAAAATCAAAGCGCCCGATCTCGTTACGTGATATTGAGTTTGACTCAAACAACCATCTGTTCGTGAATGAGAGCTTGACCCCATGGAACCGAACTCTTCTTCAACACGCACTATGTATGAAGAAAAAAAAACAGCTGTTCACTGTGCACATGCACTTTGGGTCTGCAGTAGTGAAATTCAGGAAAGACGGCGAAAGTGTAGCCGTTTAACAATACTTACTACTACCTACCCATTGGGTAATAGGTTTAAACATTCTTGTTTATTTTTATCAATGGCCAAAGTTGATTTATTTTTTCTTTTAAATTTGTATTTCTCTGTTATTTGTTTTGTTAGAATTTGTTTGTTTTGTTAGAGTTTGCGTTTCTTTGATATTTATTTTTTGCAACTCTCTTATAAATGGAGTCAAGTGTTTACAGTAGTGGCTTCAGTCCCGGTGAGATTGATATGGATGGGAATTTATATCAAATGATTAGGACATTGCGCTCGCAGAAAAAAAGGCTTACATATTTGTCACATTAATGCTCAAAGTCTGTATCCTAAATTGGATGAACTTCGTCTGTTGTTCATTGACTCTGGTGTTGACGTTAATTGTCTATCCGATACCTGGTACTTTCCTGAGTTTGAAAATAACGTTTATGAGGTAGATGGTTATAAGGTTTTTCGTGGTAATCGAGTTGGTCGAGTAGATGGGGGCGTAGCTGTTTATGTGTGCAACGGATTAAAAGGCAACATTATCTGCAAATCTAGTGTTAATACTACTTCGGACTAGCTGTTTCTTAGTATCAAATGTGGTGCTGAGCGATTGCTACTTGGAATGATCTACAGGCCGAATAGGAGCGTAGACATTTCACCTGTGTTCAGTATATTAGAGGAGATATCTTATTCTACATCTAATATTATTATCTGTGGTGATCTAAATTGCAATTTGCTAAACGCACGTTCTTCTGCCTATCTGCTCGATAGTTTTAAGAGTATTGACCTAACGCCAGTTAATGTGTCGACAGCTAATTCACTTCTCGAATGATTCTGCCACTCTTTTTGGTGTGTTATTTGTAGGTGACGCTGATAAAGCCCTTTTGTACAGCCAACTGATAGCGCCAGGTTTCTCGAAACACGACTTGATATACCTAACATATGACAGGCAAATAAAGGGTTTTCCAATAGGGACTCAACAAATTTGAATTTAATTTGTGAACGCACTCTTTCACTAATCATCAAACTGTCACTGTCAATTTATTCAGTAAACTCAGCATTTTCATCATGGTAAAGTACACGAACGAGCAACGTCTGCAAATTTTCTACCGAAATTCGGAGTCCGTGACTGCAACTTTAAGAGCGTTAACTCCAATTTTCGGTAGTAATTCTCGCCCTAGTAGACAGGCAATAACAAGTTTAGTGCAAAAATTGGAGTCTACATATTCGTTGTGTGATGTTGTCGTGTCAGTGAGACAACGGGTTGGTTGAAGTGTCGAAAATATCGCTGCCATTCAAGCGTCCGTAGCAAACGATCCAAATCAGTCAATACCACGGCGTTCTCAAGAATTGGGCATCGCTCAGACCACATTATGGCGTATTTTGCGTAAGGATCTTCGTTTACACCCATACAAGATCAAGCTGACTCAGGAATTGAAGCCGATGGACCATTTGAAGCGAGGTACGTTCTCCAATTGGGTTTTGGAGAAGATGCGCCAAGATGATGAATTTCTTCGCAAAATAATCTTCAGTGAGGAAACTCATTTTAGGCTCAATGGGTTCGTCAATAAGCAAAATATGCGTTATTGGTCGGGTGAAAATCCACATGTGCTTCATGAATCACCACTTCATCCACAAAAAATAAGTGTTTGGTGCGGTTTGCATGCCGGCGGCGTTATTGGGCCACATTTTTTCGTCGACGATAACGATCGTCACGTTAATGTGAATGGTCAGCGTTATCGCGCAATGATCACCGATTATTTTTGGCCTGAATTGGAAGATATGGACTTGGACGAGATGTGGTTTCAACAGGATGGTGCCGCAAGCCACACAGCACACGCTACAATCGATTTATTGAAGAGTAAGTATGGTGAGCGTGTTATCTCAAGACATGGGCCGCCTCCTTCGTGCGATTTAACGCCGTTTGACTATTTTCTGTGGGGCTACGTTAAGTCATTGGTTTATGCGAACACGCCGACGACGTTGGAAGAGCTCAGAGCCAACATTGAACGCGAAAAAGCGGCCGTTTCGGCCGAATGTGTGGCCGAGTCGTTGAAAATTGGGTCCAAAGAATCGACCGCTGCAAACGTGCCCGCGGTGGCCATATGAACGAAGTCGAGTTCCATTCATAAATGTTTTGATTGTACTTCAAGCCGATAATAAAGTTTTTGAAATATCTCAAATGGTTTGCGTTTTATTTAAAAAAAATTTGCCAAGTCCTTATTGGAAAACCCTATATATTCATATTTAAATTCACGCAAATGTTTTCTGGCCATTTTTCTATTAAACTTTTCTTCACTCCCTGCAATACTGAATCCTTATTAGTTTCAACTCTTATGATTTCTAAGTTTGGTTTACAAAGCCTACCTCATCACCGGTTTTGTGAGGCAAGATAGCCGCGGGAGCACGTCCGCATTTCCGTTCCACAGGCCTTTTCTGTAAAAAATCATATAATTATATTTCGATAATTATATCGCCCATCTCTGTAATCTAGATGTAGCAACAGATGGTTTTCGCTTATTATCACCAAAAATCTCCTTTAATGGCTGATGGTCACTAAAAATGTTGATTGGTCTGCCGAAAATGAACTTTCGGAACTTAGGAACTGCGAAAATTATGCTCAATGCTTCTTTACGAAGCTGTATATTCACAGCTGCCTTTCCGCTGGGCTTAGAGAACTACTTGTATACATGCAAGGATTTTCAAGGCCATTTTTGACAATTGACACAACACAACCTATGCCATATGGACTTGCATCACAAGAAATTACTATTTCCTTTGAAGGATGGAAATGCGCAAATAAATAATTACCTGACAGCAAGAGTTTTGTTTCCTCGAATATCTTACTACACTCATCTGGCCATTCAAATTTTACTCGCTTTTTAAGTAAATTATTTAAAACATTTAACTATGAGGACAAATTTAGTAAGAAATAAGATAAGATAAGAGCGCAACTGCGAAACATTTCGTGGTACTGGTGCCTCTAATGCAGCTTCAAACTTTAGCCTACTAATTTAATTTAAATTAATTTCATTTTAATTTTGGTGGGGACTGAAACCCCCAAAAAACTAAAAACTAACAGAAAGATTTAAGAGTTGGAACCAAGGGAACGATGGAGGAGACGAGGAGTGCTCAGGTTGAGATCAAAAACGGAGAGGTTTGAGTTGACCTTTCGGAGCATACGGGTAATTGGTTCGTTGGAGCCATAGGAGGTGCGGTGGATCGGTAGATAGAAGAGACAAGGTCAACGTAGATTATGACTGAGAGCAGGCGATGCATGAAAAAATGTCAGCACCATTCCTACGTTCTCCTAACGTATTCATATTAACCTTCCGTTTGACATTAATTAAAATGATTACAAAATATAAAAACATAAACTTTTTTTAGTTTTAACAAATCATAAATTTCTTTTCTGTGAAAATAACAAAAATAAATAAATTTAAATCCAATTGTTTTGATGTATTGTTAATGGCACATAATATTGCTTTAAGTATTAAAAAATGTAATCTTCTTCAATCATCTGTGGAGCCCGGGTCTTAAGTAATTAAGTCCAAATTAGGGAGGATCGCCGGAAAATGCATCAAACTTCAGCTACCACTGATTTGAAATCGCAAACACATCTATTATAATACGAGTAGTTATGATCTTTTGAAAATGGATTGGGCCTCTGAGACCTCACCAGGCTCAGCAAAGGTTAAGAAGTTTGATGCAGTCCTGTTAGGGAGGTAAGATTAAAGGGTTGTTCCAGAGCAGACCACGGCGAGCAAATTGGAGGAATTGACGTTGAATACCCTCGATTCGGGAAACATGAACTCGGTAAAAGGGGAACCAAGCTTGACTGGCATACTCAAGCAGGGGACGAACAAAGGTAACATAGAGAGATCTGGTTACATACGGGTTGGAAAATTCCTTGGACCACCGTTTAATAAAGCCAAGTGATGAGTTGGCTTTAAGGATCAGTCGCATAATATGCCGAGGTCTTGAAAAGACTGAATCATTGGAATTGGTTGACCATAGAGAGATTATAGAGAGATTAAAGTCGGGGAGGGAATAGGTTGCATTTACGTTAGAAGGTTATATAGTAGAATGAATTTGGCTATATTAAGTTCTAGGCAGTTTTTGAGGCACCAGATTGAAAAGCGATCAAGGTCTTCTTGAAGAAGGACAGAGCCATGGTGAGAAGAAGTAGTTTTAAAAAAATTTGTGTTGTCAGCATAAAGGGAGTGGGAGGAGTGTTTAATGATCCTCTCAAGATCGTTAATAGTAAGAATGAACAGAAGAGGACCAAGATGGCTGCCTTATGGAACTCCAGATGAGGCCAGGGATGGAACAGAAAGGGCGAATGTAAACCGAACACTCTAATAACGGTTTATCAGGTAGAAAGAAATCTATTTTAATAAAAGCCGAGAGCAGACAATTTGAAGAGGATCAACTGATGAGATATCTTATCAAACGCTTTAGTGAAATCGGTTGCGATAACGTGGATATCTTTGCCATTTTCTAAGCGAAAGACAGGGATTCAACTAGATTTGTGGTAGTTGATCTGCCATTAGAAAACCATGTTGTCGGAACGAAATAAAAGGCCTGCATTTGAAGCTTCAGGCTTCGTATAAAATGCTTTCAAATAGTTTGGGTATATGAGAGTTTAGCAATGGGACGATATTTCATAATTTCATGCTTATATCCCTTTTTGTGTATCGGGATTATAAAAGAGGTCTTCCAAATCTGGGGATATTATCCCTGTGTAAGGAATGTACGAAATGTACGAGGTAGGAAAGGGGTAGAGACAGGTTGGAAGAGCATTTTTTTAAGAAAAACGGCCAGGTAGGAATTCATCTTTAAGATTTAGTAACTTTTCTTCAATAACTGCATGATCGAAATTTTGAGGGACCAACGGAAAAATTTTGTAGACCATTGAAGTAAGCGGAATCTGGTACGAAGGATTTGTTGGCAAATGATTGTTTGAAAAATGTAGCAAAAAAGTTGGCGATGGTAGGAGGATCACTCGACGATTCGGTTTCGAAAGCGAGGGAGGAAGGATAGCCATCGGTCTTACTTTTGCAATTAACAAATTGAAAAAGAACTTGGGGTCATTTATAAGATTGGTTTGCGCACTATTCAGGTAGCGTTGATAGAGAGTTGTAGAGTTCAATGAAATGAAGATATGTACCTAAATAATTTGAATAGTCGGAAGAAGAGTGGGTGCGAAGGAATGCCGCCTATAACTTATTCCTTTTGTTCCGTAGAGAGCGGAGTTTACGATTATACTAAGGAGGGGATGTAGAAGATGTTGCATGGCGGAAATAAGACACAACAACATAGATGGAATTAAATATTTCTCCGTAAAAAATAGAGGGAAGCGACCAGAGATAGATTGGTAAACTCGAAAAAAGTCCCGCTTAGATAGGTATTGATTTTACTGAAATTAGCTTTGTGAAAATTGATTAGAGAATTACCGGGAGAGGCGACTGGAGGGGGGAGTTGTAAGGCTAAAAATATCGCATTTTAGTGCCATGTGAATGAAACGAGAGTTGTGCATCGTTTTTCAAATAAATTCATGGGAGGAGCAATGAGAATGGGTAAAAGTTGCGAAATAGGAAACGTACATGAATGCATATGTAGGTATATCGGTAAAAAAAACCGATATTTCGGTTATCAAATTTTGAAATGTTAAAAACAAACTGCATTTTAAGTTAAGGAATAAATATTTTGTTAGAGAATGGAACAAAATAAGGTAAACGTTTTTAGTATTTTAATAAGGTACCATACTGCGCACGTATTACTCAAAATTTGAATGTATACATTAAATAATTAAATGGTTATTTACTTTAGAATTAGCTAATGTTGAATCTTTATTAAGAATCTCATCTTAAAAATGTTTGAATATATTAACTTACTTCTTTTCTTTTACTTGCCTAATATTAAAATAGATTTTTCTGATTACATATAGCTGAAAATATCGCAACTTTTAGTTACTGATTGTCACCCCACAACAGAATTTTTAAATGTATGTTATTAGTAGTCAAGTGTCGTTCGCCACTAATTTAGGAAAAAATGTTCCTTAAATTATAGAACGTCAACTATTTACTCATTCCCTATCCTTATTTAAAATTGTTATTCTAGTTTTAGTTGCTATGATATGAATAAAATTATATCTATCTAATCTATCTATCTTAGTAGACTAAAAAGGGGATAGCAGTTGTTTTGTCCGTAATTTTCAATTCAAGAGATTCCTTACCGCTGGTGGGGGGAAATCTTTTAAGTGAAACTACTTCATTGACTCTTAATAACAAAAAGCGATTTTATTTCTTGAATAGCTTCAATTTATACAGAAATTTTGCTTACTTTAACAAAAGGAAATTTGTACAGAAAATTTGCTTATTTAACAAAAAAAGAATTAATATACAATTGACACTCGAGCGCGACAGGTAAACGTACTTTTTGTCTATTCGACATTTTACGTATTGTGCGGTTGCAACTTGAGTCATTAAATTGTTGTTGTCACAACATGCTGGGGCCTCTCTCAAACTGACGAAACACAAAAATCGGTGTCTGAAAAAGTTCCTCCACCTTCAATCCGCTTCTCATCTTTAGACTGTTGAATGATTATTGATTGATTTGTCTTCCTTCTCAGTAAAATGACGCCAATTATAACAGCTACTACCAGAAATACCGTTGACCCCAGAAGAGAATATTGATGTACCCTATGGGTTTTTACTTCCTTCAGAATATGTTCTTGACTTCGTTGTAGCTCGATCGAATGTTCTAATTTTGAGATCTCTAATGACATATCGGTTTTCAATACAATGGGACCTTGCTCTCTTT
Organism: Volucella bombylans; assembly: GCA_949129095.1. NCBI lineage: Eukaryota > Metazoa > Arthropoda > Insecta > Diptera > Syrphidae > Volucella > Volucella bombylans. The sequence goes on along the minus strand of OX422142.1, from coordinate 52,384,358 downwards.
TATAGTTAAACGTAGTTAACTTTTTAGAAAGATTGAAAGATGGTAGAAAAGAAGATGTTATTTTTTTGATCATTGTTTGTCTACCAATGATTGTCATCATTTGATCATGGATCATGCAATCTGCCGGCAATTTCAATATCCCACTACCCTTTAAGGTAGTGTGTGCCGGATTGAAGTCACAGTCAATGTTGATTGTAGTTGTACCCGGAACACTATATATCCAAGAATTCGGATGATGCATTTCAATCCAATATGTTTTAATCGGAATGTTGTTCGTCAGGAATGAGTCCAAAAGCTCAGTGTTGTGGTGAATTAGGCTCATTTCACAAGAGCTGACCGAAGCTCCTGATGTATATATTGGGTGTTGAAGTCTACACCAGTAATTATCGAGGTATCTCTCCTTGCAAAGGGAGAATTCAGATCTATCCAGAGGGTAAAAATGGTTTCCCTTTAGATTCACAAGCAAGTAGTCTGAAGTTGCCACAATGCAAGTGAAATTCCCACTATGGAAAGTAGGAACTGGTAACACTTTATATATCATAAATTCCTCATTAAAAAGAAGTGGGAGTGTTATTTCTATTATTATATTTCTGCCAGTCAACCTTCCTCTTGAACTCAAGCTTTTGTAAAGTTGAAGGATGGATTCATGCTGCCTCTCTCCTGGTATCATTAATGAACGCGGTATGTTTTCGTGTATCCTTGTCAATTCATTTTTAAACTGTTGAACTGTCAGAATTAGTGGATGTACCTTTCCCGTTTGTGTTGACAAAATAATGTCTAGTAAAATATTCTGTGTTGACTGATAGTTAAACATTATCAGAATAGCGTTGATAGCAGTTGACGAAAATAGCTTCAAATTGCTGTATTTGTCTACATTATCCTTAATTTTGGCTACCACTTCATTCAGCGATTGAATCTGTTGTCTTGTGTCCAACTGTTCTCTTTTGAATATATTTATGGTAGAGTCAATTATGGTTGTTTGGTTTTTCATGAGTTGCAGCACATGGTTTTCGTTTCCTTCAATAGCTTCAATTGTTTCTTCATACTGTTTGGCGAACCGTTGATCAAGTATTCCAAATAACTCGTTCGTAATCGTTCCTACAAAGTCAAATGGAGAGCGCCGTTGTCTTCGCATAGAGTCATCATTCGCATGCAATAAAATATCGTTGTTTAGTTCAATTTGCTGAATCTGGCGCTTAAATTGGCTTAGTATCCCTTCGCACATTATTGACTTGACTTCAGCTATGTCTGTGGATGAGCACATTGTTTCCATTTGATTAACACTTTCCTTATAGGTTTCGAACTCCAACCAATATGATATCATGTTGAAAAATACGATGGTTTTCCAAGAGCTCGAAATAAGACTCGCTCGTCCTACATCCTCAAAGTATATTCCTGGCTAGTTTTCAAATGGAGTGAATTCGACCTTATGTTGTTGATCAGTTGGAGTAGCTTTGACTGAGTTCATGATTCCTAACAGTATAAAAATCCAAAACAGTGAGTTAGGTTTCTTATTCGATGAGTTTTTAATAGTTGTTAACACTTGTGGTTTTCCTTTGCTTTCTCGAATATGTTTGATTGTTGAATCAGGTTGTCCTGACTCTATAGGTAAACGACACAATTTTGCTATGGGCCGTTTGATGTGTTTATTGCTGCTAAACACTGTTGCCGCTCGAACCTCATTATCCTTACCAGGGTGAACTTCAGAAATGCTACTCATTACCCAGGTTGTTGGTGGTAATCGATCTTTCTTGATGAGAACAATGTCACCAACCTTGAAGTTCTCTTCCTTCTGTTTCCATTTCGTTCGCTGTTGAAGCTGAGACAAATATTCAGAAGACCAAGTTTTCCAGAAGTCTTGGGTAATTTTTTGTAGCAGCTGCCAACGGGAGCGGTATGTTTTAGTCTCATCGATAATTGGTTCGGGTGTTGCATTAATAGCGCTTCCTATGAGAAAGTGGCCAGGAGTAAGAACGGTCAGATCACTTATATCGTTTTCGATTGCCGTTAATGGTCGGGAGTTAAGGCACGCTTCTATTTGAGTTAGCACAGTTGTCAATTCTTCAAATGTCAATGTTCTGTCTCCAATCACTCGCTTAAGGTGATATTTGGTTGATTTTACACTTGCTTCCCACAATCCACCAAAGTGAGGTGACGCTGGTGGTATAAAGTGCCATTGGGTTCCATACATTGCGAGTATGACCGATGTGTCCTTTTCAGATTGTTTGATTGAAGCTCGTAGTTGCTGTTGAATTTCTTTACTGGCTCCAACAAACGTTGTGCCATTGTCACTGTAAAAATGCGAACATATTCCCCTCCTCGAAGTAAATCGTCTTACTGCTGCTAAAAATGCTGCTGAAGTAAGATCACTAACCAGCTCAATGTGTACTGCTTTAGTTGTAAAGCAAACGAAAATGGCAATGTAGCCTTTTGTTGATCGGTTGCCTCTTCCTTTGTTGATAAGTATTTGAATGGGTCCTGCATAGTCAATTCCTGTGTGCGTGAAAGGTCTTGCTGGGGTTACTCTAGCAGCTGGTAACACACCCATTTGTTGAGAGTTTGGTTGTGCAATGAAACGATAACATCTTATGCACTTGTGTATAACTTCTCGGATTGCTCTTTTTGCTTGTGTTATCCAATACTGTTGTCTCAGTTTTGCAAGTGTAAGTCGAACACCACCGTGTAGTGTGCTTGCATGTGCGTCTTCAATGAGCAATTTTGTAAGTTTTTCACCATGCGGTAAAATATATGGGTGTTTTTGTGAATTCGATAATTCTGAATTTTGCAAACGACCACCAACTACCAAAATGTCGTCATCATTTAATTGGGGGCTCAATGATAGTATTTTACTTCGTTTATCCAACTGCTTTCTTGTCTTAATGCACCTTAGCTCTTCGGGAAAAACTCTTTGTTGTATAGCTCGTATGATCGCGTTGCGAGCATCTTTGAGTTCCTTAGCTGACAAAGTGGTTATTTCCTTAATAGCGCATTTAATTCTAGTTTGAGAGTCCTTTACTTTTTTATACTGCTGCACTCTAGTTTGCTTTGGCTTGTGATTTTTGCAACTGGCAATAAATCTTCTGCAATAGGCCGCTACTCTTATTAACTTGTTGTAACAAGAATATCTTTCAGTTATATCATCAGTGATTTGTATCTTTACTGTCATAACCTTTCTTGTTTCGGGAACGTCGACCGATGCATATTGGTTTTGTGATGGCCAATTATCAGAATTTCCTTCTAGCCATTTTGGACCCTTCCACCATAGTTGATTGTTCACCATAAATTCAGGTAAGCAACCTCTAGAAGCACAGTCAGCTGGATTTTCTGATGATTGCACATGTTTCCATAGTTCGGGTTTGATTGCATGTTGTATCTCTGATACCCTGTTGGCAACAAACGTCTTCCAGGTCGATGGACATTTCTGAATCCAACTTGTGTGCCATATGTCCGTAATGTGTCTGTCATTAATTTTGACAGTAAATGAGCTCCGCATAACTCCAATTTGGGAAGTTGAAGTTTCATGCGTATCGGCGCAACCTTTGTTTTTGCGCTTATAAGTCTGGTAACAAAGTGACCATTGGACAAGGAAACTCTGGAGTAAATTACCGCTGCATATGCTGCTTCTGAGGCATCACAGAAACCATGAAGCTCGATTTTCTTGCAATTGTCCGACTCTATCCATCTTGGAATTCTAATTTTTTCGACTTCAGTGATATTCTTCTTTAACTTGTTCCATTGTTTTTGTAACTCCACTGGAAGAGTTTTATCCCAATCGATTTCCGACTTCCAGATTTGCTGCATCAGAATTTTTGCTTTTACCGTTACTGGGGCTAACCAGCCAAGAGGGTCGTACAGCTTAGCTATTTCGGATAAAGTTTGACGTTTTGTCTGTGACATCTGCTTTAAAGTGATCGCGTCTAAGTGGGTCTTAAACTGGAATGTGTCACTTATTGGGCTCCAATGGATGCCTAATGTTTTGATGGTGTCATCAACGGCAAAATCGACTTTGTTTACATTTCTTGATTCGATTGGAATATCCTTAAGCAGTCTGTTGTCATTTGCAGCCCATTTTCGCAGGTGAAACCCAGCCTTCTCTAACATATCAATGAGTTGCCTTTGTGCTTCTTTGCATTTTGTGATTGTGTCTTGTCCGGACATTACGTCATCAACGTAAAAATCATTTTTCGCTATTTCCGAGGCGACTGGAAACTGCAGTTTTTCGTCTTCAGCTAGTTGTTGTAGCGTTTTTATTGCCAAATATGGTGCTGACGCTGTACCGTAAGTAACTGTGGTAAGTTTATACTCCTTGATGGTTTGGTTTTTGGCACTTCGCCATAATATCCGCTGATAATCTTGATGATCCTTATGTAACTCAATTTGGCGGTACATTTTCTCTATGTCTGCACTAAAGACATATTTGTGTTTCCTCCATCGCATTAATATAGTAGCTATATCATCTTGGAGCCTTGGGCCTACTAGCATTAAATCGTTTAGGCTTACATCGGTTGATGTTTTAGCTGATGCATCGAAGACGACTCGTAATTTTGTGGTTAAGCTGTCCGGTTTTATGACAGCATGATGAGGCATGTAGTATGGTTTTTTCTCCTGCGGATTGTTTGATTCCACTTCGATCATGTGACCGAGCCTTAAGAATTCGTTCACCTCATCAGTGTATTCTAGCTTGAGTTGTGGATTTCTATCGAATTGAGCTTCAAGTTGACAAAATCGTGCAAATGCTCTGTTTTTTGATTCTCCTAATTTCCTGGTATTAGTTGTTTCTTTATTAAAAGGGATTTTTACTACATATCTCCCATTGTTTTTCCGGTAGTGTGTTTCTTTATAGAACGCTTCACAGTCTATCTCCATTTGTGTTTGTTTTCTTGGTTGTGAAACTTCCTCCAACTCCCAAAATTGTTCTAGTTGTTTATCAACTGAGTTTTGGGCTACAAGTCCAATGATTCCTTTACTCCAAGAAACTTCAGATTTTGCTCGTCCTGATATAAGCCATCCTAACCGTGAGTTTTGGGCTATTAGGGAAGTTGCGTCATCCCTTCTTATACCATCGAGAATAACATCTCCAAATATATCGGCTCCGATAATTAAGTCTATAGTTCCAGGAATATCGTAGGTTGGATCTGCCAGCTCTATACCTTTAAGGTCTCCAAAGCTCACGCGTTTTACTTGGTTTGATGGAAGTTGGCTTGTTAGTTTAGGCAGAACAAGGGCTTCAACCTGGAGGTTGAGCTTTGATGGAAACCATGAAGTTATTGTGAACTCGACTTTGTGTTTGGACGTGCCGGTTTTCATAGCGCCTAAGCCACTCACTTCAATGTTCACTTCTTGTTTCTTTAGCTTTAATAATTGCACAACTGATTCCGTTATTAACGTTGCTTGAGCACCTGGGTCAATAAGTGCTCGTATCTTGACACTGTGGCCATCACTGCTGCTTGCATAGACAATTGCTGTTGCTAGAACAACATTTTGATCTAGGTAACTATGGTTCACCTGTTTTTGTTGCATTTCCATATGCAACATTGTATGGTGCTTCTTGTTGCACTGTTTGCATGTACGTTTGCTTGGACATTGAGTTTGCTTAGCATGTTGCAAGCAGTTATAACAAAGTTCCGCGTGTTTGATTTGTTTACATCTTTCACTTGGCGTTAAGTTGTTGAATGTTGGGCATTTGTATATTATGTGATCGCCCTTGCATATCATTGTGTTACTGCCTTGGATCCGACGTGGAAATTACGTATTGTGTGTTTTGCTTCATCCCCACATTTTTGTTGCTTTTTTGCTGGATTCAGAACTTCTAAGGCTTGGTAACGTCTTTCCATGAACTCCAAAAGCGTTTTTAAATCGGGCATTTTATTGGGTTCTGTGAGGCTTTGCTCGAACAAATTTCTGGACTCTAGATCAATTGATTTTGTTATCAGGTGTACAATCATTGGGCCCCATGACGTGGTATTGAAGCCCATATTGTTTAGAGCAGCTAAGCCCTCCTTGATAGCATCCAGAGAATTTTTAATATTATTAGCTGATGTCAAATTTCCTTGATGCCCGGAACTGAGCATTTTGTCGATGTGAATTGACACAATTTTTCGTTCGTTATTATATCGAGACTTGAGCGTTTCCCAAGCACTCTCGTAGTTCTCACTCGAAAAGGTAAATTGCTGAATTAAATGAAAAGGTTCGCCTTCTAAGTGAGTCCTTAAATATTCCATTTTTTCTGTAGTACTTAGACTACTTTTATTATGAATTATTGCAACAAACAGATCTTAGAATGATTGCCACTCCAAGTAATTTCCTTTAAACGTAGGAATTTTTATTGGAGGTAGTCTAGACTCTGTTTGCCTTGTTTCTTCTCCTCGGTTTTGTTTGTTAATTTCACCTAGCCTGGTCGCCATTTGATGAAGAAAGCGATTTATATCTTGTTTCACACCTTTATAGTCATTGTTAGTGACATACTTCGAATTGAGATCAGCTTCCGTAGCATTTGTCATGAATTCTTCATGAAGGTTAGTAAGATTATTCAGTTGCTCTAGCAGCATTTTTGGAATACTGCTCTAAAGTTTCTTCAAATTCTTCAATAGTTGTAGTTTTCTTAGTATATGATTTTGGGTTGCTGAGTTTTCCGTTGAACTTGATGTACTAGATAACTGTGCTGGCTTAGTGACTGGAGGAATTATGGCCACCAAGTTGGTTTTTAGTATTTCATACATTTCCTTGACTCGTTCAAACGTATTTCTTCCCATATACGGAGTGTCGTGTGCAATTACATTCTTTACTTTTTCATGATTAAAAGAAAATTTTTCCCAAATTTCGTCAATTTTTTTGATTCGTTCGTCTTTGTACTTCTGAGTTTTTCGGGATGCGCTGTCTTTTCCAACGTTTATTTTTATTTTCTCTAGCTCCTCTGCTAACTTCTTCTGTTCTGCAATAATGATGAAGACTTCGGTTTCATCTATTTTGGAATCCATCGCTGTTATTTTTTATTTAATTAATGTCCTGTTTGATTTGTTTAATTATGTTATACCAGTGTTTTAAGCCCTGGTATACGCTTGAAATTCGTGAGATAATGTTAATAATTTTTCTGTTTTCTATAACCAGTGTTAGTTGCCCTGGTAACGCCTTATGTAGTATTTATTTTATGTTTTTCGCTCGAAGGAGCAATGTTTTGTCCGTAATTTTCAATTCAAGAGATTCCTTACCGCTGGTGGGGGGAAATCTTTTAAGTGAAACTACTTCGTTGACTCTTAATAACAAAAAGCGATTTTATTTCTTGAATAGCTTCAATTTATACAGAAATTTTGCTTACTTTAACAAAAGGAAATTTGTACAGAAAATTTGCTTATTTAACAAAAAAAGAATTAATATACAATTGACACTCGAGCGCGACAGGTAAACGTACTTTTTGTCTATTCGACATTTTACGTATTGTGCGGTTGCAACTTGAGTCATTAAATTGTTGTTGTCACAACAGCAGTTAAAATGAAAAATATGATGACGAATATGCTTATGAATATCAACAAAACAAAAAAAAATTAAAAAGTTCAAGTTCTTCACCTGTATTAATTGTATCGAAGTGAAAACATTTAACTGTGTTTATATGTATATTCTCTTATAAAATTAAGCTCCCACGCAAAACCCCAAGGATTTAAAAGATATCTGGATGGGTAAGTTGAAAAGAACAGATCAGATGATCGGCAAAAAAATATCACAAACTAAATTTATTTTTTATCTATATCTCGATCGATGTTCGAAAGTGAGTAGTCGCACATTAATCTTCTCTGGCAAAAACTATTTAGTCTCAAAACTATTTAGTTCTTCTAAATTATATTATGCGGGAATTAAGCATTAATCGCTAGCTAAATTTACGTTTATACTCAAAAATACGAGCATAAAGTCTATTTTCTGAATTGATAATTTTGTTCATCCCATTCACTTCCTTATATCATACTCATACACCACACAATGTCGTCTTCAGCTAACATCAGAGCTCACCTAATCCAAGCCCAACAGCAGCATTTAACGTCGACAAAACCGAGTTCGCCCAACATTAACAAACCCATAGACGGTAAATCGGGAGTTTCAGATAAAACAAACACTACAATCGACAGATAACCTCTCCACCGCAACCGATCTTAATTCTCCACCATGCATACCAAAAACTTCTGGACTGATCGGCCTTACTTTGGAAACATTGCACAAAGAACTACAAAAAAATGCTGATTCCATCATTGCGAATTTAAAATGTGAGATGCATAAAACATACACCGCACTATTGCTCAAAGTACAAGGTATCGAAAAGCAATTAACTGAAAACATCAAAAACATCAATTTAGCCATATTCGGCTTGTTCCAACGGGTTGATAAAATTGAGTGCAATATCAACAGAGCTTTCAGCCGGGAGGTTTGCGAACTACGGAAGCGTTGCGACGTGCTGGAAAAAGAAGAATTCCTGGCCGACGCTGTTGTTTTTGGTATCCCACACCTCGCTGATGAAAATTTTAACAAACTCTGCGATTTTATCGGCGTGGCAACACCAGCCTTGAAGAATACTTTTCGCACCAAGCATCGAAACAACCAAGATGATCCACCTGTCATTCTCCAGTTCACTAGCGTAGGAGAGAGAAATGCAACGCAGAAAGCTCTTGCGCCCGATCTCGTTACGTGATATTGAGTTTGACTCAAACAACCATCTGTTCGTGAATGAGAGCTTGACCCCATGGAACCGAACTCTTCTTCAACACGCACTATGTATGAAGAAAAAAAAACAGCTGTTCACTGTGCACATGCACTTTGGGTCTGCAGTAGTGAAATTCAGGAAAGACGGCGAAAGTGTAGCCGTTTAACAATACTTACTACTACCTCCCATTGGGTAATAGGTTTCAACATTCTTGTTTATTTTTATCAATGGCCAAAGTTGATTTATTTTTTCTTTTAAATTTGTATTTCTCTGTTATTTGTTTTGTTAGAATTTGTTTGTTTTGTTAGAGTTTGCGTTTCTTTGATATTTATTTTTTGCAACTCTCTTATAAATGGAGTCAAGTGTTTACAGTAGTGGCTTCAGTCCCGGTGAGATTGATATGGATGGGAATTTATATCAAATGATTAGGACATTGCGCTCGCAGAAAAAAAGGCTTACATATTTGTCACATTAATGCTCAAAGTCTGTATCCTAAATTGGATGAACTTCGTCTGTTGTTCATTGACTCTGGTGTTGACGTTAATTGTCTATCCGATACCTGGTACTTTCCTGAGTTTGAAAATAACGTTTATGAGGTAGATGGTTATAAGGTTTTTCGTGGTAACCGAGTTGGTCGAGTAGATGGGTGTAGCTGTTTATGTGTGCAACGGATTAAAAGGCAACATTATCTGCAAATCTAGTGTTAATACTACTTCGGACTAGCTGTTTCTTAGTATCAAATGTGGTGCTGAGCGATTGCTACTTGGAATGATCTACAGGCCGAATAGGAGCGTAGACATTTCACCTGTGTTCAGTATATTAGAGGAGATATCTTATTCTACATCTAATATTATTATCTGTGGTGATCTAAATTGCAATTTGCTAAACGCACGTTCTTCTGCCTATCTGCTCGATAGTTTTAAGAGTATTGACCTAACGCCAGTTAATGTGTCGACAGCTAATTCACTTCTCGAATGATTCTGCCACTCTTTTTGGTGTGTTATTTGTAGGTGACGCTGATAAAGCCCTTTTGTACAGCCAACTGATAGCGCCAGGTTTCTCGAAACACGACTTAATATACCTAACATATGACAGGCAAATAAAGGGTTTTCCAATAGGGACTCAACAAATTTGAATTTAATTTGTGAACGCACTCTTTCACTAATCATCAAACTGTCACTGTCAATTTATTCAGTAAACTCAACATTTTCATCATAGTAAAGTACACGAACGAGCAACGTCTGCAAATTTTCTACCGAAATTCGGAGTCGGTGACTGCAACTTTAAGAGCGTTAACTCCCATTTTCGGTAGTAATTCTCGCCCTAGTAGACAGGCAATAACAAGTTTAGTGCAAAAATTGGAGTCTACATATTCGTTGTGTGATGTTGTCGTGTCAGTGAGACAACGGGTTGGTTGAAGTGTCGAAAATATCGCTGCCATTCAAGCGTCCGTAGCAAACGATCCAAATCAGTCAATACCACGGCGTTCTCAAGAATTGGGCATCGCTCAGACCACATTATGGCGTATTTTGCGTAAGGATCTTGGTTTACACCCATACAAGATCAAGCTGACTCAGGAATTGAAGCCGATGGACCATTTGAAGAGAGGTACGTTCTACAATTGGGTTCTGGAGAAGATGCGCCAAGATGATGAATTTCTTCGCAAAATAATCTTCAGTGAGGAAACTCATTTTAGGCTCAATGGGTTCGTCAATAAGCAAAATATGCGTTATTGGTCGGGTGAAAATCCACATGTGCTTCATGAATCACCACTTCATCCACAAAAAATAAGTGTTTGGTGCGGTTTGCATGCCGGCGGCGTTATTGGGCCACATTTTTTCGTCGACGATAACGATCGTCACGTTAATGTGAATGGTCAGCGTTATCGCGCAATGATCACCGATTATTTTTGGCCCGAATAGGAAGATATGGACTTGGACGACATGTGGTTTCAACAGGATGATGCCACAAGCCACACAGCACCCGCTAGAATCGATTTATTGAAGAGTAAGTATGGTGAGCGTGTTATCTCAAGAAATGGGCCAGTCGATTGGCCGCCTCGTTCGTGCGATTTAACGCCGCTTGACTATTTTCTGTGGGCTACGTTAAGTCATTGGTTTATGCCAACACGCCGTTGGAAGAGCTTAGAGCCAACATTCAACGCGAAATAGCGGCCGTTTCGGCCGAAATGTGTGGCCGAGTCGTTGAAAATTGGGTCCAACGAATCGACCGCTGCAAACGTGCCCGCGGTGGTCATATGAACGAAGTTGAGTTCCATTCATAAATGTTTTAATTGTACTTCAAGCCGATAATAAAGTTTTTGAAATATCTCAAATGGTTTGCGTTTTATTTAAAAAAAAGATTGTCAAGTCCTTATTGAAAAACGCTCTAGAAACAACTGAAACTGTTATTACCTATAAGGATTTTAAAAACATACATTACCAAATTTTACGATGTTATTTAAATTCAATGGGATAACATTTATCATATGTCGTCAATTAATCAGCAATTAACATTTCTCCAAGATAACTCGATAACACTTTTCAATCAACACAAGACATGAAATCTACAGAAGTATCTCCCCTACCTAGTTTAACAGAGATATTTTAGATTTGATACGCAATATTGCATATACTCGGTGGAAACAATATAAACTCCATGTGCTCTACGACATATGTCGTTTTCTTCGCAACTTACTTGTTTTGCGAATCAAAACTGCAAAGCGACGTTACTAGCAAGATTTTCTGAATCCTGAAATTCAGACTGGAAAGGATCTATGGAGGAAGCTACGTAAATAGGGTAATTACTAGGTGGGGTGAAAAGTAACCTTCTTGGCCGCCAGAATGCGCTGCTACTTTCAGTTTTCAGTTTTCAATGCATTTTATTTTCTTAATCAGTAACTCTTACATACTAACATAAAATGCTTAAATGCTAGCTTACAATTACTTAACAATCTTATACTAACTTACTGGCCCCACACAGGCACTCTAACCTACTCTAAATTCTTATATCTATGTCTTTCGACTTCATTTACATTTTATTTGGAAATGTTTATTTTATACACTTAGGGCTAAGAAAAGATTGTTAACAATCTTTATTTTTATTTTTTATAAAAACTTAGTATCTAACTTAAAATAAACCTTAGTCTACTTAACCTATATACACAATACACACATACAGACACAAAGACATTATGCACAATAATATACATACATTAGTATATACCTTTATATATACTAGTATATGTATATATTTCTTAAATGCTAACCTAAACTTATGTAAACTGGCCATCGCTATTTACTGAGCAAATATATTGGTCAGCTCTGCCTCATTAGTGAGGCTAGTCCGTAACTGACGGAAACGACGACGAAACATCTTCTCCATCATTCAACTACCAGAAATGCTGGTGCTGCCGAACGACATCCCTCTCATCGCGATTCCCCACCGCCCTACTGAACCTGAGACGATCCACACTGACGTGTGCGACGTCTCTGTTGTAGTTCTGTCCCCAGAATGCGCTGCTACTTCAAAGAAGGTTATGGTGCCTTGACGTCCGTTCATATTTAGGCAGACATGCCAAAGTTCAGTGCGATACTGTCTTTAGTTTTGTTTTGACAGCTGATTGTTGGTGACGTGTTTGGCATCATGTGGAGTATTGACAAAAACGATTTTCGTTCTCTCATAAAACATTATTTTTTGAGAGGCAAAACGGCGAAGGAAACAAAAGAAAAGTTGGATAAAAATTACAGTCAGATTACACCGTCAAATATTGATTTCGAGAATTTCGTGGTGGCCGCAACTCCACTACCGATCAAGTCTGCATCGGCAGGCCCTCCGATGAGGTTACAGAGGACAATGTCAAAAAAATACATGAAATGGTGTTGGCTGACCGGAAAGTGAAGGTGCGCGAGCTGGCAGATACCACAAAGATTAGTACTGAGCGCACACGCCATATTTTGGGCAATATTCTGCATATGAAAAAGTTATCCTCCTGCTGGGTGCCGCGCATGCTCACTCCTGAACAAAAACACGAACGCGAGAGCACTTCGAAAGAGTGTTTGGACTTGCTGATGCGGAATCAGGCGGACTTTTGGCGTCGATTGGTAACTGTTGATGAAACTTGGATCCACTATTACACACCAGAGAACAGAATGAGTGCCCCTTCAGAGAACTGAAGCCGGCACGAGTGCTCCGAAGCGGCCGAGGGAGGCTCGATGGGTCGGAAAGGTTATGGGTCGGTTTTCTGGGATTGTCATGGCATACTCTTCGTGGACTACCTCGAAAAAGGAAAAATCATCAACAGCGAGTATTACTGTGCATTATTGGAGCGATTGAATGCCGAAATCGCTGGAAAACGGCCTAACATGAAGCGAAAAAAAATTTTGTTTTTGCAAGACAATGCGCCGGTACACAAGAGCATCGCAACCACGGCTAAAATCAATGACTTACTGCTCCAATTGTTGTCGCATCCACCGTATTCGCCCGATTTGGCTCCCTCGGACTATTATCTCTTCCCAAACTTCAAAAGATGGCTCTTCAATAAAAAATTCAGCTTACACGAGGAAATCATCGACGCCACGGAGGAGTATTTTGCAGACCTTCCGGACAATTACTTTTCAGACGGGATCAAGAAGTTGGAAAATCGCTAGAATAAGTGTATCAAGCTAAAAGGGGACTATATTGAATAAAATAAAAGAACATTTAAAAACAAAATTTTCATTCCCAAGGAGGTTACTTTTCACCCCACCTAGTTGATGTACCTACTGAAGTAGATTGTGATCTTCTCAACTCGCAGCTTGTATTAGTTGCTGCACCACATTTTGAAACATTTTAGAACAAAATTTTCATTCCCAAGGAGGTTACTTTTCATCCCACCTAGTAGATGTACCTACTGAAGTAGATTGTGATCTTCTCAACTCGCAGCTTGTATCAGTTGCTGCACCACCAACGATGATATAGAACAATTTAAATTTACTCGTCCAGCAGATAAAGATGTAGTAGAAGCCTTGCTGTCTGTTAAATCTAATGCAAGAAGTCTGGATTAAATAAATCCCAAATTCATAAAACTTCCTCTTCATTTTATCTTAAAATACATAAAGCACATATGTATTTAACACTATAATAACCACCTCTCTTACCGTTCATATCCAAAGTATTTGAAAAGGCAGATGCAAGCGCACTTAACCAGCCATAACCTCTTAAGTTCGGCCCAGTCCGGCTTTCATGCGAAAAGGTGTTGCAAAAATGCACTTTTATAGTACTTGTCGTCGATAACATTTGGAAAGCAATGGAAGTAAATTGACCTACATTCTTAACGTTATTGGATTTTTCAAAAGCGTTCGACACGGTGGACCTTGCTCTTCTCTATGTGAACTTCCTCGAATAGTAAAAAGCTGTAATGTAGATATGTTTGCCGATGATATCCAACTATACTTGTGCTGTCTGTTAGACAGGATTAATAGTGCTCTTGAAGGCTTGAGCGAAGATTTACAAATTATTCAGCAATGGTCGTTAAAACACACCTTGTCTCTAAATCCAAAGTAGTCCACAACTATATAAATCCATAGACAGAAACTGAATATATCCAGCTTTCCGCCTATAAAATTAGGACAATCATCCATAGAATACGTTCACACGGCTAGAAACTTGGGCTTAGTCTTTAATAACGATCTGACTTGGAATAACCATGTAGCAGTTAAGATCGGAAAAGTCTACAATGGCCTCCGTTCGCTATAGACCGCACAAAGCTTAGTGCCCATTAAAACTAAGATGCTGCTAGTCAAGACGTTACTCCTACATATTTTGTTATACGGCTGTGAAGTCTTTTGCAAGGTTGACTAGAACAGTAGACTAAATGTAATTTACAGCAATTTAGCAAGGTACGTCTTTGATAAACGATATTTTGATCATACGAGTATATGTATCTACAATAGTTACTCCAAACTGATAATGGGTTTGATAATTAACTCTACTGCATGAAATTATGCAGACTGGATATCCGGAATATCTGTACAACAGTCTAAATTTGGACAGCTGGCGAAGAACAGCTGTTCTGATTCGGTCCAGGTTCAATTGCCTACAAACTGAATGCACCTTTATCGTTCAGCCCATTCTATATAGCGTAAATGCAAGCGAATTCAAAACACGTATCTTTAATTGTATTCTATTTGTTGAAGGTTAGTTGAATTTTAAATAATTATATTTGCATTTTTAGTAATTAAACGCATCAGAATTTTTCAAAATATCTAGATTTAGCCAACTTACGATGTCTGAGCGAAAAGAATGTGTTTCGAATCGGCACAAAGCTAGAGTTTATAAAAACTCCCACACGGTAATTAACAAAACTGTAACGGCATTTAATGAACAATTTCAAATAGGAGTAAAACAGAGATCAGGACGCCCACGAATAACCACAAGACACTTAGATACGAAAATAAAAAACATTTCTGACAGAAATCGAGTACTTTCCGCCAGAAAAATTCAAGCGAAAATTAACATTGATGCTATTAACATACCATTGCTTGACACAATTAGAAGAATATTGCATGATGATGACTTACGCAGACATGTCGCTCGTGAACTACCGCATGTGATCAAGACTAATATTGAAAAAACGAAGCAATTTTATCACCAACATCTTTAAAGGGGGAAGATTTTTGTGGTCGGGAGCTTTGGACGGACGAATCAATGATTCGATTGAGTCACTCACATTGCAGGAGTTACGTATGGAAGAAAAATGGTGAGGCACTATCTTATAAGTGTGCCAAACCTGCCTTAAGCGACAGGCGAAGGATGTGATGATTTGGGGATGTCTTTTTTTTCAAGTAAAAGCTCAAGTTTATGTTAATTTGCTTAAGGATGTCATTATTCCTGAGGGCAAGCGACTCATCGGAGAAAATTTTCTGCTTCTGCATTCATAATAAAGAAATAGTGAACAAATTTATTAAAGAAGAAGGAATAAATATTATGATCCTCAAAATTAAATTTAAAATTTTTAGTCGTATTAAATATGGATTTATAAAAACAACTTTTAGGAGCACAAGCAAAAATATTATTTTGAAAAATATACTATAATGTGTTTTGTATTGTTTGGCAGAAATTTATTTTTGAACTACACTACGCATAATCCAAAAATTGTAAGTACAATAATTTAGTTCGCTGTCATTTGAATTTGTCATTGTCATTATATTTTCAAAATTCAAACTTGAAGTTGATATGATATGGTATTGTATGAAATATGATCTCCGATCTAATCCAAGGAAATTTACTAACTACTTATGATGATGATTACTATTAATGAAAATGCCTTATTGCAAGTCTTAATAATTAGATATACAAATTTGCAGTAATCTACGTGTACTAATGCACTAATTTGCTTTTACCTGGAAATAAGTTTGACCTCTATCCACCCATCCCACAGCCAGATCAGTACCAGGTAGGTTACCATCGACGGAAAATCCGAATCCAACATAACCCAATGTACGTGCCTGAACTTCAAATGTTATGTCTTGATTAATGATTGTCCATAATACACGAAAATCCTCATTTAAATCCACAGCATGATTCCAACTAAATGCATTGATAGCCTCTGGAAATATTATATTGTTACAAAGCCAACTCACGGCTAAAGATGATACAAAATTAATGATTAACGATGACAGTGCAGATGCAGGTTGTTTTTTAGATAGAACCATCTTGGTGTATGCTTAAATAAGGTTTATCTTTTTAGTAGGCCAGGTTTTTTGTCTTTTTAAAATCTTGTTGATTTCTATTCTTTATCTTACTATGTAATGAAATAACATCATAGAAATGTTTTAGAATATGTGCCTTTTGCAAAAAATATAAGTAATATATTTATCCATATTAGGTTTTTTTTATATCACAGCCAGTACTAGTTAAATTTTACTTCATGTTTGCTTTTATTTTTAAAATTAAAAATTTACAGAAATAGAGCAAAGTCTAAATCTGTCCAGGAATAAAAACAAAAATTTAAGTGTTCTTAAGTAGTTCATCAATTATTTTGTGCATATTTCAAGTTTAAGAATGCTGGCATTGTTTTTAATTAATCCATGATTTAAATTATAGACGCCTTAATTTATAATATGGATATTAATTTCGTTTATATTTTTAATGTACAGCATTTCTCCAAAAAAATCTGTAATGGAAAATAAGAAAAATGAATAATTGTTAGATTGTTTGGTAATATATCTTTATTAAATTTAAATTCAATTTCATTCAAATATGAGCCACTTTTTTAAACTAAATATAAATATTGGCACTTTGAAATGTATTTCGAAATAGAATACCTAATAAAGAAAGCTATATTGATGAAAAATCATTCCCCTTTTTCTATGTGACAGCTGCCGTACCAGTTTTAATTTGAAAGATCTTTTACACCTCTTACTTGGTGTATTTAGGTTTTGTTACGATTATTATTATGCTTTATTATTGGCCTTCTAGTTTCACTTAACTTAATTTTTGAAAATAAATTTTGATATTAGACCTAAATTGTAGTTTTCGTGTCATTCTAACCATCTCGATGAATAATACTATTTTTATGTTCCTTTACGTAGAGAACTGAAATCAAATATTTTAATTGTTGACCCTTCGAGACGTTAATTACACCTCGAGTTAGTTTTGTGAGTTAAGAAAAAACAATTTCAATTACCCGATCTATGTAAGTATAAAGCAAATGAACTCTAAAACATGGTGTTTGTATTTTCTGAAATCTCAATCGTAGACAGATTGCTAGTTAGAAGGACAACTTCCGGTTCTCTTTGTTAGAAAAAGTTGATGCTAAACGGAACGCTCAAGATTAATTACAATGTTTTGCATCTCTTCGGAAGCATCTACATTAGCTCCAAAATCCCTACTTTACTATAACAAAAAAGTCAGCGGAAGGGTAGTGTTATCATTTTTAGCAGGATTAACTACGCAAAAATTATAGTCATCAACGTGGTCTTTGGCTCTCACCAAATTTTTGGTACTGCAAATTTGACTTCACCTTATGTTTTTCACCTCGATACCAACCTGAAATAAATAAAGATAAAAATAACTACTAAAAATAGTTTACCTTCTAAACATCTTTTGCAATTACTGCAGGCAACATGTGTAGTCCAGGGTTTGTTTAGATTCCGAACAGCGCAGTTGGAATAAGCTTCGTAAGTTTTACAAAGCTTTTCACATGCGTTTAACTAAAATTTTATGTCTCGTACTTAAACGTAAACAGTTAATATTGTTCTTTATTACTTAAGTGACATCTGTAGACGCTGTGTGAAAGTTATGACCCCTTTTTTCGCGGTATGTTTAAATATACCAGAACTATTTAATAATTTTACGATAACTCAAAAAAAATTATCATTATCATAACTACCACAAAAGCAAACTTTATATGGAATATACGAGGGGAGTTCAACATATTCTCGGTATCGGGGTGAAGCTGTGGTTGTATATATAAATTGACTTATTTATCAAGTAATACTATTATTTTAGTGCATTCACGTAAAATTTCATATAAATGTGATTATTAATTCGCGTTTTATCTCTAGTTAAACAGAATCATAATGGCAACTGAGACGATGATGGTGAAAATTGAGCATCGCGCTGTAATTAAATTTCTCACTAAGCAAGGAAAAAGTCAAAAAACTATTCATGAAGAGATGGTGGCTGTTTACCAGGGTTCCGCACCTTCATTATCAACTGTGCAAAAGTGGTCAAGTTAGTTCAAGAGAGGCAGAGAGAGCATTGAAGATGACCCCCGCTCCGGCTACTGCTTGTACGGGAGAAAGCATCAAAGAAGTCGAAAAACTTGTTCTTGAGGATGCCCGAATAAAGGTGAAAATTATGGCAGAGATCACCAAGCTTTCAATTGGTACCATTCACACCATTCTTCATGACCATCTTAACCTTTCAAAGGTGAGTGCAAGGTGGGTGCCACGAATGCTCACAGCGCCTCTGAAAAAAGTGAGAATCGCATGCTGTACAGAGCTTTTGGAGATGTGTAGTGAGAACGCGGACGGTGTTATGGATCGAATTGTTACTGGGGACGAAACATGGGTACACCACTATGACCCTGAAAGCAAACAAGAGTCCATGCAGTGGCATAAAAAAGGAACAGACCCCCCGAAGAAGTTCAAAGTCACTCCGTCTGCCGGGAAGCTCATGGCCACAGTTTTTTGGGACTCAAAGGGAATCTTGCTCATTGAGTACAAAAAAAAAGGTGAAACCATCAACGCCACATCCTACGCTTCCACTTTGCATAATTTGCGGGAGGAAATTAAAAAGAAAAGACGGGGTAAACTCGCACCGGGTGTGTTGCTTCTTCATGACAACGCTCCTGTTCACACGGCGCGAGTTTCCAAGGCTGCTGCGCGAGATTGTGGTTTCGAAGAAATCCAACACCCACCCTGTAGTCCAGACCTTGCCCCTAGTGATTATTTCCTGTTTCCGGATTTGAAAAAATGTCTTCGTGGAAAAAGATTTTCGGATGATGAAGAACTCAAGTCGGCAATAAATGGGTATTTTGCAGAGAAAGAGGAAATTTATTTTTTTGAGGGTTTAAAAAAGCTTATCTCAAGATGTAACAAATGCATTGAATGACGCCCTCGTAGTTATTTTTCCTTTATTTTGGAGCATAATGAATAGAAAAATCGTAAAATAAATTTTAGGACAGAGACAGTTGTAGAGTTGTGATAATCAAATATTTATTTATAAAATAAAAATACCAAGAAGTAAATGAAAAATAGAAAAATTAATTCATGTTGTCTCCACACTTTTGACAGTATGTGGCAAATCTCCGAAACGAAAAAAGGTTGTTTATGAAAGAGCCTATTATTTTTTCGCTGTTCGGAATTGACAAGTAATTGTAGGTCTCTCTTTCCATATTAATAACGATTCGGGTAGTGTGTTCACGCGGGATACACGCTGAATTTCTAACGATCCTAGTTTCGCGAGTATTTAATTCTCTTTCGAACTTTTTTTTTAACTTAAAGTCTAAAAGCTATTCAAGGAACATCAGATCGAAGAATATCAAACATGCGACCTCTTTGACAATGGAATTCACTAAATGTTCCTTAGTAAAAACGTTGGTGTACAGATTTTCATTAGTTAAAAAATTAAATATTTGTTTTAAAGTGCATGAAAGTATATAAGGACATACCTGTATACACATAATCGTACATATTTGCACAAAAAATTACAATACTAATCCTAATTTATTCAATGCCATGATTGCTTTTATTTTCTTTAAGAGATTTTCAGAACTTCAATGGTATTAGCGGAAGAATCGCTTAAAGTTTGCCAATCAGATCGTTTTTCTTTGTTGAGATAATAATCTTGGACAAGTATTTGTACTGAAGGCAGCTGAGCTTCATCAAGTTGTAGTCGTTGTAATTTTGCTGATAAAGTAAATTACTTTTGTATCCGCAAAACTTAATGTAGACAATATCTTTTATCTGTGATGAGTATCTTTGCACTGATAACAGTTTTGCAAATCAATCTCAATTAATTCTACTGTACCTGCGTTACAATGCTTAACATACTCCTTAAAGATTTCAAAATAGTAATTTCTTTTTCTTTTTCTAAACTTTCAACCTGATTATGAAATGCATCAGCTAATGTGAGCGTACGTCAATATACCTAAGATGTATTTCGTTGACATTTGTTGTATTAGCAATTAATAGAAAAATCAGTCGATCATAGACCTCAGTGAAGTTTAGACGTGTTTCAGCTTGCGAGTGAGTAATAGAAGTAATATGAAAGACATTTGACAAATTTTATTAAGCTCCAATTGGCGCAGTGGCAGTGTTTTCGGTTGACAAATCACAGGTCGTTGGTTCGATTCCACTCCAAGTGTAACAAAAAGTTTTTTTTTTTAATTTTTAATTTAAAATAAAGATAAAAAATAAAAAGTGCGCAAACAGCATCACGCGATGCATTCCGGGGAGCGATCCGCAAAGCCAAGTCAGAAGATGACAATATGTTTGCATTTCTGGCGGCCTCTGAGTCACATGACGAAGAGGAGGAGGTAGAGGAAATTAGCTGGAGAAGCATAGAGCTTCTCCAGCAAAGAGTGCTAGCTATTAAAGCAAAAAAAATAGCAAGGAGAGAGAAGGAGCAGCTAGGAGAACTTTTCGATTCTCAACAACAACAGCAACTACGAGCAGAAAAAATAAACTCAACACATAACAACACAACAGAAACAACAAAAATCAAAACAGCAGCAAAACATACACAGGCTTAAAAAACAAATCAGCGGACACTACACCAACAGCAAGAACAACAACAGCAGCAGCAGAAGAGCCAGCAAGAACAACAGCGGAAACAACAGCAACAAAAGCAACCACAACAACAACAACAACAAAAGACATCTAAAACAAGGGTTCCACCTATAAACACGTACAAAATGGAACTTAAAGATACGATAAAACTGTGTAAGTCGGCCATAGGCAACAACTTTTTTATAAAAAGATTATCATTAGACAGGCATGTGATCCACTGTAACACAGTGGAGCGCTATCATAAAATAAAAATTTTACTGAAGGATTGGACGACGGAGTTCTTCTCCTACACCCCGAAGGGGGAGAAGCTGCAAACAATGCTGCTGACGGGGTTAGAACCGTCGACTGATCCGGAGGAGCTCCTTGCACTGCTGAAAGAGAAAGAGTGCAAAGAGCTCAAATTCGTGGGGGTCAAGCCATTTGTCACAGCTAGAGCCAAACGGGAGAAGCGGAAACTACCGTTTTTCCTGGTCCAGCTAAGTCCCACCAGCAATCTGGATGGTCTAAGGAGTATCAAAATCCTGGACTACCAGGTTGTACACTGGGAAAAATTGAAGAGGAGCGAAAACATTTTACAATGTGTTCGCTGCCAAAGGTTCGGGCACGCCGCGTCGAACTGCGAAATGCAGCCTCGATGCGTGAAGTGCGGAAAGAACCACAAGTCCGAGGAATGCGCTCTGAGTAAGGACGGAGCGTCTGAAAAAAGCCAACTCTCTTGTGCTTTATGTAGGAACACGGGACACACCGCAAATTATCGGGGTTGCCCCAAATTCCAGTACATCAAAAGAATAAATCTGGCCCGGCAGCAGAAAGTGGAAGTGAAACGTCCACCCGTGCATTTGCAAACACCAGCCGTTACTCCCCATGTTACCTACGCCCAAATGGCTGCAGGT
Source organism: Volucella bombylans (assembly GCA_949129095.1). Classification (NCBI taxonomy): domain Eukaryota; kingdom Metazoa; phylum Arthropoda; class Insecta; order Diptera; family Syrphidae; genus Volucella; species Volucella bombylans. The sequence continues at coordinate 52,362,501 of OX422142.1, read as the reverse complement.
AGGGGAAATGCGGCACAGCAAGTGAAGATTGCTTCTCAGGCCCCAGCGCCCAGAGCACCGGAACCAGTACTTGACATGCTAGTTATCTTGCTCTCTATCCAGGGGCAGATGGCTCAGTTACAACGTCATTTAACTGAACAGACCGCGCGGGTGAATCAAGTATACGCGCTGCTGCCTGGCCTAACGCACCTTTTGCCGTAATGGGTACGTACGTGGCGGAGCAAACCCTGAAGGTCCTTGCTGTGAATGTGAATTCACTGATAAGATTCGAACAACGAGCCGCACTATTTAAGTTGCTTAAAGACCAAGCCCCTGATGTGCTTTTGGTTAGCGAAACTAAGCTTACCAAGAGACACAAAATGAGGCACAGAAGATACAAAATAGTACGGAGAAACTGACCCAACTCCATTCAGGGAGGTGGCGTTGCAATTTTAGTACGAAAAGGTATAGGTTTTAAAAGAGTATACAGTCGTGTAGTACGTGGGTTCCAGGTGCTGGAAGCATGCATCGTGTATATCATAGATGAACTAACCTAGATGGCAAACTTTCCAGATATTGGAAAATTAAAACCGGTTTTCTACTGATCGCCCCTAACCGTGTGACTCTGTCTGTGAATACGTGTGAACTGTGATCAATGGCAATTTCCCTCCTTTTTTATACAAACCACGCCCATTTTAACCAATAAAACGTCATCCACATTACACACACTCGTGCAAATCGCTCTCATTCTAGCAATTTTACTTGTAAATTACTCTCATTCTAGCAAATTTTGACAAAGTTATAGAGATGCAAAAGTGTTGGAATCCACTTACAGTGAGTCTGTGCGAAAGTTAAGGGTTTGCAAAAGTATTAGTAGAATTTGACATCTAGGTTAGTTTATCTATGGTGTATATCCCTCTCAGTAGAGGAAAGCGGTTGTACGTGGTGTCTGTCTATGCACCTAAGGCTACTCACTTTATTCATCTCAGAGCTCGAGACACTTTTTCGATTCCTGAGGCTGGAATTGGAAGACAACTATTTTATTATCGGCGGAGATTTCAACGCCAAGCATAGTGATTGGGGAAATAATACACCACAAACTAGAGGGAACCTACTATTCAATTGGTGGGGTCAGCACAGTATAATGTATCGACTCGGGCTTGGGGTGACGGATAGTCCGTCATTTTCCGGACACGGGTCCTATTTTGATCTTCTGCTGTTCGACTCACGAATACAACTGACATGCACCAACCAACAAACTACAAACTGTCTACGCACTTTCGTGTATGACAGTGACCATTGCGGTCTCAGCACCGAAATAAATGTTCCCAATGAAATTGCGGAATTGGATGAGTCTGTCCAAAGGCATTCCTACAATTATAGTAGGGTGCGTTGGACACACTTCACCAGAACACTCTTCTCGAATTCGCTCTACCCACCGTCCAACAGAAATCTGTCAAACGAGAAGATTGCCAGGCATCTAAGACTAATGGACGAGCCAATCAAACGAACAATGGACAAAACTATACCGCGGTACCAACACACTGACGAAGAAGACTTATGCCGCAACGCATCTATTGACACATTGCATCGACATAAAAGTAGACTGCTGTCAAGACTAAAAACCTTATACAGTTTACTTACAGACATAACCTGGAGATCATGACACTGAAGTCGTCGATTAAAAACCTTCAAACATTAATAAAGGAAAATTACAGAAATTCTGTAAGTTTGTATTGGAACAATAAAATTCGGGCTGTAAACACCAGCAACCCGAATATGTTCCCGCAAATAAATAAAATATTGCGGAGAAATAATCAGAACGACCTTCCATGTCTTAAAATCGCCCGAACCACGAACAACGAACAAATACTGGTAGCAGCGGGCATAGATCCAAATGAGACTGTTGGTGATGACAACTCCTATGTGATCGAGGATCCGTAGGATCAGGTACAGGCTATAGGAGCGACTTTCCAGGAAGTGTACAAAGCAAATGTTATCACTGGCCCGAACCACGATCTGAAGAATCGAGTCCTTGTGCACAATTTCTACCTTCGAAATGAAATTGTGAATTGGCGATTCGAGAGCTCGGGTTTCACCCAGTTCAGTGACGAGAATATGGCAAATAATGTCATCACCAATGATAGGGTACTACACCCGTCCATTTCGCAGGAAGAGCTCCAAACGATCTTCGATTCACTTAGAAGTAAGAAGTCAGTGGGAACCGATGAAATACCGAACATTGTGCTTCGACATCTCCCTCTAGAAGCGGTGAACATTTATACCACCCTGTTTAATAATGCAATGAATAATGCACATTATCCAGCGCATTGGAAAACTGCGGTGGTACATCCCATCCCCAAAAGGGATAAAGACACTTCCAATCCGGCGAATCTCCGCTCGATCAGTCTTCTTCCAAACATCAGTAAGATTTTCGAGAAGGTGATTAATAGAGTCCTGACTAAGTGGGTTGAGGACAAAAATATAGTTTCGGATAATCAATTCGGTTTCAAGGCGGGGCATGATATCATTCATGCTGCGTCTAAACTGGTTTCTGATATCCAATGGAACTAAGGAAAGAAACAGTGCACTGGTGACTGCCTGATTGACTTGGAAAGGGCCTTCGATACCGTATGGTTAGAGGGACTCCTTTTCAAGCTGGATAGGTTGGGCATTAGTAAACCACTGCTGTATATTCTTTTTGATATGCTCTCCAGTAGACAGTTCATCCTGAAGAATGGCGATGTGACTTCTGCATCGTCTGGTCTGCAACAGGGTGCGGTGAATTCCCCGATCCTGTTCAACATTTCCACGAGTGATCTGAAAGGTTCACTTCACCATGCCATAGCGTACACAGACGACTTAATCGCGTACAGATCAGGTCCAAAGATTGAGATCATTAATATACTTTTACAGCGTGACTTCAACAAAATTAAGCGATATTGCGATGACTGGGGCCTCTAGGAAATTGACGAAAGTTCTTGATCGTGGGGCAGCACGGGCAGTCACTTGCTTGTCGAAATGTAGTCAGATACCTTGGGATCTGGCTAGATCAATTTCTGTGTTTTAACAAACATATAGATGTTGCTCTGGCCAGAGCCAAAGGTGCTTTCGCCCTTACAAAGAGACTGTTTTATAACAGCCAACTCGATGCGAGGGTGAAGGTAATTTGCTACATGGCCTTATCAGGCCCATGCTTGTATTTGGATGTCCCGTGTGGTTCAACGTGAGAGCAAGTTTATTGGAAAAAATTCGGGTGTTTGAAAGGGCTTGTCTTACGACTTTTCTTCGCTTATACAGAACACCGGAGTCTGAGTACATAAAATTCTATCCTTATGAGGTCTATACAATAGGGTGAACCTAATAAGACTGGACAATTTCGTCATTAAGGTGACTCGAAGGCACGTTGCAAGAGCAATGACCTCATCGAACAACCTGATCTCCGGGGGTTACTACCCCAATTATATGTATCACGAGAGAGTTCGCTTTGACGGCTTTATTCCTCCAGAAGCGTTCCCCTATCTAGATAGCAAAGGTCTGATCCAGAACAGATTGGCGGTGCCGCTAATCTTCCACATCGCTCGAACAGCTGCGGACAGGCGACACAACTACGACAGAGACGTCGCACATGGCAGTGCGGAGCGTCTCCGGTTCAGTAGGGCGGTAGCGAGTCGCGACATGAGGGAGGTTGCTCGGCAGCACCAACACTTTTGGTGGCTTGTTGAAGGGGAGGATGCTTCGTCGTCGAACTCCTCCAGTGATAGTTAGCTTCATATGAAGCAAGGTGGGACAGCTTAATTTTTGTTTTAGCCATGGTCGGCTTACATAGTTTTAGGTAGGTTTAAGTTAGATTTTGAGAAAAAAATATATATAAAATACAAAAAAAATAAAAAATAAAAATATAAAATGAAAAAAATATATATATGTACATATATATCCATATATATAGGTTATAACCACAGAAAGAAGTAAAAGCATTTTTTAATCTCTATATTTTATTTCTAACAAAGGAAATGCAACCACACTCATATTTTACTATCAAATATTCATATGATACCATTTCCTTTCATTGTCATTAAGATAAAACTCTGATATAAAGAACAAAGAAACAAAACGCTGACAAAGTCATTTGCACCTAAGATGAATTATGAAAAACACTGGCTATCTGCGATAGCACAAGTTAGTTCTTAAGTAACGCTTATACAATAAAGACTCAGAAATCAAGAGCTCCGCTCTTCGACTTCTTTTTAAAAAGTATTTTAAATAAAATACATTTATTTCTTATATATATATATGAAGTACATATATATTATGTATATAAATATATGCATGTAGATGTAAGTAGGTTAAGTAGATTAAGATTTAGTTTTAGGTAGTATGTAGGCTTTTAGTTTTAAGTTTTATAATAAAATTAAAATAGTCCATGTACTAAGTTTTTGAACATGTTTTCTTAGTTTAAGCTATAGTTAAGTCACTAAGTTATAAAATCCATCATACACGTAGAAAGACATAATTTTTAAGTATTATGTTTAACTTAGAGTGCCCGCAAGGGGCCAGTAAGTTAGTATAAGATAATTTTATGTTATTTAAGCTAATTTCTAAGCGTTTTTTGTCTAGCATGTAAGAGTAAATTAAGTAATATAAATAAAAATGCATACGAAAAAGCTAAACAGTGCCCAGCTTTTATTCTACGGCACGCAGTTGTCCACTTTACTAGTGTGCGTCTCTGTTATGGTGGACGAAAGCATAAAATTCTGCTTCTGAGAGAGATAAATTCATGGCAAATCACTCCAAATGCCAAATGGTCGTTTCTAATTACAATAATTTTGTTTAATTTTTAATTTTTACGAGTTAATTGATTGTATCGATTCGTGTACCGAGATTACTTTTTAACAATATTTAATTTTATATTTCTTTTTTTTTTAATTTATAAATATTTTACAAATATATATTCTCTTCTCTTGCTTAAAAAACCTTGCACAGCCTATCTATGGTATGTTAAGACAAAAAAAATTGCAGATACGATAACAAGAACAGGGTTTTTTTCAATAGATGCGCCCCAATTTGTTTTTAAAGTAAAAAGAGACGTGTTTAAAAGACCAATGAAATTTTTATTGAATTAAAATACTATTAATACTACTCGTATTAGTTATGGAATATGACATCACTGAAATGTCAATGAAATCAATTCTCCATGCCTATTTCGCCCTATTCGGCCGATATTCCAGCAATTTCACGTTGAATATTCGCCTCCAAAACGTTGAAAGTTACTGACTTGTTGGCATAGACTAGATATTTAATGTAGCGCCAAAGAAAATACGACGATCACCGGGCTTCTTCTTCAATAAGTCACCAGAAGTGGCACGCGCAGTGTGTCAAGTTGCATTATTCTTTTAAAACCACATATCCTCCAAACCCTCCAAGAACCGACTCTCCGGCATTATCCCTGAAAACATACGGCCCAGTGACATCTCCGGCATGAATACCACACCAAACAATCAATTTGTTCGTATACAATGGCTGCTGTTGGACTATTTCCGGTTGTTCACTTGGCCAAACGCGACAATTTTACTTTATAAAGCCATTTAACCAAAAATGTGTCTTTTTACTGATGATAATTTTTTGGCGAAAAAATTTGTCCTTCCATTTCCAATAGCACCGAATCAGTGAATGTTCGGAGTATATGGTGGTCTTGATCAATATGATCTTATACGGACGGATAGCAAAAGCTTTTCGCAGAATACTCGTATACCACATGGATGTTCTTCGATTCGAATTTTTTCACTAAACGCTAAGTTGTTTGCTTAAGTCCAATATCCTGCTCGCACTAGATTTTAGCGAGCTTATTCTCCACTTTTTTTCTCCACACCAAAGATATAAGCTCACTTTTTAAAATAGGATATAGATGGACAAAAAACATGTTAAAAAGAAATATCAGTGAAATTTAATTAGACTCAAAAAAAAAAACTTCAATTTGAAAGCAAGCAATTTACTTTTTATAAAATAATAATAAAATAATGAATAAATGAGACATTAAAGAGGATATTATAATAAGTTTAGCAGCTGAAAGCATTGCTATGGTAGCAAATAAAAGATGAAACCTTCCTTCTTTACGTGTTAGTCCGATTTTTTGAAACTTTGCAATAATATTTATGAACGAACATTAATTTTCTATAGTTCTTTCAGTCGAAGGATGGCAAATATAGAAATCAGAGCCCAAATTGAGGACGGAGCACCAGTTCATCCAGAGTTTAGCACTCAGAAAAGACTGCTCGACGCGAGAGCTGATAAGGCCCAAGGGAACCACCAGCCAGCTGAACTGGTTCCATCTAAAAGCAGCTCAGCCGAAATAGCTAAGCAAGAAACCCAAAAGTCGAAGGCGTCAGAAGACTCGTCCTCAAAGTCTAAGACCCCAGAAGCCAGCCAGTCCACTGAATAAGCTAAGAATGGTGAAAGTTCTGCCAACATATCCTTACAATAGATTTTACTATGGGATTAAGTTACATCCAAGTTAATCTACAGTACCGCCTCTGCAGTATTAAGTCATAGACTTATTAAGGATTACCTAGATCTAGCCTTTATACAGCAGCCGGACACATAAAAGGACTGGATAAGGGACCTCTCAGGTCAGTTACTCTACGATTCCGTAAGTGAAGGACGACCTGAAGAATATAACAGCTTGTTGAATTCCAGAACAAACAAATAAAGACATGGCAGCAAATAGTTGTGATACCCAATGAAGGCGGCAAGATAGATGCAGTATTATCATCATATATCACCCTGGCACGTTACTCTTCCGACCTGGACAATCCACCATTGCAAGGATTCATGGACTACTATGGCAGAAGGAGACTGCAGCTGACAATTGGATGTGATGCGAATGCCCACCATATAAACTAGGGCAGCTCAAATATCAACAAAAGAGGTGAGGCTCTTCTAGAATTCATTTACAAAAAATAAACTCAAACTAAGCTAAACTAAACCCTGCCTTTATAAACAGAATTAAGAAAGAATTCCTTGACCTCACCCTAAGCATACAATTTATAAAAAAAATTACTAGGAACTGGCAGGTTTCAACCGAAACATCGATCATCGAAGTTAACACGACGCACCTGACCTTGAACCCAATGCAAGGTAACAGACTGCACGGGAATTGCTGACACAGATTGTTTAGGTGCATACATGTTCCCAAGACAACAACAGAATGACATTGCATTGCACCGGGATAACGTTACGTCGCTCCGGATACACGCGCCGACATGAAATGCATGAGTCTGCATATTGGATGATGGGAACAGTGGTTTCCTATGGGAAACGAAGTAGCTCTTAGTTTAGTCTAAGTCTTGACTTGTGACGGGACAGTAATAATGTTGAATTTGATAATAATAAAGTTGAATTTATTTCGAGTAAGTCGAACAGTCGGGGAAGAGAATCCCCTTAAGGGATTCGTTAACTGGCGCCCGCGGAGGGACCGCTCCGGATACAACTTCCCCTTTTTTCCTTTGACATTCTCAGATCCTCTAACCAGGATACAGAGTCGATACGTTCCATTGAACGAAAAGCCCAGTTCCCACGAGATCACTGCGCTTATACATCGACTATTCAAGAGCATCCAATCGTACCCATGAGAACACGAATGGTAGAAAAAAGGGAATCAAGGGGATTCGTGTGAAGCAAATCGTGTCTTACTAGGTCGCGTGCATTTTAATCTTCGCATCCAAAAAGGATAACACGATCCTTCCGAAAGAGCGGTACCCAAAAGAAACGAATTTAAACGCTTAACTTTTTTTTTTCTCAACGCAGCGTGCTTCTATATGTACTCGTAAATCCTAGCAAAAAGAAATCGAATACTAAACAAACTTATACTATGTGCAGTGCTGTGAACTTCCTAATGCAAGAAATCCAAGAGAAAAGGAAGAAAAAAAATTAGTAAAAATTAACACGTTATAAATAATAAAAATTAATCTAGGCCTCTTCTTCAGATAAAAAATTATATCTAGAAGCAAAAATCAGTGGCAATTTGTACAAGCTACGTAAAAGAAATAAAAAGGAAAATATTGTGAAAATTGTATAGCTCTAGTGAGATTAAAAAATTGTAAAGGAAAAAAAAGCAATATAATAATATCCTAGTGAAACAAAAAATTGTAAAAAAGGAGAAAAAAATATTCTAATAATAATTTAATTAGAATCAATTTATTATAATTATAATTATTTAAAGTGCAGAACCCAAGTGCGAAATTGTAATTGCGAATTGTATTCAAGTAGTGAAATCCATACAATATAAGACTAGTGGGTAGTGTTGGTAAGTTAAAAAAAAGAGGTTAAATTAATATTAAAGTTTGCATTTGGCAACTACTTCCGTGGTAAGAGCGCAATTATAATAACTATTATATTATGGATGATATAAATAAATCTATAACCAATTTGACGGGGGCAGTTAATGCCATGTTAGGTCAGATAAGAGAGATAGATGCTCGGTTAAGGAGTATAGAAACAAGACCGGTATGCGAACTTGTGACCGTTGCTGAAATCGAACTATGTGCTCCTAGGAACGAGGCGGTTTTGAGGCACACCTCTCGTCTGCCAGACTGTGTAAAGGCGTTACAAGTCTTCAATGGGAATCCTACGCAGTATGTAACATGAGTGCATACTGTTGAGGGGATCCTAAAGGACTTTGAAATAGTAAGGGCTAAGCTCATGTACTCGTAACAACATATTAGGCAACAAATAAGGGTGCCTGCTGATGCGGCCTTGGTGTCATACAACATTTTTGATAATGATTGGCGAGCCATTAAATAGTGTCTCTCTCTACACAGAGACATGAGAACACTGGAGCACCAGTTGAACCAACTGTCTCAAAAAAACACGACATTAGACGAGTTCTATGCAGCGGTCAACCATTAACTCTCATTGATGATGAACAAAATCAAAACTGAATCATTCAGTGAAGAAACAGTGACAGCATTGGTGGAGACCTATAGGAATAGGGCCCTAGACGTTTTCATTCGTGACCTAGTCAGAATGCTTATAGTGCAAGGGCCTAGAACTCTACCTGAGGCTTTTTCAGCCTGTTTGGAAATCCAAAATTTGAATTATAGGAATCATATGATTCACAACTATGGTGCATCGAACACGATAACGGCATCCATTAATCAAATGTTTAGAAAAGAATTAAGGTCTGCACTACCGCAGAAAAAATTCCTCCATGCTACTCAACAATAACATTATTCGCCCCCAGTGAAGAGTAGGCCTCCGCCAAGACCAACAACACCAAAACCACTTGAAAAGATGAAGCTGGGGTCTACGCAGTCGCGCGATGTGAACTACGCAAATCGTCCTCGCGGTATGAATCCGTTTAAGAGGAGCACGCACTCTGATAGCTACCCAAAAAAACAACAGAGACTGTATCATGTAGAGGCACCTCAAGAATACTCTGATTTAAATCACGAGGAGATGGCATTGAACGGAACCCAGAAACCTGATTTAAATCGCAAGGAGTTGGCAGAGAACGAAGCCTGCGACGAAGTAAATTTTATGAAGAACGGCCGTCCATATTTAGAATATATCACCGGGGAGGGGCTTCCCTCAGCTTCCTCGTTGACACGAGAGCTAACAAAAATTTCTTTTCCCCATCCCTAGTTAAGAAAACATCATCTCGTCCCACTCATCTGGTTCATCCTTTCTATGTGCGTTCAGCTGGTAGCAACATTAAGGTACAAGGCAAAGTCTGTGGTAGGTTTTTCCAGTCCATCGGCAATGACACACTGCTAATATTTTACATATTGCCCGGTCTAAATTCCTTCGATGGAATCATTGGGGATGATTCTCTTAAAGAATTTGAGGCGGTTATTGACCGCAGTGAAAAACATTAAGACTAAATCCGAACATAAACGTCCCATTGAAGGTAAAAATCTCGGGAGAAATAAATCTACTTCTTAACAAAAATCTTTTCGAACAAACCAAAAGTAAGCTTCGTCGACTAATAAAAACCTATGAACCTCTCTTCGGACCTGTTAGTGCAAGTAAAACCGCAAAAACGAAAATAGAGGCAGAAATTAAGACTAATACCGATGAGCCGATTTATAGCAAATACTATCCGTACCCTGCTAATATGAGGGAAACAGTAAAGGAACTCCTAGCAGAAAGAATAATACGTCACTCAAAAAGTCCCTATAATTCCCCTATTTGGGTTGTCCCAAAGAAAGTCAAACCATCAGGCGAGAAACAGTATAGGATGGTGATTGACTATAAGAGGTTAAACGCCGTTACAGCTTCAGATACACACCCAATCCCAAACATCAATTTTACGACTTCCAATTTGGACAGAGCAAGCTATTTCACTACGATGGATCTCACCTCGGGGTTTCACCAGATTACAATGAAACCCAGTGACGTGCCAAAGACAGCCTTCTCCACTGCGAATGGCAAGTATGAATTCCTGAGAATGCGTTTTGGGCTTAAAAATGCGCCCGCTATCTTCCAGAGGATGATAGACGACGTGCTGAAGGAATACATCGGGAAGATTTGTTACGTCTACATCAACGACGTAATTATCTTCGGCCATGACGAGGATGATCATCTTAAGAAGGTAGAAATGGTATTCGCGAAACTCCAGGAAGCAAACTTAAAAGTAAACCTTGAGAAAACTAACTTTATGAAATCTGAGGTCGAATTTCTTGGTTATATCATAACCCGCGACGGCATAAAGGCCGATCCGAGGAAAGTAGCAGCAATCGAAAAGTTACTTCCCCCAGAAAATCTCAAGGAGTTGAAGAGCTTCTTAGGGCTCACGTCCTATTACAGAAAATTCTTAAGGGATTATGCCAGAGTAGGTAAACCCCTGACGAATCTAACACGAGGTGAGAATGCTCACATCAAGGCGAGTCAATCCAGGAAGGTGAAAATCACATTCAAGGAGGAAGCATTGCAGGCTTTCAACGACTTGAAGACGCTGCTAATGTCATCGGGAATCTTGTTCTTCCCCGACTTCGAATAGCCGTTCAACTTGTCTCAAGGGGACGCGGCTTCAGATCGACCAATCGCCTACATCTCTCGTTCCTTGAGCAAAACTGAAGTAAGTCTCTTCGACGAACGAAAAGGAGATGCTGGCAATTGTATGGGCCCTGGATAATTTAAGATCTTATCTCTATGGGGCAAAAAAGATCCGAATTCATACTGATCACCAACCTCTAACTTTCGCACTCAGCAACAGAAATTTTAAAGCGAAGTGGCAGATGCACTCTTCGAACTCAAATCCAACATCAACTTAACCGATTCATTACAGGCTGAACCAACACAAAGTGATGATGATTCTAATGAAAACTCCCCAACTGAAACTGCCAGCGAGAATAACGGTATTCACACTGAGACTGTCAGTCAGATTATTGTCAAAATCGGTAGAGGCCTATAAATTCTAGAGGAGCCTCACCCGGGCTTTACTCGACACTACCTTGCTATAGATAACCAAGATAGAAGGAAACTGATTGATTTTATCAAAGCTAAACTGAGACCAAACATCAACGGTATCAAAATACCGGAAACACATCTTCAACTGCTTCAGGCAATATGCCTGGAACAAGTTTACAAAGATATTGCACTACTTCACTATCCCAAAAATATCGATCACAGACAATGAGCGAAGTTTCTTAAGTCCTATTATCCTCAACTTCATCGAACTATTGGCATTAAACACTACCAAACGCCCGTCTACCGCAGTGAAGTGAATGGTGAAGGGGAGAGACTTCACTCCATCATACTGGAAATATATCGTTGCCTAAAATGGAACATAAAGACTTACGACTTAAAGAACTAATGAATATCGCAGTTGACAGATATAACAACAGCATTCATTCTGTCACCAAAAAGAAATCTTCAGATATTTTTCTCAATGGGACCCAGCGTATAAACTACCAAAAAATTTTTAGGATATCGTATTAGAGTAAACAATGGTTGCGAAATGACATAGAAAGGAAACAAAAAATGAGCCTGCTTAGATTTAATAAGAAAAAAACAAGTCCAAAAAAATATAATAAGGGAGACATAATGTATACTGCATGCAAGGGAATTCTTGCGAAAAATAAACCCTTATACCGAAAGGAGGTTTTTGCCAATGATAGTAAAGTGAGTGTCCTCACAACCTCTGGGCGTAGAATACATAAAGCTCACCTTAAAAATGTTCAGAATAAGCTAGAACACCACTAAATTAAGAATATAAGAATATAATAATATTAAAAGTAAAATTCACTAATTTAATGAATCGTAGTTAATACAAATTACTAAATTAAAATTACGATGCAATGTATAAAAGATATATATAAGTGTATTACAACACTTGGGGATAGCACTACAGAAAAAGTTATTTTTTGTCTGTAGAAACGATTACTACGAATTGCATATCGAATTATGTATTGATGGTTATAAAACTACATTTTGTAAGAAAAATTAAAACCGGAAATTTGTACCTCTATGTAAGAGTTTTCTTAGTTTCATGAAAAGATCCACAACAGGAAGCTTTTACTTGCATCCCTATTTTCAGAACTGCTTCCATACCGTCCTAGGCTATCAGCTATTTAGCTATCATTCACCAATCGTCACTATAAAGGTAGGCAAGGGGTGAATTGTTAACAGACACTTTAAATTGGTTCATGTCATTAATTTAACTCAATTCGAGGACCTAGTGCAAAGTATTAACAAATCAATAACCGGGAACTCCTCAACGGAAAAGAGGACCACAATTAAATTTTACCTCAACAAAACGAATGACAGATTGTCCTCGCTTAGAGGAGAAAAACATCGAACCACCAGATCTATCAACTGGACCGGATCGGCATGTAAGTGTGTTGCAGGGAACCCTGATGCTGGAATAGAGTAATTTCCAATGAGGAACACATTGTAGCTAACAATAACCAACAATACAAAATCAATACCCGACTCTTTAGTACCTGAGAGGAGACTACGAAGAAGCTTAATTGGATGATTTAATAATGGGATTAAATCAACCTTGGTTGGACGATATGAACAAGATATCCTGAATGAGGTTATTGTAATAAAGGACGAGATTAACGAAATAGTACGCGCCTGCCAAATGGCAAAAAGTTGTACCGCAAACACGAACCTCTTGGACAAAGAAGAAATAAGTAGAAAAGTAGAATAATTGGTGAAATGGAAACTTCACCGTATGTCAACACAATTGAAGCCATAGAAAACGGATCGCCATCCGTATACACAAATGGATCACTTCTCCTTTATGCCCTCTCTATGCCAAAAGTAAAAAGTGACGAATTTAACCTACTTTCAACCAAAGCATCGATTTCAGACGGTCTACAGATCGACATGGATTACGATAGAATCCTAATTAATCATCAGGAGACCTATGGGATCATCGGTGAATGCCATTCTATTAATAGTCAGATTATCTGTAATACCAAATCAATACAAAACTTGAGGAGGGCAGCTGTGTACCAAGGCTTTTAAAAGGAGGACAGACAGACACTAGAGATAATCGAACTAATCAAAGAAGACAAAATTTGCCTTACTAACTTCATTGGCAACTGACCTCCGAAAACAATTCAAGGGTCCTTAATGGTATCTACGTGATCCAATTGAGATTATCAAACAATCAAATTGAAGAATAGAACATTTACAAGCTCTTGACGAACATCACAAAACGGGTACAAAAGATTGACTTGGAATATATGCACAGCATCAGCGTAAGGAACATTGCTCAGTTGAAGGACCTAAGCTACATACCTTTCCTTAACAAATGTGGGGATCGTCATAATAGTAGCAGCCGTAGCCTGGATTGTCTGGCGAAAAATCCATCTTGGTCCTAATCTACCTTCTGTGAATCTGCATAATGTCGTGCTTGATCCCAGGGACGATTCAGGAAATCAAAGAGTAACCGCATCGCATTCGTCCCGAATCTTCTGCATCTGACGTCACACATGATCTACGGGACGTAGATCTCGAAGGAGGGAGGAGTTAACACGATGCACTTGACCCTGAATTCAAGGCAAGGTAACAGACTGCACGGGAACTGCTGTTCAGGTGCATAAATTTCGGAGTCTTATAGACAGCCTAGACCCACAGATTGCGACACATATAACCTAGAACACATGGAATCCATGGGAAATTGCAATAAAAGTATTATAGAACAAAACTTGGTTGCGCAAGTCTCAACGCTGCAATTCAATCCGCATATCATTAGGCTTTCCACACAAAGAAATTTCAGTCTACTCCATGGTGGAATAATAAACTCGCCAAATAAAGAATATACAACAGAAAGATTTTTAAAAGAAAATGGGCAATCAATTCATTTGACGCATTCATAGCCTCTGGTGAAGATGTAATTTTCCTAGCAATCCTCCAAAAATTTATTACACAAACATGCTCAGAACCAGTTATGCCTGGGGTTACATACCAAAAAGCTGGAAAGAGGTAACGGTTAAGTTCATACCCAAATCAGATAGCAGACCAATTAATCTACCCAGATCATACAGCTTCACCTCGTTTTTCTTAAAAACAATGGCAAAAGTTCCAGATAGACATATCAGGGATGGTCCACTACATATGTAGGAATCCGCTTCACAAAAACCAATATGCATATCAATCAGGAAAATCGACAACGCATGGTCTACAGAAACTCATCACAAAGATTGAAAAATACTTCAGAGACAAAGAAATTGCGGTGGCCTGCTTCCTTGACTTCGTTGGAAATTGGACAAACCTAAATATTCAACAGGTTTTGGTGAAACAATAAAGTTTTCTAGTGAACCGAAATTAATAGGGGTTACCGTGTAACAAAAACGCATTTGGAACACACATATAAAAAAAAATGTAAATATTGTAACAGACAACTGTCTGAAAGAGTATAACTTCAACCATAACTTCAAGGTTACATTACCTGATCGATAGAACTCGGAACAGAATAAACCCTTCTTCAAAAGTGATTCACTGGTATGGTACACCGATGGATCCAAAAAAGACGAAGGAGTTTAATAACGAAGGTATATATGGAGAAACTACCAATTCCTCACTGTGCGTAAGTACGGACAGTAGCATCTTTGTATATGAAGCTGAGCTATACGCAATACAGTTCTGCGGATTCGAAGACTTTTCGGATCGGATCATTGGTGTCCATCCGCCACCCATAACTCAGCCACTCATCCATTTTTGATAAAGTCCATGCCTCTGCGGATAGAGCAAGACTGGGATTATTAAGGTCTTATATAGGCTCACTTTACTCACTTACGAGGCTGTTCAATTGCCTTCTGAACCCAAAGAAGAAGCGATTGGCAAAAGTTATTCTTCGTTTCATTACAGCACTGGTGTCGTTGTCGGAATTAATAGCGGGCCTGAGTAGACAAAGTCCTTAACTATTATATTTCAAAGTTATCGTCAAGCGTTTCTGCTGTTTCGAACATACCCTGTCGTCGATAGAAGGACCCTAGGTTCTTAACCGTTGGTGAGTCAACCTTTGCAGCTTTATGCCAGCCCCCATATTCAGAGTAAGGTTTATTTTCACGATTGCCCCATTCTTGTTCTTCGGTAACTTGAAAATTCGTGTCAGTTTTGGTTTGCCCAAATATATTGCTTATAGCGTAATAATAAACAGATCTGAGATATAAATACAATAATACTAAGCTGAAAAAAACTCTTGGGTATTTTTGTAAGCCAAATAGGCATTTTATTGTTAACAATGTGATCTTAGTTCCGGACATGTGATCTTATGGCTGGCAGGAGCTGTACCTGACCAGGATTATTCTGTCCGGCAATTGAGTTCTTTTTCGAGCTGCACTTGAAGATTGTCACTTAAAAAAATTGCTGCAACTGAGGTTGAAAATAACACATCTTTTTAGTAGGTGTTCTATGAAAAATAAAAACAGCCACGTAGATTTTTAAATGTGACATGACATGCTGATCAGCTTAGCAATATACACTTTTCGCACAAAAAATTGAAAAAGTTCCAAATTCATAAAAATGGCACAACAAGAATTGTGAAAATGTGAAAATCAAAACTTAAACTAAATAGTACATATTGTAACATATGTAGGGTATTCGAATAAAATTCGAATATGACAATAAAAAATTAAAACAAGTCCAATTGAGACAAAGGAGACATATTTTATCGACTACGCAGTAACATTTATAAAAATATACATTTTCCAGCAATTTTGAAAATAGATTGTGTAGGTCTACTGAAGTACCAAAACAAATTTAGCAAATCTGGATGGATGTTGCTGCCGTCCTTAGATTTTCACAGTAAGCTAACAATCCTAATGTGTATTGGGTTGTACCACATGAAATGTCCGATCTTATAATAAAAATTTAAGAGCCAATATTATTTTTCCGTAAATTTTTATTCAATCAAAATAGGATTCTTCGTACAAGTGCTGACTTTTTGAGGCAATGAAATCTTCAAAGGCTTTTATGACCTCTGCTCGGTTTTGAAAGACCTTCTGCCGGCAAAATGAATCCATGGTAATCCGTTGAGGAAATATCAGGAGAGTACGGTGGATGCGGAAGAATTTCAAATCCCAAATGCAAGAGTTTTTGCACCGTTACTTGTGAGGTATGTTGTCTAGCATTGTCATGCAAAAGGATCGGACCGTGCCTATTGACCAACGCAGGTTACCTCTCAGCCAATTTGCCATGCAATATGTCGATTTCCTCACAATATTTGATAGTGTTTATCGTTTCTCCTGGTTGAAGAAATGAAAAGTGGATTGGTCCCTTCGATGTCCACCAAAATGTCTCCATAACTTTTTTTCGGTGAATATCGGGCTTAGGGGTGTATTTTGATTTTTCATCTGCATCCAACCACTGCCCAGATCTTCTACGATTATCATACAGTATCCAATTTTTATCACAGGTGATCCGGTGCAAAAACGGTTCACTTTGGTTTCTTAATGTAAGCGATGCGCAGATTTCCAGCCACCGTAGCTTTTGGGATTCGTTCAGTTCATGGGATCTTCACTTATCGAGTTTCTTTACCTTTCCTATGAGCGAAAGGAGTCGACTTATTATCATTGGGGATACTCCCATGCTTTGTGCAATCTCCCGCCCCGATTTCGTTGGGTCCGCATTCACCGTTGTTCTTAAAACATCGTCGTCAACTAAGGTTTCCGGCTTCCCACGTGGTTCATTTTCGAGGCTGAAATCTCCCGAACGGAACTTTCCAAACCAATCATTAATGTTTTTTATTCCCAATGACGCATTATGGCCCACTTTAAATACGTAAAGGAAGATGCGTGACGATGAGATTAGCCTTAGATCGCGAGGATGGTGCTAAATGGCTACGTTCTATGAAGGCGGAGTATGAGGGACTAATGTTAAATGGTACACGGGAGCTTACTGCTCTGCCTATTAATCGTAAAGCAATCAAGTCGAAGTGGGTGTTTAATATCAAACGAATCAGCATGTAGGAGTAGAGCGATATAAATCTAGATTGGTGGCAAAAGGATGCAGCCAGAAATTTGGTGTTGACTACAGAGAGACATTTTCTCCGGTCGTCCGCTACTCATCCATTCGGCTAATTTTAGCATTATCAGCAGAGCTGAATCTATTCGCCCATCAGTTAGACGTGACCTCGGCTTACCTCAACGGAGTGCTCCAAGAGGAGGTTTATATGCAGCAGCCAGAAGGCTTCATCGACAAGAAAAATTCTCATTTGGTGTGTAAGTTGAGAAAAACTATATACGGGCTAAAACAGTCTGGACGGGAATGGAACAGAGAAATAGACAGTGATTTAAGGCGAATCGGATTTCTGAGGTGTAACGGAGACTCATGCGTATATACGATGAACGAGGGGAAATCTGTAAACATGGTGGCAGTGTATGTTGACGACATCTTGCTGGCGTGTTCGAGTCTGGAAAAACTGGAAAAAATAAAAAATCTGATCAGTCTACAATTTTATGTCGTTGATAAAGGTCCAGCCGAACATTTTCTAGGAATGGAAATCAACAGAAAAGAAAACTCCATGTAAATTTCGTCGAAGCAGTTCATTAAAAGCTTACTCCTCGATATGGGCATGGAAGAGTGCAGGTCCTGTAGTACTCCTTTGGATCCTGGCAGCAAATTTAAAAAATGTGTGGACTGCACCTGTAAAAGGCACCTGCAACTGTAAAAAGGTCGATCCAAAGCAGTACCAGTCGATCATCGGCTCATTAATGTATTTGAGCATTTCAACGCGGCCCGACATTATGAATTCAGTGTGCAAGCTTGCACAATTCAATGTCAATCCACACATGGAGCACTTGAACGCTGCAAAACACATCATAAGGTACTTGAAAACTGCTTTAAATTTGAAATTGGTGTATTTTCAGAGTGGGGAGAGACTTCGGGCATTCACAGATGCTGACTGGGCTGGCAGTTGCGACGATAGAAAATCTTTCACTGGATATGCGGTTTTCTTGGCAGGTGCGGCTATCAATTGGGAAAGTCGCAAGCAAAAATCCGTTGCACTCAGCAGCACTGAGGCCGAATATGTTGCCCTATCATCAGCTGCGAAGGAAGTCACCCACTTGAAGACCCCCTTGAACGACTTGGGTTTTCCAAACTTAGTAAGGGGCCCAATAGAACTCTTTGGTGATAATTTGAGTGCACAACAAATCGTCAAAAACCCTGTGCACCACTCACGGACAAAACACATTGACATTTAGTTTCATCACGTCCGTGACCTGTCAGAAAAGAAAGTTATCGTAGTGAAATATATCCCTACTGAGAGATGGTTGCAGATATTCTCACCAAAAATCTTATGAAATCAAAGTATTGTAATTTTGTTAATAACTTAGGTCTTATTTGATTTATAAATATTTGAAAGATACGTATAGTTTTGAGGGCAAGTGTTAGTATTAGTTTATCGATACATAATATATTCAAATCTGTACTTCTCTTTATACTTACAAATATGTTTGTATTATACATATATAATAAAATCTCTATATTACATGTACCACTTTGCCTTCTCTTTTCTCATAGTTGTTTTATATAAACATGAACTGGAATTGAAACATAACCATTCTATTTGCAACTTACTCGTATACAATTTGAATTTAGTCGTAATTAAACTTTATAAAATAAAGGTCTTGTCTTTTTCTTTTTATCCCTAACAAGTACATTAGAAATGATATGTCTTAAAACATTGAATTGCAAAGCTAAGCTCCTGATGCTGATTGATCAGTTGTAACAGCTTCCAGTGTTCTCTCATCAGCCGAAATCCTTCTCACTTGTGGAGCTCCCGCATTCGGTCGTGTATTTAAAATTGATCCCGTTTCACGAAGCCTTGGATATAGATTTTCAAATACTCCTTTACTAGGAAGTGCGCACTAGTTGAACTTGCATTGGACAGCCCATAAACGTAAATACTGTCTACGTATTCTTAGTTTGTAAATTCAGACATTTCAAATTGCGTTTCTGAGCAACTGCAAACAAATAAGGAAATGAGGGTTTTGACAGGTAGTAAAATAAAAGAGCACGCTTTAAAATTCTTTAATAGCTATGCTAGTTTAAAAAAATATCGGAAAATTAGTAATTAAAAACGTTGGTAAAAAATCATAAATTCCTTTTTTACCTGTTGCATGTTTTGTGCAAACTTGATGATGATTTTTTTTATTATTTTTACTTTCATAGGAAAAAAATAGTAAAACGTTATGTTAATTAGGCATTTTCTGGAGAAAAGTAACTCCAAAGTCAAAAATTAACATGTGCAATGAAAATGGAACAGGCTTAGAAATTGGATATCTGCAGACTCAAACAAGATATCAACTATATTGGAATGCAGTTAAAAAAAAGCAAGTATTTCCTCTAAAAACAAAGTTTTAAACGAGGTTTCTCCCACTAGTACTAACAGAGCAATTTCCGTTAACATGGGTCAGGGTACACCGAAATAATTCTTTTCTTAAATCCTCGATAAATGCTGCTAACATTGGAGATAAATAAACCCTTGTTGTAGAACGATTTAATTCTTAGAATAAAATTAGCCTTGGAATCCTTTCTCAAATTATCGTTGACGAATTACCGGACACCCTGTATATACATATATATGTATGTATTTATTTATTTATATTTAAATAGTTTACAAAAAAATTAATTCATAAACTATTTTTTTAAGACATTTGGACATCAAGGCCATGTGATGTCGTCGTTTCATAGTTAATATTTTACATGAAACTAATAGATATACCTACTACATATTTTTTTTTATTATTATTTATTATATGTCGTTAAATTTAAGATGACGAGATGTGGCTTCTTTGATAAGTTGAAGGGTTTGAGCCTTTGCTGGGTTCAGAACTTCGGCTAGTTGCTGTTCGATATGTTCAAGGTCATGGGTACGTTTGGAAATTGGGCAGGTGACCATAATATGCCAAATTGTAAGAGCCCTTCCACAATTTTGACTTTCCTCGGGTGTTTCTCGATTGTTGTGAAAAGGGTTCTACCCTGGTTCGCAACAGTCTTATGCCGTCTCTGCTGAAAGTTTTATTGTATGGAATACAAGTATGACGATTGTGGTGCGTTCGAAGAAATGTTTGTAGGATTTCCACTCCTCGGCTGTCTCCTTTTCCTGAATTCCTCTGAAGATTCTCCTGGGGAGCTGATAAGAGTTGGGGGTTGTTACTATCAAAGGGTATTTGATTGTTTCTTTTGCGGCTGAGTCTGCAAACCCTTAGTTCCGACGTGTGCGGGTACCCATGCTAAGGATAGATTCTACTACTCCTGATGTATTCTAGGGAGGGGAACTTGTTTAATCCACTTCGCTTTAAAATGCTTAAATTGTCAGTGAAAATAATAGTTTTCTCTGACCAAGTCTGTGCGAACGAAACCCCTTTTTCGATAGCCGTTAGTTCAGCTCTGTAACAGCCGGCTAGTTCTGGAAGGAGTCCTCTCTGGATGATTTTGGTTTCTCCGTCTTTGTTAAGCTCAATCACAGCGTAGGTAGATTTATTGTCCTAGCACGAGCTGTAGGTGTATAAAAATCGGAATGCGTTCGAAGAACCAATCATATCTAGGTGTAGAGCTTGAAACAATTTATCCGGTGTCTCGTTTTTCCTGTATATTTCCAAAGGGGATTTAATTTTCAAAGGTGGAGGGGGATTAAAATCAGTCTCTGAAAGGGTGTTAGGGAGGCATAAATGTTGGTTACATACTCGTAGTACGGACACAATGTTGCTTATAGCGAGACATTTTTAAACTGGAAATTCCATTTAAGATTTCCGCTGAACCAAACTCCTAGTATTTTGAGTTGTCTCTGGAGAGTAATTGAACATCCACGAAGGATGACCGACGACGTTGTACATTTTCTTTTTCTACAAACGTGGAGAGCTTCTGTTTTGGTTGGTGGGAGTATTGCCTCTCTTTCTTGTGCCCAATTACAAATAGCTGAGTCTGCTTCTTCTAAAATTTGTTTGACCCAAATTGGATCCCCTGAAGCTAAAGCATAGATGTTAGATTCCTATGAAGTCAAGGCTATATCTTGGAGTTGCAAGTTTGGTGATTAGTGAGTCAATGTAGGCGTTGTATATAACCACTGATAGTGGCGATCCTTGTGGATTCCCGTTTTCAAGCTTAACTGAGGAGGAGTTATAACCGTTAGCGTTAACGTGAAATTTTCTTTCGGTAAAAAAGGTTGAACTACTCGTACTTTTAGGATCTTTTTCGGGACTCCCCATGAATTCAGCTGATTAATGGCTGGGAAAACCAAGACTCTATCAAAATCTTTTTCTAGATCCCAAGACATGATACTATGCTTGGTTCCGGATAAGTTTTCAGTGATTTTGTGTTCTAATAGGTGTAAAAGTGTCTGAACTCCTCTGTTGGGTTTAAAAGCGTGTTGTCCTGGGTGCATCTTTTTCTCCATTGTCCAACCGATTCGTCTTGCAAGGATTTTCTCAAAAATGTTGGAGAGAACAGGAAGAAGTGAGATTGGCTGAAATTCTTCGAAAGAATGACAGTTATGTGACTTTTTGGGTATAGGTTTTAGCTTTGCCCGCTTCCAGTCGTGTGGAAAGTTCCCAGTATTTATGATGTTGTTTATGTCCGCACTATACCCTTTCCATTAATCTGCGAAAGTGTTAGCTATGACCTCCGGGTCATTTTGAAGGTTATGACCTATGAACATATATGGAAAATCTTGAGGTGGCTTCGAGGTACGAATTGATCTAATTTTGCTCCACAATGTTTTTAGGTCCATAGACGGATTTTCATCGAAGTTTTCCGCAAGTTTTCCTATAAAGAATGCAGTTATCGGTAGTTGGGCTTTTTCGTACCTTAACCCAGACTGGATTTGACCTGTGACCTTTATGTTTGGTTACCGGAATGCTTTTCGATGCTGCTATTTTGATAATTTTTTTAATTTTTTCAGCTTCCTGGTTAGTGTTGAGTGATTGAACAGATTTTAGTTTGCCATATTTTCTTTAAAACGTGTTTGAAATTTTTTGGCAATCTTCTATCTGGCGTTCGTATAATAACTGGTATATGATCTCTGCTCTCCGAACCCGAAGGTTCAACCTCCCAGTGAAGCAAAGGAGCAATATGTCCAGATGCAGGAGATACATCTTTCGCCGTAACTTCACGCCGTATCTTCCTAGTGCTAAAAAATGTAGGTGACCCATCATTAAGGATGACTAGATTATGATCGTTGGCAAAATTTTCAATCCAGAGAGATTTGGTTTTATTTTGAACCCCATAATATATTTTGTGCATATTTGTTTTAATTTCAATTGTTTGATGGAGCAGGTTAGAAGAGGATGTAACGTGTGATACTATAGGTAAATTTTTTTTACAAGAAAACCTATACCAGCTTTTGCATAACGGTAATCTTTGTTATGGGGAAAAGGTTGGTAATTTTTTAATTTAAAATGTTTTTGTATTCGTTGTAATGTGGGTTTCTTGAAGTGCTATTATGTCTGGATTATATTTATTTATTAATCGTTCTAGAGTATGTTTGTTATTAAGAAAGCCTTGAAGGTTCCATTGGAGGATGAATAGGTCAATATCCAATAGAGCCATTATTATTGTTCATGATATTCTACATTTGATGTGGGTGGTGTATTGCAGGTATTGCGGAATTGAGAGAGAGTGGGAATTTGGGCGTGTGAGTGTTTTGATGTATGAGCGGTGTGCTCTGAATCAATACCAATTGATTCAGAATCAGTTTCTATTTGATTTACATAACTTATGGAAGAAGGTTGCTGTGACTTATCTTCTGTGGGAAGAAAAAAGGGGAGTGTTTTTTGTGGTCCATCGAAAGCGTTTGGTGGGAGTCGTTTTTTAGTTGCATGTGGTTCATGTTCGATGTTGGTTTGCAGTGGTAGGCTGTTCTTTGACCTGCTTTGGAGTTGTTGTGTTTCATTATCAGTAGTATTAATTTCCTTTGGAGCTGTTTAATGTGCGATTGGTTCGATGTTTGAAGAGTCTCTTTGCTGAGTTGCTGATTAGCACGTTATTGTCAGAGAGTGTAGTGGAGCTGGTGAAGTTGGCGGTTTTCAATTAGTTTTGATTCTCTAAGCGTATTTTAATTATTTCCGGTACAGTCAGGTTTCTACCATTTCGCTTTTTATGTGGTGGGGGGGGACCAGCAGTCTTTACCAACAATAGAATTGGTGCAGCGGTTTTTGGTGTGCCCTAGCTTTTGGCATGACACACAGCCCATGGGGTTAGGTATGAATTCATCGACTTTGCTGTTAATCCAACCGAATTTGATGGCTTGTGGACGGCGAATTAAATCAAGAGTAATAATGGCTGAGCCTGTAGGTACAATAGCATCTTTCTCTTTTTTCATCATCTTCCTTACTTCCGTTAATTTGAACTTTTTGAGGTCTTCCAGTAGTTCAGCTTCTGGTATATCAATAATATGTGGCGAATAGATTCTACCTTGGAGAGAGATTAGATTGACATGGTTCGATACTTTTCCGGAAAACGAATCAATGAGTTTTGCCTTTAGGAATTTGTCTGCGGTTGGAACATTTAGGACTTTGAGAAGTAAGCCTCCCGATCTCGTTGCTTTGACCTCTAAAATGTCTTTTGAAATGTGGTTCAAGCCGCAACTTACTCGGAATGGATTATATGATGCGAGTGGACGCAGATTTCCTCCTATTTTTTCTGTTCCACTGATAACAATATAGCGTGGTATGTTAGTGTCATTAGTAATCACTGGTAATTGAGGAAAATCGTTTTCTACCAATTTTCGTTAGCCTTATTTCTTATTCCGGTTTAAATCCACTTCTGGTTGAAGGTCGTTAAAATATATTTCGCTCACCGAGGGAAAGGGTAAACAAATTATGTAAAAAGACACACAAAAGCCTTGACTTTACTCTTCACACACTCAGAAATAATTCTTCCCAATAAAAACACGTCTTTAAACGGCGATCGCCTGTTGAGGACTGATGTATGTATTAATTAGATGTGATTAAGAATTATTTTTAGGCAGTCTGTAGGCTTTTAGTTTTAAGTTTTATATTAAATGAAAAAAAAGAGTCCATTCACTAAGTTTTTACTTAAGATTTATTTCCACTGATCGAGAGAAAGACTTACCCCTGACTAGATAATTTCCTTGTGCTGTTAAGGAAATCGACTCATCCTTTACCTTTACTCCTCATGCTGATGCTGATGAGGAGTTACATGTAGTGAGTATATTGTTCGTTGTAGGTTTCATAATCTGCTCTAGGTACAAAAGTGTCTTGTGTTTCTTGTCACACATTTTGCAACCTCTGGAGGAGCATTTCGAAGATGTGTGTCCATCCGTTAGGCAATTTATTTAGTCATTTGCAAAAATCAATTGCATGCGAACAATTGATGCCGTTTCTTTTGAAATTAAGCTATATTTGAGGTTGTGGTGAGTGATCTCTGGATATGAACACGCTTATTTGCGGCATCGACAGCCATATCCTTCCCATCTAACGCTTCAAGTGAGTGGAATAGTGCTTCTGAATATCCTAGAAATCCTTAGCATTTGGAGCGCTGTTGGATGTTTTAACAAGTATTTCCACAGTGTGTTGTAGATTTACCAAGTTTTTTCATAAATGTATGCAGGAGTATTGGATCCCAAGTACATATTAGTGTTGACTCCTAAGTCGTCCAGTGCTAAAAGGCATTCTTGAGTGGTGTCATATAATGCAGTTATTGCAAAACCTGAAGAATCTTCAGCTCTCACTCGATGGAAGCTCGTCAATCATGAAAAAAACGAATTCTGGCGACGTTGGTCAGGTGAATATTCGAATCAACTGCATCACAGGTATAAATGGAAGGAAATATGTCAAAATGTGGACCCGGGAATGATGATCATACTGAAGGAAGATAACCAACCAAGCTTAAAATGGCTGAGAAGCAGGATCTTTAATACCGTCAAGTGACAAGATGGGTTAGTAAGGATGGCAGATGTACAAACAGGCAACTGGCGTGTTCCGTCGGGCCACACATAGGTTAGCACCACTCCCAATATAGCAACAACCCAGTGATGAGACTTCATCTGCAAATCTGCTGAACAATGATTAAACAATAAAACTCACGAGGACACGCCCACACCACGTAAACGGAAGGGATGTCTATCCATTGGTACATCATTGGTCACTTTACTCATCGCATGTATAGGGTTTTCCAATAAGGACTTGACAACTTTTTTTTTAAATAAAACGCAAACCATTTGAGATATTTCAAACACTTTATTATCGGCTTGAAGTACAATCAAAACATTTATGAATGGAACTCGACTTCGTTCATATGGCCACCGCGGGCACGTTTGCAGCGGTCGATTCGTTGGACCCAATTTTCAACGACTCGGCCACACATTTCGGCCGAAACGGCCGCTATTTCGCGTTCAATGTTGGCTCTGAGCTCTTCCAACGTCGTCGGCGTGATGGCATAAACCAATGACTTAACGTAGCCCCACAGATAATAGTCAACCGGCGTTAAATCGTACGAACGAAGCGGCCAATCGACTGAAACATTTCTTGACATAACACGCTCACCATACTTACTCTTCAATAAATCGATTGTGGCGTGTGCTGTGTGGCATCATCCTGATGAAACCACATGTCGTCCAAGTCCATATCTTCCAATTTGGGCCAAAAATAATCTGTGATCATGGCGCGATAACGCTAATCATTCACAGTAACATGACGATCGTTATCGTCGACGAAAAAATATGGCCCAATAAAACCGCCGGAATGCAAACCACACCAAACAGTTATTTTTTGTGGATGAAGTGGTGATTCATGAAGCACATGTGGATTTTCACCCGACCAATAACGCATATTTTGCTTATTGACGAACCCATTGAGCCAAAAATGAGCTTCGTCACTGAAGATGATTTTGCGATGAAATTCATCATCTTGGCGCATCTTCTCCAGAACCCAATCGGAGAACGTACGTCGCTTCAAATGGTCCATCGGCTTCAATTCTTGATTCAGCTTGATCTTGTATGGGTGTAAACCAAGATCCTTACGCAAAACACGCCATAATGTGGTCTGAGCGATGCCCAATTCTTGAGAACGCCGTGGAATTGACTGATTTGGACCGTTTGCTACGGACGTCTGAACGGCAGCGATATTTTCGACACTTCGACCAACCCGCTGTCTCACTGAAACGGCAACATCACACAACGAATATGTAGACTCAAATTTTTGCACTAAAATTGTTATTGCCTGTCTACTAGGGCGTGAATTACGACCGAAAATTGGAGTTAACGCTCTTAAAATTGCAGTCACCGACTCCGAGATTCGGTAGAAAATTTTTATAATTTGCAGACGTTGCTAGTTCGTGTACTTTAACATGATGTTGAGTTTACTGAATAAATTAACAGTGACAGTTTGATGATTAGTGAAAGAGTGCATTCACAAATTAAATTCAAAGTTGTCAAGTCCCTATCGGAAAACCGTTTACAATGTCGGCTACAATAAATGCAAAGGAAATTGAAATAAGCACATTTGATTCTCGATCTGGAATTTATTTCGACATTGGAACATCGAAATAAATATTGGAACATCGAACTTAGTAACTCATACATGGAACTTAGTTATATTCTATGATTTAGCTTCATATTGGAGCAAACTAGAGGCAATTGGAAATAGCACCATCATATTGCAGCATTTTTGTAAGAGGTTAAGTTCTCATTCAAGACACCTACCTTGAATCGACGATATGCGATATTGCAAACCCAGCTTAATGAAGTGATTAACCGAATTAATAACAACACGGACGAATCATATCAACTCAAGATTCAACAACTCTTTTCTTGATGGTCCTTATATACCACACTGCTTATACCAAATGTAGACAACGCATTGTCAGACATTTATCAAGGAAAAATAAGCCATTTACTATTTACTCCACACCAAATGAAACAACAAGAAATCGTAATAAGAAACAATTTATCATCTACATATCGCCTGCCAATAAGCACTGACAACGTACTGGAACTTTATAGAATTATGGTGACTGCTGGTCGAATAATAAATAGAAATACCACTGATAAATTCTGAAGATCTTGAGTTATACAGATTAATTCCGATTCCAGCGGTATTAAACGAGACAATTGCACTCATACAACCATCATTTACAATATTGTACATACTTAGCGGTCAACCGTCATCATGACTAGTATTACCCGCAAACGGATCCTGAACTATCAACTTGCATCATTGTAGAAAAAACAAGGCATCAAATAAATCTAGCATCCGATTTATCGGAGCTATAATAAGTAAATACGAAATACACATTATCAATAAAATGGAGGATCCATCATCATGTCAAACGAAGCTAATTTCTAACAACACAATATGGATCAATCAATGGATATACGCCGTAACTTCAATAACATCATTAAGCATAACATGCAAGGGCACGGCGATATTGGTTATTATTGAGGGATCTGGAACTTTGAAATTGCAAGCCAATTGCATTGCAAGAGGCGACCTCATAATAATAAATAATAATGTGTGTTTGCAGAATAAGTAATTTGCACAGTATTAATTATTATTAGTTTTTGTAAATAATCCTTTGGGAAGTAATCTAATTGTGTTAGAATAAGCAACTGTTTTGTATAAATACGAGTATCACCAAATAAAATTGAGACATATTTTGACAGCTATCTAAGACTTAGATTTTTTATTCCACGTGAGTGTGCTTGGAAAGTTGTAACTTATTGCCTCAAGTTTGGGTGTTCTATTATTGTACTAGAATAACTACCATTAGTCACGGTAGAGAACCGTGGTTTAATCATCAATTACAGTAAAATCACTGTATTCAATGATATTAACAGAGCTTGACGTTGTGTGGAAAATACTTTTGGAATTTTATATTCAAATGGATCTGCTTAGACAAAAAAATGCCCTGTAATCCAGACTAGCAAGGCTAGCAAAATTGTAACCGCCTAATGTTATCTTGAAATTTTTTTATTGCAGCAACGCTTCATATTGTCCATGCGGATTATTATGACAATACTGGATGCTGGGTTACAGGTAAATGGAGTGCAACAGTTGCAGAAACAGCCTTATGCAAGTCCGTAACTAAGACATATGTAGTTAGACAAACTGATAAAGGGAAATATATAGTTGGTCCGGTTTGGGACACAAATAACAAATATCTGCTTAATGGGTTCATCGTATAGGGGGTCTATCTTCAACACCCACTGCATCCCAATAGTGTTCTTCTTTCTAAACCATTTCAGAGTGATTTCAGCTTATATTATAATGGAGCTCAGCAACCCCATTGGGTCAAAAAGTAACGACGACAAAGAGAGAATGGATCTTTTTGTATATTTCGTGTAGGTCCGATTGGGCTTGTACGTAAAACTGAATTCGTCGGACGTGAGATTCCAAGTGATCATTAACGTGCTTGTTAGACTGCATTCAATCAATTGGATCTGTTTCTTCTGCGCTTCCTCTGCAAAAGAAGTATGGCTACCGTTCCATTTAGCCAGTTCACGCCCAGCTAAATTCAAAATTTCCAAGACTTCCTTCCGCACGTCGTCGACGTAAAAATCAGAAATAAGAACTGAAGCACCTAGACTCGAGTTTGCTTATGTTTCTCAGCCAAGTAATGTAGGCAACGGATTGCCAAAAACGGCGCAGACAATGCACTGTATGTAATAGTATTTAATTGGTAAGTTTGTACCGGAGTTTTTTAATTTTCCCTCCATAAGATAAATTGTCTCCATCGAAATAATTAAAAATTCGTCCTGTAAAGTAGGACCGACCATGACCATGACCGATCGAAGACGCGCAGTTTCGTTGATACGCCAACAGGTTTATTTCTGCACTGATGTGATAAGGCGGTATTTCAAGATTTGGTTCTGTTATGAGTGACATACGATTATAACCTAATAATTATTCTTTCATGAAGTCGCTGTACTGGTTTTTCAAAGATATATTTTTAGACAACGCTCGAACGATAAGAATTTTCTAAACGCGATGTCGTGTGAAACTCTAAAACAATTAGGATCTTTTTGAAGAGTAGTTGAATCATTAGCTCTTCTGACCACTTCTATGTTCTATGTTCCTTAATTTCTTCCAATTCCCAAAACCTCTCGACATACCGATCAAGCAAATCCTCTTTTGCGTTGATGCAGTACATTTCTTTTCTTATTGTGAAATTGGGTTTTGTATCTTCATGACACACTTTGTGCTTTGCAACGATGACAGTCCCTCACCGAGTTTAATCTGACTTTCTTACAACAAATGGAAAAATTTTTCCGCAACAAATTGATTCGAGAAGGTGGATTGAAGGATTCGTCTGCGAATTCTAGAATCCCAGAAATATTTCAAAGAGGGATAGTGTCTGATTTTTTTTTAACGTAAACCACCTGTCATGTAGACTTATGTTTACGGGATGCCCATACATCCATGGGGGCAAGGATACGCCTTGCCACCGCTCTGTCGCCTTACTGAGATACCAATTTGGACCTGTGTTGCCGGCACAAGCTCCACTCTTGGTATGAGTCGAGGCCGACCTAAAACCTCTTACTGCTCTTAGGGTCGCAGCACCCAGTACTTATTGCAACTCTACATTGGGTCAACCAAAGGAAGACCCTTCTCGCGACTTTGAGTTTAAACCACAGCCACCATGACGCTCCCACAAGGCTGCCTACCTCTTGAAATCAGGCCCGGACCGAGATCCGGGGGGATCCTGACTCCCATGGTACCGTGATTTAAGTCCTGGTGGGGACTACCGGTGGTCCAGCTGCCAACAAGACCTATGACCGGCAACTTGTGACTGATCAAATCGTAGCAACCTTTACATTTACAAAATTAACCTGCGAACCGAAACACAGCAGAACCCTAGCGAGTTGAGAACTTCCCAATGAGTCCTTGGCGAGAACCAGAGCTGTTAGCAAAATAACTTGTTCTTTAGGAGCGCACTGCTTTTCAGATACGGAATGCACTGCAGCCGATGTGAATGGTTCAATTCTAGTTTTAGGTATGTCGGTTTTTTGAAGTCTATGCAAAAGACTATGTTACGATTGCCAGCAATTCTTACACCTATGCAAACGCTATACCCTCTTCCAAAACAATTCAAACAAACCCTTAATCTGCTTGTAATGGACCGATTCATTACTGAAAGTTGAATGAAATTCGAATAACTTCTAATTGAATGGTTACTATTTTGACAAAAGACAAAAGTTTGAGAGCGTTTGTTGGAAGAAGATGACTTCGGTTTGTTGGACGATTTCTGGTTACACTCTGAAAGAAGCTGCTTGCTATCCCCGGCTTCCAGATATTGACACCGTTTGTTCCATTCGATTCAGACAACTTCTTGTAGTCCAACTGTGTTTCCGGATCAACCTTTGACATTGCAATATGTACTATTGTATTACATATATTCTCGAACCATCCTATCGAGCTGAAAGCGCAGAAATACTGTCAACCAAGCTTCGTAAAGAAGCTCTGTGACTTGAATAGTCTCTATGCCAACACCTTGCTCACTCAGACATCCCAACAAATCATTAAATTATTTGATTTTGGTCAAACTCCAAACATTGCTCACAAGATTGTTGCACGAATTTATGGAATTCTTGTAGTCTGTCAGCCAGTTGATGTTATTGTATTTGCATTGGACTCTACTCCAGATATGCTTCCTTTAGTAGAAGCCAGTTGCTGTCTCAATTCCTCAATGGTCTGTTCACTTGTCATCTATACGAGTATAACTAGCAAATGCGAAATATGTATAAATAAGAACAATATTAACAAACCGCAAAAATAAATTGCAATACACGACTTTATTAGTAGTGGTAATTACGATGACCAAAATACATATTTAAATATGGCAATTTTTTTAGCGAATTGTGGTGGGAACGAAGAGATAACGTGCATACATTGCAATTTTAAAATAACAAATTTTAATACAGAAAGTGATGCTATAAATCTACATGTAAGTTGATTATAATTTATCATGAAGTGTCGAAAACGGCATAAGATATCTAATCCAAAAAGCTTTCCTTCAGTGCAATGGTCATGAAACAATCTCTTCCACGTGGACGACGACGAAAACACCGATAAGCGATGATATAAGGGTGAAATGTAGATCGATGCACTGAAATAAAGCGTGAAATGGTGAGTTGTGGATTGTGGGCCCTGCACCTTTCAAGCGAGCAAATGAGGCGCAAAAGAGACTACAAAAAATGCAATAGTATGGTAGGTGTAATGGCGGTAATAATCGAAATTCGGCCGAAAGCTTTACGAAATTATATACGTTTAACCGCAAAGGAGTGGATCTTAATTGCTTTCATTTGTGGATTTTAGCGAATTGTTATCAGTGATAGACCAGTAATGAATTCGCTGAATGGCTATGACAGACTACAACTAAATTTTACAGCTATAGATCGGAGATTTAAATAAGTCTCTTGGAATTGCAGAAATCAAATCTGTATGTCGTCCAATGAAAATTTTTTATTTAAATTTCATGCAGCAGGTCTAAGTTATGTCGAATATGCGTTTTACTACGTAATTGATTTCCAATTTTTGGTTTGGCGAGATCGATTAACGCACATTTGAATAATTAGACTCTTGTAGTCGGACGTACCTGGGTGGGAGATGTTATACTTATCTCCCACGCTATCAGGAATGATCAAGGGATTAGACCTTTACCCGAAGGATCTCTATTAACTCCTTGTTATCAGGATAGGAAAGTCCTGGTTGATGCCTTGACCTATTACCTACAGTTGCGAAAGATTCTTTGGAACCAACACTGAAGAAATTAGCGAACTTTTGCAATTGAAAAATTAAAAACGAGCAGAGTTTTTCCTAAGGGTTACGAAATAGAGCTTTCTATTTTATTATTGCGACGGTATTTGTACAGAATTTGATTACAGTTTTTCACATAGTGAAAAAGCAAATTTAACAATTATGACTGAATCTGACCAACATATCAGTTAATACGCTTCTGGTATAATTCATTTATGTATAATGTTTTGTATGTGTGAACTAATGATTATTATGATGATGGCAAACTCTCAGCCCTAGTAGTATCTAAAATGTTTTTAAGAAAATGCCAGTGTGTTTTGTTTTTGGTTGCGCTAAAGGGTGTGTAATCTTCATAGATACCAGTTGCCCGGGCTACTAGCATGCACGATTCGCTAGCCTAATTGCGTGATTCCAGAGATACACCTACATTACTAAACTTCTTCCTTTCCTATTATAGACTCTCTGCATCTCATCCGCGAGGATATCTATGGGAATCATTCCGCTTATAACAAAAGCTGCTTCGTCCGAGATCGTTCGGAAGCCACTGGTTACTATTAGTACGCTCAGTCAATATATTGATAATAGTTTTCTTCTTGCTTGCTTTGTGGCTAGGACTCCCACCCAAACTGTGCCAGCGTATAACAGGACTGGCTGAGTAAGATCAATGAATCTCGAGAAGTTCTCTAAATGAGTCCCGAAGCCAAGGAATGTTCAGAGTACGTCCGAAAGTAGGGTTAAGGGTATACTAATGCGCATTAATAGCGAGACGGGTGTTACGTTCGAAGGGGCGGAATGCTACTGGCGATTTCTATGAAGAACTGATGGTGGAAATAGTGATTAAACAAAGTGATACACCAGACATTTCGTCGGTGTTCGAGGGTGTCCATTGATTGGGTGATATTAGCATTACCTATGAGCTTTATCGCACGGTTTTGAATTCTATCTAGCAGGCGCACCTGATCAGATGTGTGCATTATACTCCAATTTTGAGCAGACGGATGCCTTATATATTCATTCCAGATCAGAAGGGGAAAAGTGTTTCTTACATCGTTTGAGGAAATCTACACATTCCGCAGCATTTTCGGCGACATCGACTATGTGGTTATTCCAACGTAAATTGTCATTGACACACACATCGAGAATGGAAAGCTTTTCGGTTTCGACGATGCAAGTGCCATACGTGGATTATTCCTGGGTGTTTAAATTTCGCCTTAACGACAGCAGACAGCATTGTGTTTGGGAAGCATTAAATTCTACTCTGTTGATAGTTCTCCAATTGGATATGCTGTTAATATCGGAATTTAATGAGCTTAACATAACCTGCCATTGGAGAAGGGAGTCGTCGATCCCAAATGCACGCATTTTCGACAAAAGAGCCTGTTGCCAAACTCTGTCAAATGCCTTAGAAATATCAAGTGCAACTATCTTGCTTTCACCAGATTGATGTATGCTTTGGTTCCACTTGTCGCTGAGACATGACATCAAATCACCAGTGGACTTATTGCTACGGGAACAGTTTTCGTGTTTCGAGATATTTCATGAGCCGATGTTTTATCAGCTTCTCCATGACCTTGGAAAGAAGGGGCGTAAGTGCAATGAGTTTATAGGAGGGAGGAAGATTCGCCTTTTTTAGGGATGGGCTGGACAAATGATGTTTTCTTTCCATCTGCTCGGAAAGAGTCCTAAGGAGTAGGATCGATGAAAAAGCTTACGCAGTGGTTTTGCCAGTGTGGAAGAACACCTCTTCAGGAGAAGGGGAGATATACCATTTGGGCCAGCGGATTTGTGTATGTTGAGATCTTTAAGTACTCTTCCTACTACATGAGTGCATAAGTGGATTCGTACCATTGAAGATTCGACGCACTCAAGTGCACAATCTGGAAGTGTTAAGCTGGTCGTAAAGCAGCAAGCAGATTAGCCTTGTCCAAAGAGCTGACAGCTGGAATGTCATTGTAAATGAGCGTTGGGATGGAGGATAAGGCAGGATTTCTAATGTTTTTGACGAACGACTAAAAATTGTTACTACCTGTGGGACATTGTAGTATTTTTTGCCTCAGTTTTTGGTCGTATTGAAATTTAACATGCTTTAGAAAGATGTAGTAGTCATTCTTGGCTCGTTCGAACTTTTTTCGGTTTTCCTCTTTCCTCTAACCCTGACAGCCTCTTTATAGCTCGAGTCGTACCATTTCTTTTGATTTGATACTCTTCATCCGATGAGGGATAAAGGATCTCATTTCAAAGAGAACAGTGTCTGTGATCATATCAGCAGCGGCATCCACGTCGCTATCGAGGAAACATAACGACCAGTTAAAATTCCTAAAGAAGCTGTTAAAGACTTCAATATTTGTGCGAACAAATTTGAAGATGCAATAAAATGTGCATTATCGTCACTGACAAAAACTATCAAATACGAAAGAAGTATGCGGCTTGGTTTAATATTGAATTGGCGAGGCGTAAACGTAAATTGGTGACCAAAAAGGCCTATGGAAAGTGCTAAAACAACAAATTTTTAAGAAAAATAAAAATGTTCCCCGCGAGATAGTTAAATCTATAAATAAAACAAGTAATTGTTATGGGTTAATCGCAGTATAATATTGGACGGTGAAGGTGAAATTTTACTTCTTCTACTTAAAATAATTAATTTATCTCTCCGAATTTCCTGAAATTTGGAAGACTGCGGATATCATACAGGTTGAAAAATAATTAATGCGAGGACACCAGGGGAATGGAGACCTATAAACATATTAGCTATGTACGAAAAGATATTGAAGACAATAGTTTGTAGGTAATTAATGTGCTTTGTGAAAGAAAGAAAATTTTGTGTGTTGAACAATCCGGATTTAGGCGGGGACACTCATATGAAACATCTATTAGTTGGGTAATAAATGAATGGAAAAAAGAAAAAAGAGAAAACGAGAAAAAAGAAAATAGATCGGGATATATTGGCGAGTAAACTCTATAAATATGGTATACGTGAAAAGGAATTAGAGTGGTTTAAAAGTTATTCACATGGAAGAACTCAGAAAGTGCGTATAAAAGAATTATGTTTAAGCCAGTTACGGTTACCCCAAGTATTGGTCCTTGGCGTTTTACTCTTTCCATAGTACATAAACAACTGTGGAGATTTCGTACTTCCTTCAAAAGTATGAGTTTTTCCAGATGATACTCTTATTTACCTCAGTGGAAAGGATATAAGTGTTAGCGAAAATATCCTTCAAAATAAAATGGACAAAATGAATAATTGGCTGTGTAAAAATAAACTTAAGATTAATGTCCAAAAGACTAAGTGTCTGTGTGTTAATAGGTACAACTTTAGTGTAAACATTACAATAAATGGGGAACTCATTGAATGTGCTCAAGAAGTTAAATACTTGGGTGCAACAAACTTATATTTGATTTCCATTTAGAAAATCTCTGTACGAAAATATCAAAAGAGATAGACTTCCTTTGGAGAATTAGAAAAAATATACCAATGAATTGTATTCAAACCATATATAATACTATTGTTCATCGATCTTATATACGAGTATGTGTCCACTAAAATATCAAAACAAACTTCAAATACTCCAAAACATTTTAACGTGTGACCGACAAACTCCATATTATAAATGCTATAATCTTTACGATGGCTAAGTGTTTCCCAACGGTTAAAATTCAATGCCCTAATCATGATTTTAAAAATTAAACAAAACATGTATCCTAAGTATCTGAAAAAATGTGATTTGTATAACGAACGACTAGTATAATCTACAAAACCTTGACGACTTTCGGCTACTCCTATACAGAAGAGCGGTAAACCAAAATGGTTTTCAATTATTTAACCAATCCAAGTGAAATTAAGAATTTATTAAACTTAAACATTTTTAAAATTAGATTAAAGTTCTTATTAAAAAATAATTTTATTTAAATTATTTTAATTTAATTAGTATTAAGAGTTGATTACGAACTAGTAATAATAAAAAAAATAAAAAAAATTTGTGGATTAGGAGGGATTTGGCCAGGTGCAAAACTCGAAGTCGTGGCTAGGGAGGATATGTCTATCAGATCTGGATCCCAGCCCAACCCTCCTCCCCAGAAAGCATTCTGGAGATCATCAGTCACAGCAAACCGACCCTTCCGACTCACTGGAAAGTCGCAAAACTGGAGGAACTAAGCGGCCCTAATAGATGCGCGTTAATTGTGATAAATAAGGAATCCCTTAACCCTTTAGCGCAGACTAAAGGCATGATTCGGTTCGGTTTCGAGTAAATTTACCTAAGGGTTTATGAAGGGAATGAGCGGGATGCTGATAAGCAACCTGTTCCCCCTTTCACGGAAATTACAAATTCGACCTTAGATCTTGCAGCGTCGACATCCCAAGGTGACAACTAAGCCGTCGGTCTCTTCTTCTGACAATCTGTCAGAAATGGAAACCGATGACGACCTAAAAAGAGATCCTTTAGGATCAGAGGAAGAAGATGCTCTTGGGCACTTGTTAAGAATCGGAGGACTCGAACAGAACGTACCTTGTGTTAACGTGGACTCCTGCCTTTACGGCCTTATTCCACGGGATGCCCATACATCCATGGGGGCCTTGCCTTGCCATCGCTCTACCGCCTTCCTGAGATACCAAATCGGAACTGTGTTGCCGGCACAAGTTCCACCCTTGGTATGAGTCGAGGCCGACCTAAAACCTCTTACTGCTCTTAGGGTCGCAGCACCCAGTACTTATTGCAACTCTACATTGGGCCGAAACGCTTCCCGCGATTTTGGGTTTAAACCACAGCCACCATGACGCTCCCACAAGGGAGCCTACCTCTAACAAGTCAGGCCCGGACCGAGATCCGAGGGGCTCCTGACTCCCATGGTACCGTGATTTAAGTCCAGGTAGGGACTACCGGTGGTCCAGCCAACAACAAGACCTATGACCGGCAACTTGTGACTGATCGAATCGTAGCAACCTTCGATAGCGTCATCTGAAGATGTTTACGATAAGACCAGTACTTTGCTCTGCCCCCGTTCATTATTAGACAACGTCATTAAAGGGCGAAGCCTTGATAATTGGGCGGGGGACCGGAGGACTCGAACAGCAACATGATGGAAGCTACTCCAGTAAATTGTAGCAATGATACCGATTCTCCAGAGTAATCTCCATCACTCAAAAAAGCCTTCGGCCGCACTTATTCTACGTTTTTCCAAAAATGCAGAAGACATCATCCTAATCCAAGAATCATGGATTATAGAAGGCGTGGTTCGTGGACTTGGGACACTTGTATACGCTCCGCTCTATACTAGATAAGATAAGATTAGACTTGCATATTAGTGAAACGTAGCCTTAATGCATTAATACTTCCAAACCTCAGCGAACTCGACTTAACCGTTGCCAGACTAGAGACTGGCAAAAGTCCTACTGGCTGGCATCGGCATATCTTGGCCACGATCATGTGCGCCCTCTTACTGGTGATAACCTCGAAAGGGAGGTACTGGAAGCTGGAAGGCTAAAAACAGGCTTCATCCTCCCATGCGACGCTAACGCTCCTCACACGGTATGGTGCAGCACCGACATCAATGATAGAGGTGAGTCACTTTTTGATTATATTTTAAGTTGTATTTTATCAGTATTTAAGGCATTGTTTGCAACATTGGTAATAAGAACACTTTTATAACAAGAAACAGACAGGAAGTGCTAGATATCACTCTTGTCTCGACAAACGCATTTTAAAACCACATATACATCCAATTCAGCCTGAGTGATGCCCCTCACAGCCAACTGGATTTCACTTGTTATCCAACTTGGCAGAGCGTAACAGCTGTAGAAGTTGATCCCGTTTATTTTTCCACAAACATACCCCTCCGCCTGATAATTGGCAGCTTGGCATATTTTCCACATGTTCAAATTGCAGCATGCCTTAATTGATCGCAGATTCAGATCTTGCTGTCAAGAGTTTTGTACGGCTCGCTGATCAATATAATGCCCACTCCCATGTCTCTAGCTGTTTGTGCCCGGGCTGTCCTATACTGGTTAAGGTTAATCTGTATTATCTTCATGGTTGCTTCTCCGGATTGTCTTTCTTGCAGAAGAAACAAAGCGGGTCTTTGTTGCAATGTTTGGCTATGTGACCTTCTTCCTCACATTTTCTACAATGCATGGAGTGGTCCATCTCACTTTTGCATTGGCTTACAGTGTGGCCGAATTCAAGATATCTTACACATGTATTATAGTTAGGGTTTTTCGTTCCCGGACGTGACAGTTTATCCATCTAGTTTAGATTCTCCCTGACTTAAGCATTTTGTGTGTACTGCAACCAGATGTGGGCATTGTACTCCAATTTCGGGCGGATAAATGCCTTATATATTGAGACCTGATCAGAGAGGGTGAAGTATTTTTTGCATCGCTTGAGGAAACCTATACATTTCGCAACATTTTTGACGACACCGAACATGTGATCATTCCAACGTAAATTGTCATTGACACATATACCGAGAATGGAAAGTTTTTCGGTTTCAACGATGCAAGTGCTATTCATGGGCAATGGCTGAGTGTTTAAATTTCGCTTTAACGACAGAAGACAGTATTGTGTTTTGGAAACATTAAATTCTATTCTGTTAGTGGTTCCCCAGTTTGTTATGCTGTTAATATCAGAATTTAGGGAGCTTAACATACGCTGTGTTCCCTTTCTACAGCCGAAGAGCGGGGACTGAGTCAGGGAACGAATTTGAAAAGCAGAGAGTACTGTCGTCAGCAAAGACATATATTGGGTTAGAAGTAGCAGACAAGAAAGAAATGAAAATTAAAAGAGTGTCGGAGACAGAACGAAGACAACTTGAATTGAATATTCCGAAAGATAGTTTCTAATCCATTGAAGACGGTATTCATCGATCCCAAATGCACGCATTTTCGGCAATGCGCGCTTCCGTCACCGGACAGGAACGTGTGTTGTCATAGTGACTTTTCATTTTTTGGTATTCTCGAAGCGTAATCAAAAGTGAGGCAGCAGTTAGCATCAACAAACATTTGCAGTGAAATCCAAAAACGGGCTCTAGCATGCATACAAAACCAAGGAGGACACTTTGAGCACCTATTATAACTATTCTAGTACACACATAAAATAAAAATTACCTAAGAACACACAAAATTAATTTTTATTCATAGATTTTTGAGCTTAAATCAAAAACCCCTTTTTTATAACTTTTATCTGCTGCAGGTTTTCCCAAGTACCATAAAATCTATTAATGATTTTGTTTTGTTATTACTACTTTCATAAGAAAAAAATTGTAAAACGTTATGTTAATTAGGCATTTTCTGGAGAAAAGTGACCTCATAGTCAAAAACTAGCATGGGCAATGAAAATGGAACAGGCTTAAATATTGGATATCTAAAGACTCAAATAAGATATCAACTTTGCTTAAACGCCGTTCTTCTAAAAACAAAATCCTACACGAAGTTTCTACCATTAGTACTAACTGAGCAATATCCGTTGACATGGGCCAGGGTACACCAAAGTAAGCCTTTTTTTAAATCCTCGATAAATGATGTCAACATTAGAGATAGACCCTTACTGTAGAACGATTTTTTTTTCATAGAATATACCCAGAAATCATTTTCCAAAATATCGTCGATGAATTAGGGGACACCCTGTATTCTGATGCATTTTATATGAACTATTTACAATATATCAAATAAAGGATTTGGCGTCCGGTAAATTTTATCTTTTTAGACATTTTTGTATGGGAGCCAAAATTTAGCGCTAGCAGGATGCTGGGATTTACCGGGACGATTATATCGGCTGAAAATTTGAGTCAACGCCCATAACGTAGTTGTAACTGACTTAGAAATTTGATAAAAGGAGATTTAGATGATTCGTAAACGCTAATGACGCAAAATGAAATGGTAGGCAAGCTGGAATACAAATATGACACCTGAGAAATGACTGTATGCATGGGTTCAGAGAATCTGAACCGTGAAAGCATGCTAAAAGGGCCTTTGAAACTAGGCGAACGGCAGCACAGCCTTTACATACGAGTAGGAAAAAAATCCCTATATTCCAAAATATTATCAAAGTAGGTAATAATAGTAATACTTAATAATACTAAGCAAAGAGGGCACATGTACACATTACTGCGAAGCAACAAACGACCTTTTATCGTAGTATATGGTGAATACGACCTTCTTATCTTAGTAAACTTATTCGATTTGGCGGACATGACTGTAAAGAGTTACAATTTTCAATATACTGAAAAATGGAAAACTCCGCCACGATTACAAATATGAACTCAAATTTAAATTTTGGCGCTACACCTTTTTTGCTTAGGACGTCAGTGTAGCATTCATGTTATGTTATGGTGTCCATGCGAGACCTAATTGCCGTGATAATCATTTATCATTTGTCATATTTGCGCATTACATTGTATTTTCGACAACTATGTAAATACATTCTCAGTGATTAGAAAAATATCTACATGCATATAAGTACTATATATGATGGTTGACAAACGGTTCGGTTAAGATTTTCCAATAAATTTTTATAAAGTCGTAAATAAAATAACAAAAAAAATTATTTTTTTTAATTAGTATTTTTTTTGTATTGGTGGTTTGAATCAAAATGTAAATGCACATATTCGATGCGCATATGTATGTATATATGCACGTAAGAAATTGTTACGTTTCACTTTGAGACAATTCCAGTATTTATAATCGCGCGTTGGAAAAGCATTTTGTACTCCATGAAAAAGCAAAATAATATTTTTCTCAATACATACCTAGTTTATGTGATAGCTTAAAGCGCATTGAGTCAAAAGGTTCAATGCGGCAGATAGGGGGGGGATACAAAATCGCAAATAACCATCTTTTGGGTGGCAACACAGCCAACCAGTATACCTTTTTCACTCACATCGACAGCGCCACCACAGTTTTAAAACAACTGAACAATTTTGTTATTTTGATATTTTTTTAAATTGTACTTACTCTCATATTTACGAGTACGTATGTGTAACGTACTCGTAAGTACAATATGTATACATCTGTATAGTTTTTCTAAGAAAATTCTTCGCTTTCGCTCAGTGACCTAATACATATGTATGAACATGTTAAAAAATATAAGTTAATGAATAATTCTATCAACAGTGCAAACTGAGTCAGCAACACGCGCACCAATATTTAACACACGCAACCTATCGATTCCCAGGCAGACATTCGATGACACCAGACACCTGCAACGATTGCAATTCTGAGTTCCGTTTGTGAGAAACTACGATGTGCTGATTTAGCAATAAGAAAGTATCTAAGGTTTCGATTTTAAGGTACTTTGTATTTTCGGAAGGCAGAAACGCTGCCAGAAATAAAGATTTTTTTAATTAAATGAAATTGTAAGTATTTAACTGGCGCCCGAGCAGGAACATAACTTAACCAAAGTCCTCAAGTAGTACGAAACGTTCCATGTACCCCGCGCCACGGAAAAAAATAAGTTGTGAATCCCATTACCCGTGAAAAGTGCCCTCCAAAAGTTCCAAAAACAAAGTGCTCTCAAGAAGTGCCAAAAACAATGTTCCCTCAAGAAGTGCCAAAAACAAAGTGCCCTCAAGAAATGCTAAAACAGAGTGCCTTCAAGAAGTGCCAAAACAATGTGCCCTCAAGTGCCAAAAAAACAAAGTGCCCTCAAGAAGTGCTAGGAACAAATTGCCCTCAAAAAAATCTTAAAAACTGTGCCCTAAAGAGTAGCCCCCTAGTAGCCGAAAGCAAAAAGCTGTCAGCCGCCCTGCGATGATGAAACTAATTCTAATGTAAGGAAGAAAAAAATCATTTAACTAGATCAATCAAATTAACTAGAGTTAAGATATCAAATCAACTATTCAGTGAACAAATTTTAACTGTAGAAAATCTATAATTAACTTGATTGCTTGCCATTGTCACATTGCCCCAATCTTTAGTAAAAACTAATTAAAAATTGCATCCTGATCCCACTCAAGATCACATAGCACATCTTAGAGTTCTCATGTCCCAACCCCTGCTCTCCAAACACTAATCGCCTCTATGATTCGAGAAGTCCTTCAAACAGAAGGAAAATCAATGTTATAATCATTTATGAATCCCCACGCGGATCAGTTCTCCGGAGTTGACCAATCAATATTACCGGAACAAAGCTGTAATCTGAACGACCTACATAAGATTCCATATATCGTTCGTAGTTTGCGTACATTCTCCGGACAACCAGGAGAATTCAGTTCCTGGCGCAACATTGTCGAAAGAATCCTAAAAATCTATGATCCCATGAAAGGATCGCCAAAATATTTTGGCATACTCAACGTAATTCGGAATAAGATTGTAGGAAATGCGGATAACGTTCTCGTTTAATACGTAATCGTTTAATACGTCCCTGGACTGAAAATGCATCTCCCGCTGCTTGACCCTGCATTATGCAGACAAGCGAGACCTTGGTACTTTGGAATACCAAATGACCTCGTTGGTTCAAAGACAACTATCAATCCAGGAATTCTATCAGACGGTGTACGCGCATTTATCCCTGATTCTTATGCTGTATGGACATCAATAACGAGTCCCTAAGCCTTTTTATGCAAACTTACCGAGATAAGGCCCTCGACACATTTATAAGAGGACTTAAGGGAGACTTACCCAGACTCCTCGGAATCCGAGACCCTGCGGATCATCTTCAAGCATTGCATTTGTGTTTGAAGCTAGAAAGCAAGAACTATCGAGCACAATATGCTATAGCTAATAGCAATTCCAGCAGAAAACTTCATCATCAACGCGTGCGATCGCGAAAATAAGGTACAAATATTAGAAAAATACTACTTCCCCTCTATGTCAAGCAACATTAAACGAATAACTAAACTTTGTTCGGTCTGTAAAGAAAATAAGTATGATCGCCATCCCAGCAAAGAAGAAATCCAAGCCACACCTATTCCAGAATATCCGGGGCAGATTATTCACATAGATACGAGTATTCCCTCAATCGAAGGAAATTTGGTACTCACGTCAATAGACAAATTTTCCAAATATGTCCAAGTCAAGAAAATTCAATCAAAGGCCATAGAAAACATCAGGAAGCCACTGAGAGAAATCATTTTTGGATACGGTATCCCAAAAACCATAATTTTCGATAACGAAAAGTCATTCAGCTCCACTCCTATAACCTTCATGCTCGAAAACGAATTCGGTATTCAGGTGCATAAAACACCTCCCGATACGAGCACATCAAATGATCAAGTGGAAGGATTTTTTTCAGTAGGAATACTGGCTCCGACGCATCTCAGATTCAAAAAACTTATGCAGAAAACAAGAATCGGTTAAAATCAAAACAAGATAATGATCTAGCCTATCATGATAAAGACAAACTCTAATTAAGGATTTCTCACCCGGCGACGAAATCAACGTCAAGAAAAATAAAAGATTGGGTTCTAAACTGCCAAAAAAATATACTAAAGAAATTGTCAAAGAGAATAAAAAGAATGCAGTGATAACCCAATCAGGCAAAGAAATCCACAAATCCCATATAAAAACCTAGCTAAAAATTTTTTCTATACCTTATCCAACAAAACATGTCAGTACAGGGCTTATGGGAAAGCTTTTTTTCTAACAGTGGTGCCTGTAGGTGGACTCAATGGCACATTACCGCCGAAACACAAAGGAAGCCACTGATCTTTGTGTACAATTGTTGTTGTAATTATTTTCAGATTTAACCACAGCCACCCTATGACTTGCTTGCCCGATAGCTGTGGGCAGAATGATCATAAAATCACCATTCGCCATTACTGCTGGCTGTGCATTGAAAATAATCTCATCAAAGCAGTGTTACCATTCTCAAATGTTAGCACATCGTTACTGATTTTTCAGTGTTATTGATTTGAAGCTTTTGAGAACACAAAAATGAATTTGTTTGTAATAATATGTGTGGTGGTGTTGTCATTTGCGTTTTTTTCTCCTCTTTTTGAGAAACCGTTAAAATGTAGTCAAACCATTTTTTTCGACTTTGTATTTTAAATTTTATTCGCGCGTTATTTTAATGCATTGCAACAAAGCAGTGTAATAAGTGA
This sequence comes from Volucella bombylans, assembly GCA_949129095.1. Classification (NCBI taxonomy): domain Eukaryota; kingdom Metazoa; phylum Arthropoda; class Insecta; order Diptera; family Syrphidae; genus Volucella; species Volucella bombylans. Next base: position 52,318,318 of record OX422142.1, on the reverse strand, counting down.
TAATATTATTGTTGGACTATGTGCGTTTTAGTGATATTGTGTTAAATAATAGTGGTTCAAATTACTGTGTTCTGTCGGTGTTAGTGTTGTGTTTAAGAAAAAAGGATTATTTTCGCGGTGTTTAGAAACTAGAATTCATTGACTCTGCAATTAGTGATCATATTTAAGAAAATACATATATTTTTTAGTTCTTTTTTCTGTTTTCAGAAATTTTTTCTTTTTTAAACAAACTAAAAAGGTATTAGACCTACTGGGGATACCCTTAAAAAAACGCGCCAACGCTTGGTGGTGAGGAAAAAGATAAATTAAATTTATATCGTTCAGCAATATTTTTATTTGTTTATTTTAAATGGGAAGATGGTAACCCTAAGCGAAAAGCTTTCTCTTTGTGGTGATTCATCATATAAACCATGGCAACCCTATGAAAGCTTTAAAGAGGGACACATTTATGCATGTTATTGCAACCAGACTAAGAGGCGAATGTCCTATCTTCCCTGTACTGACATTTATTCTTGGATAAACTATAATTCTCTTTATTTCTGATACCTCATTCATACTTCTTTGGCAAACGTACAAATACTAGACTATACGAACACACAACTACTGACAATTAACACCTGAACATGCCGACTTCAGACAGGAACATTCAAAATTACACGCGAAATTGAGCTCTCAAAATTCGTACTAGCCATTGATACCATAGAATCATCTTTAAGAGCAAAACTTCAAACCTCCCATTCCAGTTATTACCTTCTCGCCGAAGAAATGTCCCTTATCAGATCCCATATTAAACGTTTTATTCCTAACCATTCAGAAAAGGTCGTTAAACTTTATAGGAAGTGCCTGGAAGTGGATATCTGGCAACCCAGATAGCCATGACTTCAAAATTATACAGGAAAAAATTAATAACGTACTGGACAACAACAATAGGCAAGTAATAACAAATAAGTTAGTAATTGATAAGGTAAATGAATTAAAAAACCAGACTAATGAAATAAACAAATACGTAGAGAATAATGACAGATTATTAGAAGAATTTCTGTTTAACATTAAATATAAGTTAGATTTAGTTAAGGAAGAAATAACAAACATAGGTTATGCCCTACACTGGGCAAAAGTAACGTTGTAAACTCCTATATTCTATCAAATATTGAAATAAATACAATAGACAAAATTATACAAAACAAAGAGATCCCCTTTAAAAACATAGAAAAAGCTATCTAATTTTCTGAAATCAAAATTGCATTTAACATAATAATTCAATGTTAATCTATATAGTAAGCTTACCTATTGTTACCGAAAAAAATTGTGAAAAAATTTGAAACGAATTAAACAAAAAGAGAAAATTATTAAGGCTAATTTTAATGAAATAGAATAAAGACGAAGTTTATGGCATAAGTACTCATTGTAAATCAATAAACAATCTGTCCATTTGCCCTAAATCTGATATTGTTAATATAAGCAATACAACATGTATTCCAAATTTAGTTAAAAGTATTCCAGCCAAATGTAACGCGACCAACAATCAACACATACAATTATTTGAAGAATTAGCACCCAACATCCCATTCCTAAATTAGTACAATGCAATAATCACAATAAATGACGACCAAGTATCATTGAACGGAACATCTTTAATGAAACATCATAATACTAGCATTCGGATCGGGAAAACGACATTTAGATCAGCTGAAGTAACGCATCATGCACCACTAGCCGCCATCCGCCAAACTGCCTCTATAAACTCCAAAATCGAGCGGTTACTTTCGTTGGAAATGATTAAAGACTTGCATACAACAAATATCCAAGACATCAAGTTGTTAAAAATTGATTTGAAGACCAGCACCATCCTAAGTCTAGGTTCATGCCTTTTCCTAGTCACCATTATCCTGAACATATTAGTGAAATGTTTCGGCCGAAATGTGTGGCCGAGTCGTTGAAAATTGGGTCCAACGAATCGACCGCTGCAAACGTGCTCGCGGTGGCCATACGAACGAAGGCGAGTTCCATTCATATATGTTTTGATTGTACTTCAAGCCGATAATAAAGTTTTTGAAATATCTCAAGTGGTTTGCGTTTTATTTAAAAAAAAAAGTTGTCAAGTCCTTATTGGAAAACCCTATACATACATATGCATGTGTATATGAATGTGCACTATAATGTCAAAACAGATTCTTTACGAATTATACATCTGCACGTGTGTTCGAGCATTTACTATCAACACCAACATTCGATAAACAAAAAACCTTCTAAAAAGGTGCATCCCAGTATCAAAAGGTTCACTGCGGCAGATAGTGGGTGGCAACACAGCCAATCAATATTCTTTTTTCACTCACATCGACAGTGCCACTGCAGTCTTAAAGCAACTGAAAATTGTTGTTATTTTGATATTTTTTTAAATTGTACTTACTCTCATATTTACGAGTACATATGTGTAACATAAGTGCAATATGTATACATCTGTATAATTTTTCTAAGAAAATTTTTCGCTTTCGCTCAGTGGACCTAATACATATTCTATGAACATGTTAAGTAATATGGTATATCATATACAATTATGCATAGGGTGTTCCTGTTCCAACTGATCAACATTTCAAAATTGAAAAAAAACGAATCCTTTTATTGTGTTCAACAAACAATTTATTAGATAATTTTGCAATGGATTTACATATGTCCATACTTCATACACACAACATGGAAGAATATGTATACGTGTTTTTATTTGTGAATATGCCCGAATGCATTTATGAAACATACAAATACATTTTGTACATACTCGCATGCCGCTTTAGCTAAATATGTAAGTTAATTTTTTCTAGAAATCTGTAAGCATATTATTTTCAAATTGTGCAGGAAAGTTTAATACGGTGTAAAACATTGTACAATATATAATGTAAAATTACACATTAGCTTTTTAAACCGATACAACTTTTGTAAGTTCCAAAAATCACCGAAATAGATTATGATTATGAAAGTCTCTCATTACTTTATTTTTTATCACGATCGCATGCCACCAAGTGGGGGTAAAGCTTATTTCACCAATAACACAATAATGCCGCATACTATGAAAATATACGACTGAAATTGATCAAAGTCCGTGGGAGTCAATGTGCCTTTTTGAGAGCCAGGTATACGTACGACGATATATAAAGTTTACGGATAACGATGATGAAATATAGCTACACTCCTACCCAGTTTATCCGACAGCTCAATTTGTGTTGAAGCAATCCGCATTGGTTCAATACGCTCGAATAAACACCACTTCAAACCGCATTGAAATATTCAACACGCATACGTTCATTCCTGCTAATAAAGCGCATTGACAATTTGTAACCGCTTTAAAATATCGTATAAACATTTTCAAATCGCATAGAAACATTTTACTCTCTCGCGCTCTCATCATTCTTTCATCATCAAGCAGGTATTAGTTGTGTATTTAAAATGTGGGATTGCAAACGAAATATTTGGAAAGAAAAAGAAATGAAAAGAATGTATTCTTCCATTATCGGGCAGGTAATCAGTTGTGCATTTAAAATGTGGGATTGCAAACGAAATATTTGGAAAGACAAAGAAATAAGAACAATGTATCAGGGTTAGTGTCAAGTGTCAGTTCAATCAGCTGTTTGTCAAACTTCTCTCAATTTTCTCTAGCTCATTTGGATACTTTCATATAAACACCAGCATTTCTACGGGTATTGAACCAATGCGGATTTATTCAACGCACATTGAGCTGTCGAGTAAACTGGGTATCCGAAAGATCTGTTTTTTAATGATTTATAGAAATGGTTCGATAGAGTCATTTTACCATATAAAGGCATAGCTAAAATTTCATATCTCAAAAAGTAATAATAGAACTATAATAATAATAAATAATAAAATATCACAGAATGTTCAGCTGAAGAATTCGAAGTGAAATTTAGGAACACCCGGGCAGTGTTCAAAGTACATCGCTTATTATAGCGGCATATTGACGAGTTCGGATTGGATTCTTTTTACTATGATAGCACTTCTGACAATTCTTAATAGCTGGATAAAATCGTCAGAAGATAACGCTTTACGAATTTACGTCCCACCAGTCAAATTGATACAAAACAGGAATTTCTTTGAACGCCGTTCAGTATGATGTTGTTAAATATGCTATACTAAAATTGAATGTGTTTGAGTTTAATTTTCCTAATTTCTATATTAAGTGAGTGATTTGTATTGTTTATTTATTGTTATAAATTATCTGAATAGGTATCATAGCGACAAAAAAATTAATTGAAAACTCTGACTGTATAAATTACTTAACATTTTTACTTATACATTTGCCAATATTCAAGGTTATGGCCATTATTTATAATGCAATGAATAAATAATGTCCTGATCGCAATTTTATTACATTTTTTAATTATTTTATATTTTTTACCCGCAACTTCGTCCGCATGAAACTTAGGATATAAAAGTTGGTTGAGTTATAAGAGTTCTCTATTTTTTTTAAATCAAGAGCTATCAAACTAACTTTCCGTGATAACACCATGGAAATTAGCTTAATTGCTGTTAGAATTGGTCTTACACACAAAAAGACAGAGCTGTACGCCATTTTTGTGAAATATCCTATACTGATATAAAGGGCTGAGCGTACATATTGTAGATATAGTATGTATAATGTATATACACATAGAAATTATAAGATGATGCCTAATTTAGAAAATCATTGAAGAACTATGCACAATATTACAAATTCGCTCTAATGCTTCTTTATAAACGATTTTAGGTGTATTAATGCCGTTTTCTTAGACTACAACGTTTGAGGCATCACTCCCACGTGAATATGTAACGTATAATTGTCCATGAGTAAAGCAACATTTGTTCAAATTAATGGTGTCTTTAAAGTTTAGCCCTGCGATATGTTAATTATCCTTGCTTAACTAATATTAATACTAAATTGAAAATTTTTAAACTGAAATGGATGGGATTATAGGTATTCTAGATACAAATACATTTGTCACAACCAGTTATAATTACAACTGCGATTACATTTTTCTTTGGAGAACCTACTCGCAATCTAGTGCCATTGGATTAAAATTGCGAAGCAGCATGATAATCACGCCAACTCTATTTTATTGAGTGGGAAACCGGGAGCAACGATGCTATTCAAAAATTCCACTGAGTAATTTAATGCTTCTTTTGTATGGCATATCGTATTTATGGATAAGTAAGATGTTGAATCACCAGGAATCCTTTCCAACATATGATTATGGAGTAACAATTCTTGACCATTTCTCGGTGCTAAAATAAAACTCTCAAACAACCATGAATTCTCTTCACGATCTGAAAAAAAGCAGCTGAAATTTCTATGTCATGGTTGTTAGTAATCTCTGTTAATGAATGGTGTCAGTGATTGTCACTTTCAAGTAAACAAAGAGCTTAGCCATGCTCTTTGATATGTTGAATGTAAAATGCCTTGCACACTTCAACAGGAATACCGTGGCGTCGCCATTGGAAAGTTCAATTTTGCTGATTAACTGGTACTTCCTGATACAGCAAAATGGTTGCAAATATGTCTCTCCGATATAAATTATAAAACGCCATCAATGTTGTATTCTTTGGATTCTCTAGTACTGCTTGGGCATTATTTGAGTCAAAGTAAACTCTCTGGCGATTTCCTAAATGTGTGTCCAGGTGTGTAATCGGAGGGAAACTATCATGAAAATGACAACATGCGTCATGCAGTTGGAAAGGAATATATCTTCCTTTCTGATATGAAGTCACTTCATCCTTCTTACACCAAAAACAGCTAAATCTGAAACATTGTTAACATATTTTATCGATTTTATACTAATGTAAAGTTAATCGTTATATACCATATGCTTTAAAGGTTCGTGATAGTATCGGTGAAAATGGAACAATCTACCGCTTACACCATTAAATGCAAGCTATCGTAACTATACCCTGTTCAACAAAAATCTGATAGGAATATTTGCCTCTCACTCTGTTTACACTGAAAGGCACAAATACTTCGGTCTTGAAAGCTCTCATAGGGATACCATGATATGCACATTTGCCGACAGGAATTTCTAAAGATAATTACCATAGGGCTACCATCACCTGTTTTGAATATACTATCTTTTTGAGAAATAAAATTGCGTAAATTAAATGGTTTATTTATTTTTATTTATTGTACCAGACAGTGTAAAACGTTACATAACAATATTATATAAAAAAAGCCAACTAATCCGAAGAAAATTCACTGCGGCTGATGTTTTCATCATATAAAGTTATAGCAATCTCGCAGTGGTAGGGCGGCAATCGCAGTACTTTTTTTCCTGCCACTTGAGCCAGTTCATCTACAGCGTGTACCTAAGTTTGTCTTTGTGGCATTGCATAACATCCAACAACTCATCTTTCATCATGTTTTCTTCTAAAGAAATAAAGGAGATGTCGTTAATCGGGGTGGCCGTGGCTCATGTGGTAGTGTATTGGCTTCCCAAGCGGACGGTTCGGGGTTCAATACCAGCCGTGACCGAAAGACATTTTTTCAGGCAACTGAAATCTCGTGAGGTGAATGGTTGCCTAAATACAACATCAAGTCAATTTACACTAATAATTACATGGAGCGAAATAACACTCTCTCTCTATCCAATTTTCCGAAAAACGTAACACGTGCTCCGGCATTTTAAGAGTAGTCATACCCTCTTGCGTGTTAAGTTCCTTAAAAAAATCGGACTTTATTGTTCTAAAACTACCTGTAACTTATGTAAAATCGAGCCTTTTAGGCATAAGAGAACCTTATGACGAAGCTGCTTTTATTAACCTCAGGCCAAGAAGCTAGTTGTACAATTTGGTATCGAGACTCATTATTAAACTGTCTACATACATAATTACATATATTTGTTTAGGTTTGGGCATCTACTTCCTCTTGCATCTTAAATGTATCTTATGCCAATAATATTTACCTGTTCTAAAAATGTTAATCATTGCACATATCTACATAAAAAGGGCTTTCCAACATTATCTAACTTATAAAAATCGGTTTTGTATAGTCATTAAGTTAATTAGAAGATTTGTGTTTGCCTATTTTATATTATACAGGGTCTCTCCTAATTCGTTGACGAGAATTTGGGAAATGATTCCTGGGTATATTCTAAGAAAAAAATTGTTCTACAGTAAGAGTCTATTTCCAATGCTAACATCACTTATCGAAAATTTAAGGAAAGGCTTATTTTGGTATACCCTGACCCATGTTAACGGAAATTGCTCAATTAATACTAATGGCAGAAACTTTGTTGATGACTTTGTTTTTAGAAGAAATACTACGCTTTGTAATTGCATTTATATAAAGTTGATATCCTGTTAAGGTCTTCAGATATCAAATTTCTAAGCCTGTTCCATTTTTCTTGCCCATGCTAATTTTTGATTTTGAGGTCACTTTTCTCCAGAAAATGCCTAATAAACATACTGTTTTGCTATTTTTTTCTTATGAACGTAACAATAATAAAAAAATCATCAATATGTTTGCAGTAAAGCCCACAGATTTTATTATACTTGGAAAAACCTACAAGAGGTCAAATTTATAAAAAAAGTTTTTTTTGCTTTAAGCTCCAAAGGCTACGAATAAAAAATGATTTTGTGTGGTTTTAGATAATTTTATACTACTCGTAAAACAGTTGTAACAGATGCCCAAAGTGTCCCCCTTGGTTCTGTATGCATGCTAGAGCCCGTTTTTGGCTTTTATTACGAATGTTTATTGATGCTAACTGCTGCCTTTTGATGACGTTTCTAGAATACGCTCTTCCAATTCACTTAAAGTTGCTCTTTCGGTTGAATAAACAAATTCTTTCATTCTTCCCCATACAAAAAAATACAGTACACTAAGGTCACGAGATCTTGCAGGCCAGTGAACTGGTCTGGTACATTTTTTCCTACTATTCTTCTAGGCAACTTTTAACCTCAAGACTGAAGCCACGTCCTCTTGGAAATATGATGAAGCTAGTTGAATTAGTGGAACGTCCTCCAATAGTTCTGGTAAATCATTTAGCAAAAACTCCAGATAGTTTGTTGAATTCAGCCTAGGTAGTTGTATGAAGTGGCCGATTAACTTGTTTCCAAGTACAGACACCTACGCACATGTTGACGCCGAATTTGTGTTGAAATGATTATGAAAGATTATGAAAATTTCTGATCCCATCTCTTGTAATTCTGCTAATAAACTCGTTGTCATTAAAGCTTCGCTCAAACAGACAGAAAACTCAAATCTCTTTTCCAATTCAAATGGGAAGCAGTTCTTATACAGGTATGGTGGTATGAATAAAGATTTTCTCCATGCAGTACATTAGAAATTTTATGTCTGCAAACATTGAATTTTAAAGCTAAGAGTCTGATACTGATTGATGGATCCAGCTTCCAGTATTCTGGAACTTTTAAGGAACAAGGTAAGGAAATGAGGGTGTTGACATGTAGTCAAATAAACAAGCACGTTTTGAAACTTTTTAATAGCTAGGCAATTTTATAAAAATTAATGGAAAATTACTAGTTCTTGGAAAACCACCCTTATTGTCAACTGTTGTTGGAAACGTAGGTAAAAAATCATAAATTCCTTTTTTTGCCTGCTGCAGATTTTCCTAAGTATTATAAAGTCTTTGTGTTTTATAAGAAATAATAATAAAACGTTATGTTAATTAAGCATTTTCTGGAGAAAAGTGACCTCAAAGTAAAAAATTAGCATGGGCAATGAAAACGGAATGGGCTTAGAAATTGGATATCTAAAGACTCAAACAAGATATAAACCTTATTTATAAAGGTATTTCTTCTAAAAATAAAGTCCTACACGAAGTTTTTACCGTTAGTACTAACAGAGCAATATCCGTTAACATGGGTAAAGGTACACCAAAGTAAGCCTTTTATTAAATCCTCGATAAATGATGTCAACATTGGAGATAGACCCTTACTGTAGAACGATTTTTTTCTTAGAATATGCCCAGGAATCATTTCCCAAATTATAGTCAACGAATTAGGGGATACCCTGTATAATGATTTCTATACAACGCATTTTGACATCCATATAAACAATTTTAACCAAATAAACGTATGGTGCATTCCATTCATATACGGCAACTCTTACCGCTCATCTAGTGATAGTCTCTTCAATCGAATCAGTAGACTCTATTTTTAATTAATTAATTGTTTATAACAAATACAATTGTTATAAGCAATAAACATTTAAAGATAGTAGCCTAGATCACTCCTGAAGATATCCTATTTGAAGATTAGCCCGTACAGACAGACAGACAAACATTCTTGTAACGGTCATTTGTTTTTTAATAGCATACAAATAACCATATAAGCTTATAAAGAAGCAGTGATTTCGATATTACAGACACTTCAATTGCATTTATATGTATTTATGTATATATGAACGAGTAGATGTACATAGATTACTCTTTACTTATTTATTATTTTTTTTAAGTAAAAATAAGTATTAATTGAAAAAAATAAAAGTAACAGTCATTCTGTAGCCATAATCTAATTATCATAAATTGTGGGACAAAGAGACAAGATATAAAATGAATTAATCAATAGCAAACTATTTGCAATACATACAAAAATAAAAAACTATTAAAAATTTAATGTTAAATGTTAAATTATTATTATTTTTAGTCAGTATTAAATTTTTGGTATCTTCTGAGTGAAAAAACAAGTTTATCGCAATAGTTGAGAGGGATGTACGAGTATTTTACATGCCGCCATATGGATGAAATAACTGAAATTTTTCTTGATTCTGATTATGAAGCCATTATTAATTTATCTGATAGCAACCAGTTATAATTGTCGATATTATTACTTTTTCACAAAAGCTAATAAGTTTTTATAACAATAAAACTGTTCCACCAGCCACAATGGAGTAACCAATCAGTAAATCACGAAGTAATCCAAAATAGAGCAGGCCTTCGAAATATACTTAATTTAGCTAATTCCACCAGCGATGCAATATTAGTGCAGATATATTAAATATTTCAATTATTAATAAAGGAAGAAGACACTAAAGTAAATAAATGAATTAATAGCCCCAATAGTCCGATATTGACCACATCCCAGTCATTCCGTTAACTTTAAGCCGACGAATATATAGTTTTTTCCATTATCGTTCATGACTTATCGCCAACTTGTGGGAAGTTTAAAAATATCATGTTTATACAAAACCTGCCTTTTATAAGTAAAAAATTTATTCAAGTACCGCTTTCATCGTTTTCATCAAATGATTTTTCATTCAATGACTGAAATATAGGGAAATTAGAAGAAATCAAATTTGGTGAATAAGGTGAATGTGGCATAATTCCCACTTATTTCTCATAGCTGCTAGCAATTATCGTGATAGAAAAAAACAGTTTGCGATTCGCCAGTTCTGGTCGTTTTTGTTAGACAGCATCAATTTATTTCTCAAATACGCACAGTAATATTAGACAACGAATTTTTTATTTTTGGTAGCATTCCCTTCCAAAAAAAGTTCGTTTTCCAATCTCTTCATGCGCAAAGCGTACATGGAAATATACAATAGATTGTTAAATTGTTGGAAACTCAAACATTAAGCCGAGAAACTTATGCAGCAGGTTATAATTTACTCTTGATACCTTTATTTTTCCACAGTCGGTAAATTGTTTTGTCACAGAAAACAAGTGAACGGACTTAGATTGAAAATGTCAACTTCGAACGGTGAGGGAGTGAGAGCATAATATAATCAAAAATGTTAACTTCAGGCAATATTGAACTATTGCTTGTCAAAAGGATATATTCATATATTTTTTTTTCGTTTTTGTTTTCTACCTTTTGCATAGCAGCCGACGAACTAACCTCACTATGTACGAGTATATGAGTATTTTTGTATTATTATTATTTTATGTGGCCTGGATACCCCTGTAGAGTTTCCACACAATATTGCGAATGGTGCTAGTATATTGATTGAAGATTTTTAGTGCATCAACAGCAGTATTAACTTAAGAAAATATTGTATTGGAGGGTCTCTACCTACATTAAGGATAGTAAGGAATATTTTTCAGAAAGATGTTCGATTTGTTTTTGTAATACAATACTACTCATAGGTACATCCGATATACTTATTATATAAATATAAGTATGTAGAACATACATAAATAAATACACTGACGAGAGTAATAAGTTGTATGTCAGTTTTGCTAAATGTATAGCTGCTTTCAAAAAATCTTGCATGGGTCTTTTCTTTTTTTTTACGATTTTTACATTGTTTTAGTGGATTAACAAATATGAATTGGATAATAGCTGATAGGTATACAGTACCGTGCAAAACTGAGCAAATGTTTAGGAATTTCAAGTTTAAAGCTCTGGAAAAATATTAAAACGACAATGAATTCTATAAAACTTTTTGCATTTAATTTGTTATTTAATTCTTTTAAAGTCCACTCACAAAATAACTCAAAAGACAAATAAGAAAAAGAGAATGGGAAGTAACTTAAGAGAAACTCTATTTGCTCATCTGCACACATAAGACAAAAGTCATGTTACACTTAAAAATGAAAAAATATTTTCCGTTATTTTTTTTTGCTTTTATTTGTTACACATAAACTTTTCTAGTTTTAAATTGTAAACTAGCTTGATCAGTTGTAAAAAAGTGTATAAAGCTTGAACGCCGCCAATTTATTAAAAGTATGAGGAAAATCAATCTTGAAATAGAAAATAGCATCGTGGTATTGGCTGAAAGAGGTCTTCAAGAACAATAGCGGAAAAATTAAATATAAGCCAACGTACGGTTATTAACGTCCGAAAGCGACGAAATGTTGTACATCCACCAAGTGTTGGCGGACGGCCTAAGCTACTATTGGACTCAGATGCACGTTTAATGACACGGGAAATGCGCAAAAACAAGTCGATGACTCCAAAGAAGGCTTTAGAAGTTTTAAATAAGACAGTTAGTGAGTGGACCGCACGTAGAGCTTCGCACAGAATCGACTTCGTGTCAGCTATTAAAAAAGCGAAACCAGTCTTATCGACCAAAAACATCACAGCTCGTTTAGCGTTCTGCAAAAAAACATAAGGATTGGAGCATTGAGAACTGGAAGCGCGTGATTTTGTTGGATGAGGTAAAAATTAACCGTTTTCAGTCCGACGGGATAAGTTATTACTGGCCGCGACCTAGCGAAAATATTCAGTTGCATCATGTCAAGCAAACAGTCAAACATGGAGGAGGCAGTTTGATGATGTGGGGTTGCTTCACATGGTGGCATATTGGGCCACTCTTTAAAATAAACGGCATAATGAAGAAGGAAGACCATCTTAATATATTGCAGACCAATTTGCCAGATTTTGTAGACTTGAGCGCTTACCCTGAGGAGGAAGTAATTTTCCAACAGAACGGGGATCCGAAATATACAGTCAAAATAGTCAAGGAATAGCTATCTCAGCAAAATTTTAAGGTAATGGGTTGGCCTGCACAATCCGATCTCAATCCAATTCAGAATTTGTGGGCGATAGTAAAAAGACGCCTGGGAAAATACAAAAGGGCTCCTGAGGACAGAAGACCTATGGCATCGAGTTCAATATGAGTGGAACCAAATTCCTGCCTATTTTATTCAAAATTTAGTTGAAATCATGCCCAAACGTATGAAAACCGTAATTAAAAATAAAGGGTTGTGGACAACGTACAAGGTAGTACTTGTGTATACGAAACGTGCAAAACTGAGCAAATTAAATTCCTCCTAAGTTTTTTTTTTTGTACTCTTTTTTATTTAATTTTTTTAAGTTATTTTATAAGACAATTTTATTAGAATTAAGTTACAAATAAAATGAAAAAAGTTTTATTGAATTAAGTTGCGTTTTAATATTTTTACAGAGCTTTAAAATTGAAATTCTTAAACATTTGCTCAATTCTGCACGGTACTGTAAGTCAGTAATGTTCTTCTCTGACACAATCAAAAACTTAAGAATTTTTTTTATTATCCGATTCATTTTATAAAGACTTTATGACGAAAAGAACCGGGTAGATACGAGTATGAAATTCGTAACATATAACAAAAGCGAATGTAATGATATTTATCATTTCCATGTAAATCGTCAAACCTGCAGAAGTTTTTCGCAATGTATAGAGTGCTACATACTTCCTCTTAAAAAACATAAACTTAAAGGGGTCATTAAATTGGATGCGCGTTGCCTAATCTAGGGTAGAAGTCCAAAAATATTCTGGCTTACCCGTTCATTCTAGTAGCTCGAAACTCCAATTCGGTGAAGTCATAGAAGGTGATTCAATAACACCTAATGAGCAGCTGTGATGTCTTGACAAAATAAGTTCTAACTTCTTACGAGTAAATCGTGGAAATAAAAAATTTTAACCTTCAAGGTAAAACTGTTTTGTATCCGAAATGACAACAATAGTCTTACAACCGCTATTGTCTTAATTTTTTTTACGCTGGATGCTATGCTGGTATCGTTCTGACCGTCGAAAGAACGGCTGATAGCCTTCCTAAATTTAGGTGCTTGATTTTGAGGTAGGCCGCTGACTTAACCACTTTTCTCACGATGTTGTCCTTTTAATTGTTTCGGTATTTTCGATATCAGTAAGATATTTTCGTTGTTCATAACTGTATTACTTTTATTTAGTTCTTCTGTGTGAGAGTATTAGTTCACCGAAAGCATACGAGGAAATGTGTTCTTTTTCTGTCGTCATCAATGTGCTTCACGACCCCGTATTTTGAATTATTTAAGCTATTGCTTAAAAAAATAACGATATAATATTCTGGAAAGCATTAACGGCATCAAATAAATGATGCAACCACTTACACTTTCTTTTAGCACTTCATAAATTGCATAAATACGATACGATGTATTCGTATCATGTTTTCTTTATTACCTCTTTAATGGCAAATATTTCAGAGTAAAATATGTTCAACAGCTAAACATGGCTCAAAGCGGTTGCCAGAAAGTTTTATACATCGTTATAATTATGAGATAAATTGTGTTGTAATATTTCCAAACATAATTCTTCCTGGACTTATCATAATTGAAAAATTAAATTGTCCAGTTTTATAATTTAAACCTATAAATTTATATACTTATATTTATGTTCATTAGAACGATGCAGCGGAGGATAGAATATAATTTCACATACTTGAACTCAAATTGCTAAATCTATTCAGTTCTTGTGAGGATTTATACTTACATATCTCATACATATATATCATTAATGAAAACCATGTATACGAAAATAATTATAAATTAGGAATAAATTCTAGTAACACAGGCCAGCTAATTGATCGGAAAAAGTTCATCATATGTAAATGTTCCACATCCTATAATATTTTGAATTGGATTACTAAAATATATTCTTAATACAATACTTAAGAAAACAATTAGAGAGAGCCCGGTTTCTATTATGTTTGATAGTTTGTTGACCCCCAGTCACCAGCATCTTTGCATTTACATAAATATGTACAAAAAATTAGCTTAATTAAATTTAATCAAACCATTACAGTTTATCGTGGCATCTATTCACAAAAAATTAAGCATGTACTGTAGTCAAACCGGATTGGATGAGTAGGTATACATATTAATTTTGAGAAATGGTTTTTAGATGTTCACGCTTGTGATCTGTCCTTATTTAACACAAATCCATTTGATTCGCATTTGATTACAATAACTGTTCAAAATTTGGATCCAGATAGGGTACTTTTTGAAGCGCTGGCAAAAGTTTTGCTTCAATTAAATTTCTGAAAACTTGTTTACAATTCAGGAACAATTTTAAAGAGAAAGCGCAAATCCAAAAATCTATTTTATGATAACTCCTAATATTTATGTGTACGTACATATGTATGTATGTAAATATGTATAAAATATAATAATTAAGCAAACAATCCAATTTATCAAACCTGAATAGTTCTTACTTAATTCAAATGAGACAATTTTTTTTTTGAATTATAGATTCGTACACACAAAGGTACGAGAACTATTATTGGGTCACACAAATTTTCTTCTCTTAGTACAAATAAAAAATGTAGATACGTAGATTAACCACTGACCTTGATTTTTATTCCTTTTTAGGACTGTGCGTATCAGAAGTCTTGTTCCTTTTGTATAAATATAATCCTTTTTAATCAGAAATATTCCTCATTCAAAATACATCTTGGAAGATTTTGGATTCTCGTACACACATTCATTCAGACAAACATTTATATTCACTTTATTTATCAATATATGTAAGTACATATGTACATTTTTTATATTAACACCAATCGCTTTCTTTGATTTTTAATTTTAATATAGGTAAGTGGAAACCATATTCTTGTGTACCGCTTATAATTTAGCAGATATTAACATAAATATTATAATATGTAACTTATCACTGTTTGCACAAAGTATATCTGAATATTTAAGGGCAAAATCCTTCCGCAAAAACACTCGAACCCAAAATAAACTCACACCAACCCTTCAACATCATATCCACGAAGTAACTGAATTATATTCCGGAATACCTGGATTAGGTCACCTCCGCTGCGTTCCGTATTACTAAGTGTATACGTTTGTATGTATGTACGTCGTTGTTTGCTATATGCACGCTATCAAGAAAATGTATACATTGCACATTGAAGTTTGAATCGATACGGCATGCGCATGAATTCTCTTAAGATCATGTATATTTTCTATGAGACGGAAGTATTCCAATTCCATAATACCTTCAAAAACATATATCTTTCAGTTTTAAGAAGCAGCAGAAGAGCTGAAGAGAAATAAGGAATGAGTATTTTAGAATACCTTAGTGCTACCAGTATTAACACAGAAATTTCCCTTTCGCATAGTGTAAAAATACTCTTTCAGCTCTTTAACTTCAATTGATTGCTCATATGTTATACAATATATAATTGTACATATGTATAATTATCTTATATAAGAAAGTAAGTATGGATTCATGGAATAGTTTGTACAAAATATACGAAAATAGTTTCCGCATTTTTTCATTTAAATAAATGCAAATCTACTGAACATGAACATATGAGGATACTTTTGAAAACGATAGATGGTAAAAATTAAAATTAATTTATTCATCATAAATCGTATACCGTTTTTTTTAAGGAGTAGAAAATTAAGAATAAATGAATTCTAAATTTCACTTCTGTATGCAATAATTTCGCATATCGTCAGAAGAATTTTAAAGCCTTCGAACCGTTTTATTTTAAATTGAAAAATAACATCTTATCAAACCCTTACAGAATAAATTTTAAAGTCAATTAAATAAATATTTAGGTTTCGTTTTCCTGGACAATTTTGCTCCAAAAATGTGGTATTTTTTTATCTTGGAGTGTGCATAGATCTTGAATAGGATCGATAAAATAACAACATAGAGCATTCTTAATGCCATATATTCCAAAGGAAGTCACAACGTCATTCTTCTCGGTAAACTGTATACTGGTGAGCATATTAAAAATAATATATAGATGCGATTTACATATGTTCAGCCTGTTCAGCTTTAACTAAACGGTGTCGAAGGACTTCTTCAAGTCAATCAGGCAGGCACGCGTGCGTGCGCGTCAGTGAGATATCATGCCCCGTTTTGTAATCGTCGAATTAATTATTCGAAACTTTATTTTTGTCCTCAAACCACTTAGTCGAGATTAATCACCTTGTCAAAACCTTACTTACGGTTGTAGTAAGTAAGTTTATTATAATGCAATACACTTTACATAATATTCTGCCTATTACAATTCAGTTAATTCATATAAAGTAATGTTAAATTCATATTTAGGCAATTTAAAAAAAAAATCGTTTATTATTTGGTGACGATACTTACAGGCATTCGTTATGTAACTTGATAACCGAGTCCAATTTCTTCCAATTAAAATACAACTTCATTTTGCTCTAGAAGTCTAGAATGACTCCGCAATGACAATAATTCGACACAAACACCATAGAAAAGGTGTTTGGCTTTTTCATTTTTATTATAAAATCGGTCATTTCACGTAGTACAACTTAATACTATCTGAATTTTTTATCCCGCAATATAGGCACAGAATTTTGTGGTGTAGCTAAATATTGTATTACGTCAAAAGTAACCCGCGATTTAAAAACCAAGCATGAACAAACAAAATTCCAGAAAATCATTGGTTAGATGACGTTGACCAAATAAAATTGACTGGTTAGCTATTTCTCTGGTTAACTTGCCAAACCATGGATTCTCTGGTTACAATTATGGTATATGCAATCGATGGTTACCAGCTGGAATAACTACTGGAATAGGTTAAAATTAACTGATAGTAAGTGGGCCTGGCTCAAATGGTAGTGGACTAACTTCCAAATGAAGGTTGGGTGTTCGAATCCCAACCGCGCCCGAAAGACATTCATTTGCTCAGTTAACAAAAATCAAGTAAGATGAGTAACCGAGTAACTGCAATAGAAATTAACAACAAGTCAAATTCCACTAAGCATTTAGTCTCCTCATTAAATGTTGGTTGCCCCCATGGAGCGAAATAACCACTGAACCCACACATCTTTCTTTCTCCCCCCTTTCCCATTTTCCAAAAAACCTAACATTATAAGTGTTGAAACATACCCAATGGAGTGTCATGTTCTTTAAGACAAAAAAAACAAAACGAGCATCACTATTTGCAAGAGAAACCATGAAGCGTAGATGAACCAACATAGATGGCATACTCTACTTTGCAATCCCTTAAGCTCCGCATATATACCCTGTAAGTGAGTTACCAAAACTTGCCAAGCCTATAAGCTGCTAGAATTTGCTAGAACGAGAGCAATTTACAAGAAAAACTATGCGTGTGTAATGTGGATGACGTTTTTGTGCAAAATGTGAGGGGAATTGACATTATGTTGACAATTCACACGCATTCAGAGACAGGGTCACACGGATAGTGGAAAGCGGTTTATGGAATGGGCAAAATCTGAAAAGTTTGCCATCTACATATGTACGGTAGTTCATTTATGGTATGATGAATCTAGTAGAATGGAGTAAATATCATTTTAATTCAAAAAGAAAACGGACGTTTTACAAAATATTTTCGATGAACTAACATAGACGGCAAACGCAACTAAGGAGTTTGCAACCCCTTAAACTCCTCACAAATACTGTAAGTGAATTACCAACCCTTGTCTAAGCCTGTAGAACTTGCTAGAATGAAAGCATTTTGCACGTAAAGTTCACTATGTGTGTGTAAGGTGGATGACGTTTTTGTGTAAAATGTGAGGGGAATTGAGATTATTTTGACAATTCACACGTATTCAAAGACATGGTCACGCGTATAGAGGCAATCACTGGATAGTGGTTTTTGAAACTTCAAAAATCTGGAAAGTTTTCCATCTATGTTAGTTCGTCTATAGATTTGCCAGTTCTGACCTGCGGCGTGGGGTGATGGATTCAGAATGTATTGTAGATGCAGTAAAACGGATGCGGTAGGATACAACAACAGATCAAAGTTCACTCCGTTTATTCCCACTTAAGCATATTGTACATATTCATTTGTAAATAACTATCAAGAAAATGTTTATAGATTTGTTCACTTTTTAGGTGGGCATAATCTTTTACTCTTAAAGTTTGATAATAACAACTGGAAGGTGTATGCTTAGAAATATCTTGAACAGAACAGTCAGTACTCTGAAAGCTCTGATCTTTAAAAAACCTGCGTATTAATTGTTATAAAATAAATCGAAATTCCTTAATTTTTATAAAAACGACGAATGCCCTAATATCATATCTTATATTGTGCTATAAATTCCATATAAAAAGTGTGCAGTTAAAAATTCTGATAGTGACTAATATTAAATTCAGCTTTAACGTGAAGAACAATTGAGAATGTGATAATATTCGAAGTTCCTTTTTTTATAAAATTCCAATTTTATTATAAAATTCCCCGTACAGAAATACTTCTTATTAGCTGAGCAAAAGAGAATCTCTGTGTACTAAAGCGTTCCGATCATACGAATCATTTTATTCGTTTTATTTCGTAGAAGAAATACAACTCTCTTCGAAAAAGCATGAACCATTTGGTCTCTTTATGTTAACTTAAAGTTAGTGCATTGTCATTGTAATTATAATATGTAAAAAGAGTGCATACTGTGTGTTACTACATAGATTTATAGAAAAACCCAGAGATACACATAATCAATTGGGAAAAAATATTTCAGCATACGTTTGTAAATGGGTATGCGGTAGGCTATATTTACAACTTTTGGCTTAAACGAATTGTAATGTTATAATATTTATTCTTACAAAGTTAAAAGTTTGAACCTACAAAGGTACCAGTACCTACATTCATATGTGACCGACAATTTTTTCCAGGAAATGAATTTGCGGACGAGATTGCTGGGTTTTATCTTTAACGATAAAATTCAAAATGAATTATTAAAACTTAAACAAATTCATTAAAAATGGTGGACTCATTTGTCATTAAACAAGATAAAAATAATTTTGCTCTGTTCTCCTGCCACGCAAAGACATATTATTAATTCTTTTACACATATTTCTTTGAATCACAGCGCATTTTATCTTTTATTAAAGATTCATCTGCGACTTTGTTTCGAAATTATGGCGAAGAATGTTAATAATGATTAATTGCACCTGCATTTCACTAATATTAGTGGACGATATACCCAAACACGCGTATGTATGTGTGCATGCTCACTTTCCTGGATTGGTCTGGTCACGCGGATAAACCACACTATCTGTAGCGGCGAGATGTGCACAAAAGCAATGGCAGAGGATTCCAGTAGTTTAGTATTTACAAAGGTATTTCAGGTGACTTGTATTTAGAAACCAGTTTTAAGGTTTAACATTGAATTAAACGTATGCAAGCAGTCATTTTAGGACTTAAATGTAAAAATTATTAACATTTAAACTCTTGCGTACTCACCTACGTGCATGCATACAGAGGATGCGCAAGCTGGTTTGTCCAGTAAACAGGTCGCATAATTTTCTCTTTGTAATATGCACATATGAATGTGTGCACTGTGTACGCCAATTTCCTGTTATAAGTAGGATAGATTAAACAGAAAGAAGGAGGAAAGAATTGGAATAGATATAGTATACACATATGCATGTAGATACGTATGCATTTTAGTTTTGCGATATTGTGACATTCTTTTTTTTCTTTTCAAACATTTATTTTAAATAATAAATAATAATATAATATATAAATGTATAATAATAAGTAGCCATAGTACATTTAATAATAAGATTGTATAGGTTTCTTAGCAAAGGATAACACAGCTTACTAATGATACGAATTTTCGGGCGATACAACTCTGGTAAAAGTGCCGAGCATGTAGTAGGTAGGCAGGCGGCATGGCAAATTTGTCGAAACGAAGACCGCGACCACGATCGGTTATCCACTGTGTGAACGGCGCCATCCGGAAGTGTGGCACTGCTTCAAATAATAGTTTGATCAGTATGGTAACGGGGATTTTTTCGTAAAGTTTTGTTTTCACGTCGATTTAAACTAATTAATTGCGGTTATATTGTATTCCCTATTGATGGATTGACTTTTAGGCCAAAAATTTAAATATTGAAAATATAAAGAAATATGAAGGATCTGAAAAATAGGCGATAGTTCAAGGGCGGCAAGGGCTTATAGAATATTACCGCAGTTCGTTCTTCTGCTTGTTGTTAAAGGCGACTAAATGGAAAAAAGTCATATTCAGGCACTTTAACAGTTATGATAAGCCTGAGTTATCCCAAGTTTTACACTACCGGTGGGGCATCCATACAAGTCGTATATGCATCCATACATACGTTCACGCGTACTAGCGCCACATTGATGAAATGAGCCCACATATATGAACAGTGAATACACTATACCGCCGGAGACTCCTTCTGGGCGGTTGAGGAGTGATCCCGAAGCGAATAGAAATATTCTTCTGGGGGGAGCAAAATGATGCTTTCGGTTTAGTTTTGAAGTAGAAATTAGATATTAAGGGAACGGAAAATCGACATAATATGCGTTCAAGAAACCAGGTGACGAAATATCGGAAAATGGGCCTACTACTTGAAGCTACAGGCCAAAGCGTTTGAAATGCATAATCTTGACTTATGGCAACAAAACTGATAATTGAATACGAAATGTGAAATATTGTTGGCGCTTACGCGCCACAAGAAAGCAGTGAGTATTTACATATTTTGCAGTGATTTTATTAAATGGAATATCAAGAGATGAAATGCTTTCCATCGCTGCAGATTTAAACGGACACGTCGGAAAATAGAACTACGACTACGAAGTTCCATGAAGAAATTGGTTTCGGAACGAGAAACGCAGCTGGAGAAGATATACTAAACTCATGTATATCTCACTGCCTCACTATATGAAATACGCTATATATAATATTAAGCAAGAACGATATTTAATTACATACTGCAGCGGTGAACAATAAACGGAGACAAATTACTATCTATGTTGGAATAACGTGAAACGGCATCTTAAAGATACTAACGTGATCTTAGGCAACCCACTAGCAAGTCAGCTTAAGCTTTTGACAGAATTTTCTGTGAAAAAACCAAAGAACAACCAACAAGAACCTGCATCAGTACAAAAAAATTAACTGCCACAATTTAAATAAGGAATAAGTAAAGTCCTAGGCGCTTAATTTCCGTGGCGCAAGAAGAAGAACTAAGCTCACCAAGTGTGGAACCTTGTTAGAGTTGTGCAAAATTCTGCTCAGTATTTCATAAGAATAAATAAAGAAATGTAGTGGTGGAACGATGAGACTAGAATGGCGGCAAAAAGCAAGCCTTTGAAGCGTAGAATAAGTATTGCAGATATAGCGAAACCGACAAAGTACGGTTTGAGTTAGACTAAGAACGTTGCAAAAAAAAGTGAAATATGCGATAGCAAGAACACTTGGAATAGCAGTATAGATAGTGTATCTTGAGTTTAAATGACTTGCGATTTTATTCAACAAAATGATGAAAGACTATCGAATTCCCAACCAGTGGAAGGAGAGCTTTCTGGTTTCGTTGTGTAAAGTCAATAAAGTCAAGGGCGACACTAGAAATTGCAACAACTACTGATAGGTGAAGCTAATGTCGCATACTGTGAAAATATACGAGCGATTTCTAGAGTGTTTACAACGCAATATTATTAAACTCCACGTCAGTTAAGGCCGGTCGACATACGAGGGGCGTTCAAAATATTCTCGGTATAGGGGTGAAGCTGTGGTTGTATATATAAATTGACTTATTTATCAAGTAATACTATTATTATTTTAGTGCATTCATGTAAAATTTCATATAAAAGTGATTATTAATTCGCGTTTTATCTCTAGTTAAACAGAATCATAATGGCAACTGAGATGAAGTTGGTGAAAATTGAGCATCGCGCTGTAATTAAATTTCTCACTAAGCAAGGAAAAAGTCAAAAAACTATTCATGAAGAGATGGTGGCTGTTTACCAGGGTTCCGCACCTTCATTACCAAATCAACTGTGCAAAAGTGGTCAAGTGAGTTCAAGAGAGGCAGAGAGAGCATTGAAGACGACCCCCTCAACGGCGCCCCGGCTACTGCTTGTACGGGAGAAAGCATCAAAGAAGTCGAAAAACTTGTTCTTGAGGATGCCCGAATAAAGGTGAAAATGATGGCAGAGATCACCAAGCTTTCAATTGGTACCATTCACACCATTCTTCATGACCATCTTAACCTTTCAAAGGTCAGTGCAAGGTGGGTGCCACGAATGCTCACAGCGCCTCAGAAAAAAGTGAGAATCGCATGCTGTAGAGAGCTTTTGGAGATGTGTAGTGAGAACGCGGACGGTGTTATGGATCGAATTGTTACTGGGGACGAAACATGGGTCCACCACTATGACCCTGAAAGCAAACAAGAGTCCATGCAGTGGCATAAAAAAGGAACAGACCCCCGAAGAACTTCAAAGTCACTCCGTCTGCCGGGAAGTTCCTGGCCACAGTTTTTTGGGACTCAAGGGAATCTTGCTCATTGAGTACAAAAAAAAAGGTGAAACCATCAACGCCACATCCTACGCTTCCACTTTGCATAATTTGCGGGAGGAAATTAAAAAGAAAAGACGGGGTAAACTCGCAGCGGGTGTGTTGCTTCTTCATGAGAACGCTCCTGTTCACACGGCGCGAGTTTCCAAGGCTGCTGCACGAGATTGTGGTTTCGAAGAAATCCAACACCCACCCTATAGTCCAGACCTTGCCCCTAGTGATTATTTCCTGTTTCCGGATTTGAAAAAATGTCTTCGTGGAAAAAGATTTTCGGATGATGAAGAACTCAAGGCGGGAATAAATGGGTATTTTGCAGAGAAAGAGGAAATTTATTTTTTTGAGGGTTTAAAAAAGCTTATCTCAAGATGTAACAAATGCATTTATTATGTTTAATTAATTTACACTTACAAGCTATACAAAAAAACGCTTAAAAATTAGCTTAATTAACTTAAAATTATCTTATTCTATCTTACTGGCCCCCTGCGGGCACTCTAAGTTAAACCTAACACTTAAACTATGTCTTTCGACGTTTTGACAGGTTTTGTTCTTATTTTTATGGTTAGGACAATACAGCTTAAACTAAGAAAACATTTTTAAATAGAAAAAAAACTTAGTATATGGACTATTTTGATTTTAATTTTATTATAAAACTTGAAACTAAAAACTTACAGACTACCAAAAAAATAAATCTTAATCATAAATATGGAGCTACCTAGTACTGGAGGAATTGGACGACGAAACTTCCCGTCCTTCAACTAGCCACCAAAATTGTTGGTGCTGCCGAGCAACATCCCTCATGTCGCGACTCCCTACCGCCCTACTGAACCGGAGACGCTCCGCACTGCCGTGTGCGGCGTCTCTGTCGTAGTTGAGTCGCCTGTCCGCAGCTGTTCGAGCGACGTGGAAGATTAGCGGCACCGCCAATCTGTCCTGGATCAGACCTTTACTATCTAGATAGAGGAACGCTTCTGGAGGAATAAAGCCGTCAAAGCGAACTCTCTCGTGATACATATAATTGGGGTAGAAAGCCCCGGAGATCAGGTTGTTCGACGAGGTCATTGCTCTTGCAATGTGCCTTCGAGTCAACTTAATGACGAAATTGTCCACTCTTATTAGATTCGCCCTATTGTACAAGACCTCATTGGGATAGAATTTTATGTACTGAGACTCTGGTGTTCTGTATAAGCGAAGGCAAGTCCTAAGAAAAGCCATCTCAAACACCCGAATCTTTTCCAATAAACTTGCTCTCACGATGAACCACACGGGACATCCAAATACAATCATGAGTCTGATAAGGGCCATGTAGCAGATTACCTTCACCCTCGCATCGAGTTAACTGTTATAGAACAGTCTCTTTGTAAGGGCAAAAGCACCCTTGGCTCTGGCCAGAGCAACATCTATATGTTTGTTAAAATACAGATATTGATCTAGCCAGATCCCAAGGTATCTGACCACATTTCGACAAGCAAGTGGCTGTCCGTGTTGTCCGACGATAGAAAATTTTCGGCAATACTTTCTGGTATCCCTAGAGGCCCCAGACAAAGGCGTCCTAAACAGAATGGTTTCCGACTTCTGAAAGTTGATTTTCAACTACCAGTCGTCGCAATATCGCTTAATTTTATCGAAGTCACGCTGCAAACGTGTATTAATGACCTCAATCTTTGGACCCGATCTGTACGCGATTAAGTCGTCTGCGTACGCTATGGCATGGTGAAGTGAACCTATCAGATCACTTGTGTAAATGTTGAATAGGATCGGCGAATTTACCGCACCTTGTTGCAGACCGTTTTTAATGTTAAAGGTTCCAGCAGAAGTCACATCGCCATTCTTCACGATGAACTGTCTACTGGAGAGCATATCAAAAAGAATATACAGCAGTGGTTTACTAATGCCCAACCTGTGCAGCTTGAAAAAGAGTCCTTCTAACCATACGGTATCGAAGGCCTTCTCCAAGTCAATCAGGCAGGCACCAGTGCACTGTTTCTTGCCTTTGTTCCATTGGATATCAGAAACCAGTTTCGACGCAGCATGAATGATATCATGACCCGCCTTGAAACCGAACTGATTATCCGGAACTTTATGTTTGTCCTCTACCCACAACCCAACCGCGGATTGAAAGTGTCTTTATCCCTTTTGGGGATGGGATGTACCACCGCAGTTTTCCAATGCGCTGGATAATGTGCATTATTCATTGCATTATTAAACAGGGTGGTATAAATGTTCACCGCTTCTAGAGGGAGATGTCGAAGCACAATGTTCGGTATTTCATCGGTTCCCGCTGATTTCTTACTTCTAAGTGAATCGAAGATCGTTTGGAGCTCCTCCGTCGAAATGAACATGGGTAGTACCCTATCGTTGGTGATGGCATTATTTGGCATATTTTCGTAACTGAACTGGGTGAAGCACGAGCTCTCGAATCGCCAATTCACAATTTCATTTCGAAGGTAGAAATTGTGCACAAGGACTCGATTCTCCAGATCGTGGTTCGGGCCAATGATAACATTCGCCTTGTACACTTCCTGGAAGGTCGCTCCTATAGCCTCTACCTGTTCCTGCAGATCATCGATCACAAAGAAGCTGTCATCATCAACAGCCTCATTTGGATCTATGCCCGCTGTTACCAGTATTTGTTCGTTGTTCGTCGTTCGGGCGATTTTAAGACACTGAAGGTCGTTTTGATTTTTTCTCCGAAATATTTTATTTATTTGCGGGAACATATTCGGGTTGCTGGTGTTTACAGCCCGAATTTTATTGTTCCAATACAAACTTACAGATGCTCTGTAATTTTCCTTTATTAATGTTTGGAGGTTTTTAATCGACGACTTCAGTGTCATGATCTCCGGGTTATGTCTGTCTGTAAACCGTCTGTACAAGGTTTTTAGTCTTGACAGCAGTCTACTTTTATGTCGGTGCAGTGCGTCAATAGTTGCGTTGCGGAATAAGTCTTCTTCGTCAGTGTGTTGGTACCGAGGTATCGTGTTGTCCATTGTTCGTTTGATTGTCTCGTCCATTAGTCTTAGATACCTGTCAATCTCCTCGTTTGACAGATTTCTGTTGGACGGTGGGTAGAGCGAATTCGAGGAGAGTGCTCTAGTCAGTGTTCTGGTGAAGTGTGTCCAAAGCACCCTACTATAATTGTAGGAATGCTTTTGAACAAACTCATCCAATTCCGCAATTTCGTTGGGAACAGTTATTTCGGTGCTGAAACCGCAATGGTCACTGTCATACACGAAAGTGCGTAGACAGTTTGTAGTTTGTTGGTTAGTGCATGTCAGTTGTACTCGTGAGTCGAACAGCAGAAGATCCAAATAAGACCCGAGTCTGGGAAACGACGTACTATCCGTCGCCTTAAGCCCGAGTCGATACATTATACTGTGCTGACCCCACCAATTGAATAGTAGATTCCCTCTAGTATTTGGTGTATTATTTCCCCAATCACTATATTTGGCGTTAAAATCTCCGCCGATAATAAAATAGTTGTCTTCCAATTCCAGCCTCAGGAATCGAAAAAGCGTCTCGAGCTCTGAGATGAATAAAATGGATTGAATAGCCTTAGGTGCGTAAACAGACACCATGTATAACCGTTTTCCGCTACGGAGAGGGATATACACCACGCATGCCTCCAGCACTCGAAACCCATGTACTACACGACTGTATATTCTTTTAAAACGCAGACTTTTTCTTACAAAGATCGCAACGCCTCCTCCTTGAATGGAGTTGGGTCGGTTTCTTTGTACTATTTTATATCTTCTGTGCCTCATTTTGTATCTATTAGTAAGCTTAGTTTCGCTAACCAAAAGCACATCAGGGGCTTGGTCTTTAAGCAACTTAAATAGTGTGGCTCCTCGTTCGAGCCTAATCAGTGAATTAACATTCACTGCAAGGACCTTCAGGGTTTGCTCCGCCACGTACGTACCCATTACGGCAAAAGGTGCGTTAAGCCAGGCAGCAGCGCGTAGGTAACATGAGGAGTAGCGGCTGGAGTTTGCAAATGCACGGGTGGACGTTTAACTTCCATTTTCTGCTGCCGGGCCAGATTTATTCTTTGGATGTACTGGAATTTGGGACAACCCCGATAGTTTGCGGTGTGGCCCGTGTTCCTACATAAAGCACAAGAGAGTTGGCTTTTTTCAGATTCCTTACCCAGAGCGCATTCCTCGGACTTGTGGTTCTTTCCGCACTTCACGCATCGAGGCTGCATTTCGCAGTTCGAAGCGGCGTGCCCGAACCTTTGGCAGCGAACACATTGCAAAATGTTTTCGCTCCTCTTTAATTTTTCCCAGTGTACAACCTGGTAGTCTAGGACTTTGATATTCCTTAGACCATCCAGATTGCTGTCGGGACTTAGCTGGACCAGGAAAAACGGTAGTTTCCGCTTCTCCCTTTTGGCTCTAGCTGTGACAAATGGCTTGACCCCCACGAATTTGAGCTCTTTGCACTCTTTCTCTTTCAGCAGTGCAAGGAGCTCCTCCGGATCAGTCGACGGTTCTAACCCCGTCAGCAGCATTGTTTGCAGCTTCTCCCCTTTCGGGGTGTAGGAGAAGAACTCCGTCGTCGAATCTTTCAATAGACTTTTAATTTTGTGGTAGCGCTCCACTGTGTTACAATGGATCGCATGCCTATCTACACTTAATCTTTTTATAAAAAAATTACAGCCTATGGCCGACTTACGCAGTCCTATGCTGTCTTTTAATTCCAATTTGTAAGTATTAATTGGAGGTACTTTGTGTCTGTTGATTTTCTGCTCTTGTTGTTGTTTCTGGTGTTGCTGCTGTTGTTGTTGGTTTTGCTGCTGCTGATGCTGCTGCTGCTGTTTTTGGGACTTGTGCTGTTGATGCTGTTGTTGTTGTTGTTGTTGCGCTTGTGATTTTTGTTGTTGCATATTTTGCCTTTGATTTGTCTGTACTTGTTTTTGCTTTGGCACTTGTGCTGGTTTTTGTTGTTGTAGCGGATTCTGTTCGCTATTTGTGGGCTGTTGCTGAGAGCTCAGGAGTTGTTGTTGCTCCAGCTGCCTTCTCGCCACTTGCTTGGCTTTAATGCCAAGCACTTGTTGTTGCAGCTCTTTAATGGTGCTGGTAATTGCATGGACTTCTTCTTCTTCATAATCAGACTCCGTGGCCGCGAGAGATCGGAAAGCATTCTCACCCCCCACAGACATGTATAGATATTGTTCGTTGTCTGACTCAGCTATCGCTTTTTTTGTCGTTGTCGGCGCCGCTTCCCTTCCTCTACCAGACAACTTTTCAGTAGCTGTCAGGGTGGGGCGCTTTAGAGGATTTGGATTTGGAGGTGTCTTAAGCTTCCTCCTTCGCTTTCTTGCCACATTTTCTGGTGACAACTTCCAATCTGTTGGTCCCGCTATTGGTATAGCGGGCCGCTTATTGTCTCTCATTGTCTGATTCACTTTCAATTTACTAATTGTCTAATTGTCTTTTTGATTAAATTAACAAAAAAAAAAAAACCGATGACACTTTACGGGAATCGAACACCCACGACCCCTGTTTTATCAGCCGACAACCACTATAGACGCGCCACTGAACCAATTGCCAAATTGTTTCTAACTTGTTTTTTATATTTTTTTTTCTTATTCACTCACTAGAAAAGCCGAATCACATCTAATCTGTACGGAGGTTTATGAACGACTGACAGCACAGTCGTGATTGCGGATGTGTTGACGTTGTTAATGGCATCCTCTATGTCCATGAAAGTGACCATTGTGTACTCTCTATATTGTGGGGATCGTTCATTGTGGCTAGTCAGTGAATGCAGAGTCCACCGACTTTCCTCTACAGTAGGCATGTTGAGCCGTTGACAAAAGTCTTGGATCAATTTTAGCTCGTACATGGATATCAATCAGTCGTTCTAGAGCCTTCAGAAGGAAAGATGATAGATTTATAGGTCTGAGGTCGTTTGGGACAATGTGAGAACATTTTCCTGCTGTGGGAATGAAAACTACATTGACTTCTCTTCATGATAGTGGAATGTAGATCAGCTCTACACAGAACCTTATAATATTCTCTGACGTTGGCAGGATGATATCTGAGGACCTCTGTAGCTCGGCAGGTATTATACCTTCCGAACTAGCAGGACGCATGGTTTGAAATTATGCAGTGCCCAGAGCAGTTTGTCTTTTGTAATCAGACCATGAATTTTGGTCACGGTTGCAGTAGTCCTTTTTGGGTTGCTACCTGCCTGGAAAGTGGGTGTCCAGTAACAGGTTGAGTGATTCATAACTTGAGGTTGTCCAAGATCCATCGCTTATTTCCTAACAGTTAGGCGTTAAAGGATTTGTAGACCGGATTTTTCTTAACCCCAGTTCCTCAGAGGTTTCTGTAATTTTGTTACAGAATAATATCCAGGATTGTCGCTTTGCCTTCCTCATTTTTTTTAATATATTTTGAGGGATTCTTTGTATGAGTCCCAGTCAGTCACTTTTCGTGTGTTTTGATAGGTTGAAGCTTTGTGCAAACGTTTCTAAGCGATCAGAGTGCTGCTTCTTCTTGCCTCTGCGTTCAATAAGAGGAGAGGAAGCAGCCATAGCCTGATTGAGAGCCAAGATGAATTCCTTGTCAATCGCGTTGTTGTCACGCGGCGACTTGAGAGTTCAGAGGCTTCTTGTTATAAAAGTGAGCTCATTGCCAATCTTGCAAGCAATGAGGTTAGTACTTATAATATAAACAAAAAGTGACTAACCTCTATCTTTGATGTCGGTACGACCCCATGCCGTGTGATGAGCGTTAGCGTCGCATCCGATGATGAGGCCAATTTTTTGCCTTCCAGCTTCCAGCACCTTTCTAGGTAATAACCAGGGAGAGGGCCCACATGATCATAACAAAGATATGCCGATGCCTTTGGCAGTCTCTGGTTAGGAAGTACAATAAAAATGCATTAAGGCTACGTTTCACTAGTATATAAGTTATAAACTTATCTTTGTCTCTTGTATAGGGCGGAGCGTATACAGATGTCAGACTTCCTCGAACCACAACTTCTACGATCTATGGTTCCTGGGTTAGGATGATGTCTTCTCCGTTTTTGGAAATACGTAGAAGTGCGGCCTAAGCCTTTTTTGAGTGATGGAGATTACTCTGGAGAATCGGTATCATTAGTATTAATTAATTAACATGTGCCCAAGAGCTCATCTTCTTCCGCTGATCGTAAAGGATCTCTTTTTAGTTCGTCATCGGTTTCCATTTCTGACAGAGTGTCAGAAGAAGAGACCGACGGCTTAGTTGTTGCCTCAAATATGCCTATCCATTTCTGGAAAGGATGTTGACGCTCCAAGATCTAAGGTTGCATTTGGTATCTTCGTTGAAAGAGGAGGAGGTTGCTTATCAGTATCCAGCTTATGCTTTTTATAAACCCTTAGGTGAATTTACTTGAAACCGAACAGAATCACGCCTTTAGTCTACTCTAGAGGGTTAAGGGTTTCCTTCTTTATCACAACTAACGCGCATCGATTAGGGCCACTTAGTTCCTCCAGTTTCGAGACCTTCCGGTCGTGAGTGGCAGGGGTCGGTTTGCTGAGCCTGATGATCTCCACCATTCATTCTGAGTGGGATCCAGGTCTGCTAGGGATATCATCCTTAGCCACCACTTCGAGTTTTGCACCTGGCCAAATCTCTTCCAATCCACAATTTTTTTATTTTGTTTTAATTATTACTAGTTCATGAAAAACTCTTGATACTATTTTAATTAAATTAAAATAATTTAAATAAGGTTATTTTTTAATAAAAACTTTAATCTAATTTTAAAAACGTTTGAGTTTAATAAATTCTTAATTTCACTTGGGTTAGTTGAATAATTGAAGACCTTTATATAGGTAGCCGCTCTTCTGTATAGGGGTAGCCGAAAGTCGCCAAGGTTCTGTAGATTATACCTGTCGCTCGTTATATAAATCACTTTATTTTACAGATACTTAAGATACATGTTTTGTTTTATTTTTAAAATCATGATTAGTGCATTGAATTTTAACCGTTGGGAAACACTTAGCCATCGTGAAGGTTATAGCATTTCTAATATGGAGTTTGTCGGTCACACGTTAAAATGTTTTGGAGTATTTGAAGTTTGTTTTGATATTTTAGAGGACACATACTCGTATATAAGATCGATAAACAATAGTATTATATATGGTTTGAGTGCAATTCGTTGATATATTTTTCGTAATTCTCCAAAGGAAGCCTATCTCTTTTGATATTTTCGCACAGAGTTGTTCTAAATGGAAATCAAATATAAGTTTATTGTCAATGTTAACAGACAAGTATATAACTTCTTGAAAACAATCAATGAGTTCGCTATATATTGTAATGTTTACACTAAAGTTGTACCTATTAACACACATACACTTAGTCTTTTGGACATTAATCTTAAGTTTATTTTTACACAGCCAATTATTCATTTTGTCCATTTTACTTTGAAGGATATTTTCGCTAACACTTATATCCTTTCGAATGAGGTATATAAGAGTATCATCCGCAAAAAGGCATACTTTTGAAGGAACTACGAAATCTCCGCTTTGGTTTATGTACAATAGAAAGAGTAAAACACCAAGGACCGATCCTTGGCGTACAGGTATCCATTGTGGGCTTAAACATGATTCTTTAATACGCACTTTCTGAGTTCTTCCATGTGAATTGCTTTTCACGAATACCATGTTTATAGAGTTTACTCACCAATATATCCCGATCTGTTGTTTCGAATGCTCGCTTTACGTTGAAAAATACTGCCGATATAAAATTGCCGTTCTTGTCTTCTTTTTTCCATTCATTTATTACCCAACTAATAGATGTTTCACATGAGTATCCCCGCCTAAATCTGGATTGTTCCACACACAAAATTTTCTTTCTTCCACAAAGCACATTAATTGCTAACAAACTATTGTCTCCAATATCTTTTTGTAGATAGGTTATAGGTCTCCGCAGTTTTCTAAATTTCAGGGAATACTCAATTTCGGAGAGATAAATTAATTATTTTGAGTAGAAGAAGTAAAACTTCATCTTTACCGTCCAATATTGTACTGCGACTTAACCCATAGCAATTACTTGTTTTATTTACAGATTTAACTATCTCTATAAGTTCATTTATATTAATTTCATAAAGACTAAAACTACTTTCACAGAAGGAATAGTATCGGAATATTGAACATATGGGATACTATTATTTCTGTCTATAACACTGGTAACGAAAAAAGTATTTAACGCATTTGCTATTTCTAGGTCCGAATTCCAAGTAATTACCTTGATTTAAAGTTCACGGGGAACATTTTTATTTTCGTTAAAAATTTATTCTTTTAACACTTTCCATAGGCCTTTTTGGTCACTAAGTTACTAATTTTCCGCTCAATATAAGCGCCTTTTTTTCTATTACACTTATATTTATACGAGTTCCTAGCTAGTTTGTATTGTATCTATCCCAGTCCACTCTTAAATTAGTTACTACGGCTCTGTTATACATATAAGTACACCTTCTCCCATTTACGCCTCGCCAATTCAATATTAAACCACTCCGCACACTTCTTTCGTATTTGATAGTTTTTGTCAGTGACGGTAATGCACATTTTATTGCATCCTCAAATTTGTTCGCACAAATATTGAAGTCTTCAAAGGGGTACCCTAGCATGTAACTATTAGGTTCGCTGATAAGCCGATTTCTCTCATATTTAATAGTTTTGAGTTGATTGGGCTCCGCGATATAGACTTATTTGTGAAAAGTCGTATATAAAAAGTCTCGTGATCCGATATCTTAAAAACGCTCTTACTTTAACATCCGCACTTACAGCTAGTTATATGCATTATTAAGCCTATATTGAAACCACGCATAACTAGCATATACTCATTATCACTCACATTATATCACAAAAATCATTCACTCTAATTGTTTTAGCTCTATACATATACTGTTATATTCCACATTTCCCTTATGTATATTGTTTTTACTGATGAGATCCAGGTTTGTTTTCTTCGCACTAAGGTATTCTCTTAGGTTGATCTAAGATTTTCTTTTACATATACAGTCACTCCACCCGTATGTCTAGAGCTACTTAAATAATTACACATCCTGTGACCAGGTAAAGTCACTTCATAGGTAGTCTCATGTTCGATTTTCAAAAAATTTATTTTTTTTTGCATATTTTCAAAGTTTAATAAGCGGAGAATATATTGTGAAAATTTTAGAAAATTTTAAAATTTCATTTTAAAGTTACAGCAAATAATAGGGGAGTGCGTATCCTGCAGCTGCGGCGCTCATATCTGCGCTATTGTTTGCGACCCTATAGACTTGCAAAATTTATACTTGTAGTTTACGACACGTAGAATTTTGGTGTTTTAAAGAAAAGTGAAAGTCAGTATATGCTTGTATTTCAAAGTGTTAATATCTAGCTCTTAAAAGTTTTGAATTTTTCGAACGAGAAAATCAGTATACGCTTGTATTTGAACGAGTTAACGTCTAGTTACAATGGACAGAAAAGGCATGAAAAGAGGTAGGCACCCAGGAGAAAAAGCTAAAAAAGAAGTGACAGAATTGCACATAGATCAGCCAGAGTTGCTGAAAGGATGCTTACTAAGAAACCGAAGGTAAACTGTACGCGCCAGGAATATGTGATTAATGTAAGTATAAATTTTCAATGAAAATTCTCTTCTCCAAAGTTTAAACACGTTTTTCTCGAAACTAATTTTCATCCGTCGGCCCAGATGATTAAAAAAAACTATTGGACCGATTCGGCTGAAATTTTAACACAATACTTAACGCGTGAATGGTATTAGAACTAGTTTTTTTGTATCTCGATTTTAGATCGAAAAAAAAACTTTTAAATCTGCTACGGGACAGAATGAAAACCCTACTGAATAAGAATCTTTTTGGAATTTTGATTTCAGATGATTACAAAAGGAACAATTAGGGGGCCAGCCAACTACTTTTTTTTGAAGAGACCTACTTTACTTCATCAGAATGACGTTACAATATATTTTTTTCATTTATCAATAATTTTTTTGTATTATTCAATTTTTTTGTATTATTTAATAACATATAATTATCATAACAAGATTGTATTTCATTTTCCGCAAAAAAAAAAAAAATCCTTAAAAACCTTCAAAATTTAACCTCAGACATGAGACTACCCCCTTAAATGCGTTTCAGTTAGTAATATAAAGTCTAGCTCATTTTCCGCAACAAAATCTTCAATTAACTCGATGTTACCTGTTATGCCTTGAATATTAAGAAACACTCCATTTATGTACGAAAGCGGCGTTGGGGTATAGTGTTGTTTTAATTGCTAATACAAAACTCGACTACGCTTTACCTCCAGTTTCCTTAAGTAAACTTTGGCTTTACATCTATGATTTTGGTGTAAAGATCGAGAAATCTTTGATCGGCACATGCGATAAGTTTATCGTGGCCTTGGAGCCAGCCAGCGCTGCTTGTGGTGGGAGGTGGTCGGGGTTTTCCCGCATGATGGCCAAGAAGATGTCCGATAGCGTTAACTTGACCAACTGCCACCGTTCAAGTGTTATGGATCCGTCGGTGTCGTTTTTGTCGATTACAGCGATTGTTATTGCATCTTTTAGGATTTCGCTAAAAGACCTCAGAGATGTGCTGTTGGATGGTTCAGAGGAACCGACAATGCGTAAAGAATCTTTGCGTCTTATGTAGAGATTCTTAGATGGAGCGTGCCGATGCGGCTGAGCCCCTGATTCCTCCTTTGGCGCAGGTTTGGAGGAAGTGATAGAACCATGACTTGCCACAGTCTTATCACTCCTCGAAAAAACCAAGGCTCGTTGCGTTTGCCTTTAGAGGATGGTGTACCATGGCCTGCCACAGTTTTACCTCAGCTCGACAATGCAGGAACCTTTCGGGTAGTCGGTGTAGACACCGATCTACCGCCCGATATTAAAGAGTATCGGCCTCGGGTTTTTTTTTTATAGAAATTTTGTCCATAGCTGAATCCCACCAGTAGTGGGGAAGGAGGGTCCATATGCACGGAGATCCGCAGTATCTGTACGTAGCTAATTCGGAGGTAGCCAGATATCTGGATACTCCGTTCATGACTGAGCTATTTCTGGAGATGCTGGGCCCTCAGCCAGGCTGATCCTCAACATGGGTCGTATGACACCTTGATCCAGCCCAATGGCTGATCTGGAGAACTTCTCGAGATTCATTGACCTTACTCAGCCTTTACAACTCGAAAAGTCCAATGCTTAGGGTAGAGGTTAGTGGTAGGTAAAATGCATTATCTTTTGTGAGATTTGACAACTGGTTCAGCTATACTATCAGCAACAAGCTGTTGAATAACGGCGTCATATTCCTTGGGTGTCTCAATAAACGCATAGTTTGTGACTTCAACCGTTTCAATATATCTTGCTTACTTATTGTTTTCAATTTCGATCTCTTGCTTTTTCCAGGGTAAAGTCGCCTCATAACGCTGTCATTGTTTTGTAATACTCGTATATCTCGCTATCAGTGTTTCAGCTAGGATTTTATTTTCCACTTCTTCGGGTGCAATACGAATAATCTGTAATGTCCAAAATGACGTGGTGGAGTTATCGTTTAAGACCGGCAGATGTAACGTATTACTGCGGATAGAAGGAAAACATAAATGTTCGTTTGTGAAAATACTCTTACCAAATGAATGAGATACTTGTAGAGTCCATCCAAAGATGGTTTCTACTACTCTTAAACTAATATTGCTGCCTACCAACAAGGGCATTGAAGCCGTCTTCTGCTTCGATGGCAGTTAAAGGCCCTGGAAGAAGGAACATGTCAGGGGCATTCAAAATGTCGATGCAGATTTCCAGAAGAACTACAGCTTCGATATTATAATAACAAGAGTGACTTTTGATGGATATTTTGACTTTTTTAGATTTTTTGAATGGAGACTGTTTTTTCCTTCTAAAATGAATGAAAAGTTGACTTCGCCAATAGGGGTAAGATCAAATTTCTTCTCCAAATCCTCACGTATGTGTGAATGTTGACTGCCGCTATCTATAATAAAGCGTACGAGCTGTCTTCAAAAAGACATTTGAATTTTCCAAAACGGAATTGCAGACGCATGCTATTTGATGCCGATGTACTCGTATTTGGCGGTAATTAATTTTGGTTCAATGCGGCTGGGCGTTGCTTTTACCGAATTTTCTTTAGACGTGAATTTAATTATGCTAATATCCTAATAGCATTGTCTAGGTACTCAGCTACTTTCTTCAGCTTCTTGTCGAGATCATCCATTTTAATAAGGTTATTTTTTGACTTCTTCGTTCGTTGTGATCAGACAATTATGAGTTGCAGTTCAGCAATGAATGCAAAAAACTCTTCTTCTGCTTCCTCGAAATTAATTTCGGCACTAAGTTGCGATTCTTCTGAATCAAGAAATTCCGAGGCACTCTTTATGTCCTCTACATATGGATCGCACTGACAACTCCATAACTTATTTTCCTCTTTTTCTCGACTACGATTTCTTTAAGCTTTCGTTTTATGTTTACGACTGATATTATGATTTAGATTGATTTTATTTTACTTTATTCATCCCTGTTCGTTTTCCGTTCCGGGTTTCGGCACCATGTAAAAAATCTTCGAAAGTAGAATCGCGATATCCTTAAAGGAAAAACCGATACTGTGCTTTTTTTTTTAAGAATACAGAATTTAATTGATCTTTACCGAAATGAATGGATAAGGACTGATTTTAACGTGACTTCAAATGATAAAAGATAGCGCTAGAAAGTATGAATAGGTATAAGAGAAATAAGAAGAGAACAAACGGGTAAATAATGAATGTAAACTACTCAAAACAAAATAGGGCCCACTAAATTTTTAGGATATCATTTGAAAAAAATTAGTGATTATGTATTATACGAGTATATACATTATATATATTATATTATAAAACGCTTGTCTTCTCCACACGCGTACTCGTTTATGGTCACTAGAAAACTTGACCTTACATTCGTCTGTAACGGGTACAGGCCTCCAGTTGTCCATAGTCCAATCCGAATTTACAGAAAGTAACACTTAGCGACAACGCTTAGAATTAGACTGAGAAAACAGGTACAGGAGATTTTGCATTAGTTGTTTTTTAAAGTAATGCGCTTTCTCTGCCTACTTAGTTGGAGGCAACGGTAAAATTGTTGCTCAAAGTTTTGATAAATACTCATAGACATGCAAGCTATACAGTTAAATACTTCGCTTTGATAATGTTTACCAAAATAGTAATTTTTAGACAAAAATCAAAATAAATCTTTGATTTGCCTTATTTTACTTTGAGTAGTTTATATATACGAGTATAATGAATATAATGTAAACGCGAAATTACTTTGGAATATTTTCAATTGTTTAAAATTTTTCGAGCGGTGACCAGGGAACATAATATTCCGAGTCTAGCATTATTAATTATTTATAAAAATAAAATTATTAATGTTTAAATATCTTTAAATTATATTATATTCCATTTTATGAGCTACAATAAAGAATTTATTTTAGGAAATTACATCAACTTAAACACCGAAATCTTCATGAGCTAAAATTCAGTTCAAAAATCCACTTATTCTATTTATTATTTATTTATTTATTAAGTAGCATTATACAAACAACATCATTTACATTCGTAAGAATTGTCTTATTTAGAGATTTAGGACAAACATCCTCTATACAACTACTTATATAATAAATAGAGAATAGCGAGAAACAAGTATATAAATCGAGTTTATATCCCAGGGAAAGCTACACATAAAATCCTTGCTTAAGTCTTAAAACTAATATTGCAATACTCCCAGGTCAGAATATTTATTTGCCTTATTTTGTAGTTTGAATAACATTATTATTACAATGACGACAAACATTTAACAAGTTCATTATCTGAGATTGAGCAGCTCTCATAAAATCTCTGTGTTAACTTTTCGATATGAAAGTCTAAAAAGTTGATATTACATTGTCGATGAAGCCTACAGGTTGAATAATAACGTGGTAAATCCTGCATAATTTTAATAATTTTGTTTGGACATCTTTGAAGCTTAGGCTTGTGCATTTTGGCACAATCGTGCCAAACAGGAGCACCGTACAGCAGGATACATAGCTTGAAAAATTGATTTATACAATATAAGTTTATTGTCTTTGCTAAGTTTTGAATTTCTACTTTTAAAGGGATAAAGGGTTTTAATATATTTGTTAATTTTGTCAATGGGAGTAGATATGTGTTTTTGAAAGTTAAATTTTTTGTCAATCATAATATCAAGATAACTGCAGTGTTCGGACCAGTCTATATTGACAGAACCCATTTGAAGTTGCACATTGCTTGGAAGAAAGCAGGCTTTACGTCTTCGTGTAAACCAGATTGTTTTCGTTTCCGAAGGGTTTATCTTAATCTTCCATTTATAAAAGTATTTTTCGTAGAAAGAGCAGTCTGCAGGGTATGATAGACGTCCATGTAGTATGCCCCGACGCAAATATCGGCAAAGACGAATGTTATATCCAAAATCTGGTAAATCAGAGACAAAGATATTAAAAGGAGTAGGACCAAGTACTCTCCCTTGGGGTATTCCGTATGTAATACTTTGTACGGAAGATTTATCGTTTTGTGCTTTAATTATAAAATTTCTGTTACTTAAAAAATTTTGAACGATTTTAATAGTCGCTTTTGGAAAGTTGAATTTAATGAGCTTATATATTAACGCATCATGCCAAACCGTATCAAAGGCTTTTTCAATATCAATAGGAAGGACCAAGACAGTTGACTCTTTAGACAGAAATTTATCTTTAATATGTTTCTTGATTCTAATAATTTAATGACATGTATTGTGAAAACGCCTAAATCCGAATTGATAGTCATGCAAGATACTATTTTCAGCTAAGTGATTATCTATATTTTCTTTAATAACTTTCTCTAAAAGTTTACTTATGCGACTTAGTAAGCTTATAGGTCTATAACTACTAATATCATCTTTTGACCTACTCGACTTTGCAATTGATATTACCACAGCAGTTTTCCAGCAATCCGGAAAGTAGTTTAGTTTTAGACATGCATTTAAAATTACAGTTAAATATCGAAGACTTGAGAGAGGGAGAGCCTTCAAAAGCGTATTATTTATACCGTCTACGCTAGGCCTTTTTTTGTTTTTTAGGCCTTTAATCAATTTTCTTACTTAGTTCACATAAATTTGAGTCCCTCAATTCTAAATTTGATTCAGAGATAGAAGCTCTTGTGTTTTTGAGACTTCAATGGAAGTAAACGAATCACTGAAATGGGCTATAATAGTACCATTTTTTTTTTAAATTTGTAGGAAGTAGGTTGGCTTTGTCTTTTGGCGCAATATAAAGCTAATTTTGTACTCTAAGTGGTGGAATACTTGCCTTTTTTTAAATCCTCGATAAATGGTGTTAACATTGGAGATAGACCCTTATTGTAGAACGATTTTTTTTCTTAGAATGTACCCAAAAATCATTTCCCAAAATATCCTTGACGAATTAGGGGACACCCTGTATAAAAATTTATCCAAGACGAACTTGTGAGAATCGATAAAAAAAATTTGAATCAATGTTACATACATATATGCATTTTATTTTCTGCCGGTTTCTTTGCTTATTTATAAAAACCGTTGCGTTGGCAATATTGAGATATGAGTATGGTACTTTTCTACAAATTCGCCGATAAGAAATTAAGGATGCAGTAAGAATGTACATAAACATATGCATGTACATATAAGACATGTGGCCTCGTTCTACCTGTAAATTTTTCAAGTGGTATGGAACTACAATATTTCGGATTTCTTTTTTTCCTCTTTCCTTATTATAATTTGAAATCTTTCTTACTCATTTTAACAAAGACGCTAAATAAGATGCTACACTTTGAAACGAAATTATTTATGATGTGATTTTATACATCTTTTCTTGTCATTCATTGGGAATGTCCCTATGTCATTGTTTTCTTATTTCAAAAAGGTGTCCTTTTATATTTCGAAGTCAGTGGGGTTGCCGCTTTAATCGTACAGCTGCTATGGAATATCATTGTGTTCAAAAATTCCTACCTGGTTAGGTTAGAGGCAATCCGGATATTTTAAAGTTATCTACGAGTACCTGAAAAAAAAACAAGAAGATGAGAAAAATCATAATACACGGTCATAGGTATTATTTGGACCGAAAACATTTTGGTCTCCATTTTTACTAATAAACAATTAAAAAACGGACAGTGATCGGAACTGCTTTAGTTAAACCATTTTATATTACTTTTACATCTAAAAACCTCATATTGTTCTTTTTTTTATAATTTTTTATTTAGTCAAAATAAGATCCGTTCGCATCTAAAACTCTTTTTAACATACTCGTACATATGTATGTAATTCAATACCAAACATTCCTTGTTTGCATGTTTATGCTCCAGACTGCAGAAAAAGTAATAGTGCATTGGGAAAATATCAGGAAAATACAGTGGTTGACGACAATTCGAAATCATTAAATCTTTTGCACCTTTATGGTGGGTGAAAAGGGATGGAGTCACCATTGTCATACAATAGGATCTGACTATGCATTTAAACCAACGCAGGCTGAACTTCAGCCAACCTTGCACGTACTATGTTGATTTCCTCACAATATTTAATGGCTTATATCTCATTTGATATAAAAGAGTCGGCTTATTCTCGTAGGTGATACATCCATATAATTTCGAATGCCCGTACCGGTTTAATATCGTTGAGCCCGCCTCTAGCGTCTTCTTTAAAACATCGCCTTCAATTTCGGTTTCTGGTTTCCCATGCGACCCGCTTTCGACATTAGGTTTCCCAATCGGATTTTCCCATACATAAATCCTCTAATGGCTAATAAATTATTTCGTTGCCAGAGATGCATTAGTGTCTCAGGTGACCATTCAAGTTCATAATATCTGCCTGGGCAGTTTAAAGTGTAACCTTAACCCCCAGGTTTGTCAACCTCAGGAACTTGGCATATCAGAAAGAATAAAGACTTAGGACATAAAGCCTATAAGTTTCAATTGACTGCCACCCATCAGTGGTCAATTTCCAATTGCACGAACTTGAATAGAAATTTAAATGAAAAATCAATTTAAGCGATGAGGCGCATTTCCATCTACAAGGCTTCGGTATTTAAATGATTGCATCATTTGGTGACTCAAGAATCCAAGAATGATTATCGAGAACCATATCTAACCAGACAATTGTACTGTTTAGTGCGGTTGTTAGTTATTGGAATCATCGCTTTTAGGGCTTAGATAACTCAAGTGCCATGTGAAAGACAAGGCTTATGTCAATACTCCCCTGTCAAGTACTCAAAACCAACATCCGTGTTGCGATCGTTCGAGCCGCAAATGTGCTAAAATATGGACAAGTTTATCAAAAGAGTTTAGATGTGCAATAGAGGTTATTTGGTTGATATTGATTTTCATATTTAATGGCAATCCTTCTTATGTCTATTGAAATAAAAATCAAATATTATATCTGAAAAAATAAGTATTTTCTTGACAAATAAAAAAAGGGTCTTATATTAGGTATGTGCTTCCATTTTACACTCTATTTAGTTAAGAAGCAAATATTAATGAATGCAAAGGTGGAATTGAGAGGGAACTGCTGCCAACACGATGTTAAATAGTTTATAGAAAAGAACAGAAAAAGTACACGTAATGACCTTGGAAAGTCTCATCTTTAAAACAAAATATTGTCCACGCTCGAAAGACATTAATTTTTTCAGTCAACTAGAATCAAGTAAGATGAGTAGTTCACTAGAAAACAACAACAAGCCAGCTTCCACTAACAATTTAGACTCCCCATTAAATGCTGGATGCCACCTATGGAGCGAAATATGCCCAAACATGTTTCTTTCTCTTTCGATCCCATTTTCCAAAAAAACATGTGTTAAGTAAACTGAGGCATTATAAGTGTATTCATACCCACTTGAGTGTTCAGTTCCATAAAAAAAAATAAAAAAAATTATAAACAGGGAAATTTTTTTCAAAAACGATTTTATAATATTGCTTATAATTTACTTAAATCTTCATATTATAAGTATGAGTTACATTACGCTATTATTTATGTCTTTTAAGTAACATTATTTAACTTAGAAATTAGGAAACATTTATTTATGATATTGACAACAACATATGACAACGAAATTCGTTTTAAAGGATGTAAAATTTTTTAGCATTTTAATTATGATATCAAAAATAATTTTACTATTTATCTATCCAACATAACTTATGACATAGGTACGAAACCTTTTGAATTAAAATGTAAAACAGAAACATGATATCTAGTGGTTCTTGACAAAGTATTGAAAGTTAATTTTATTATATTTTCTGTACAATTCTTGAGACATATCGTGCATTGTCTTTTTACAATTTTTATCAAGTATGAGTGTTATTTCATATTTCATATAGAGCAAATCGATAAAATCAGTCAAACCCTGGGAAAGGTAAATTTTAAGCGAAATGTTTTTTTATTTATTTATATGAAACATTCCTTCTTAAGTTGTACAATACCGGCAATGGATATATACATGCAAGTTAACACGACGCACCTGACCCTGAACCCAATGCAAGGTAACAGACTGCACGGGAATTGCTGACACAGATTGTTCAGGTGCATACATGTTCCCACGACAACAACCGAATGATATTGCATTGCACTGGGATAATGTTACGTCGCTCCGGATACACGCGCCGAAATGGAATGGATGAGTCTGCATATTG
This sequence comes from Volucella bombylans, assembly GCA_949129095.1. Classification (NCBI taxonomy): domain Eukaryota; kingdom Metazoa; phylum Arthropoda; class Insecta; order Diptera; family Syrphidae; genus Volucella; species Volucella bombylans. The sequence goes on along the minus strand of OX422142.1, from coordinate 52,275,714 downwards.
GATGATGGGAACAGTGGTTTCCTATGGGAAACGAAGTAGTGATAAGTTTAGTCTAAGTCTTGACTTGTGACGCGAAAGTAATAAAGCTGAATTTATTAATAATAAAGTTGAATTTATTTCGAGTAAGTCGAACAGTCGGGAGGAGGCTCAGCTTCCCCGTTCGCGGTTTTTTTTTAGAATCCCCTTAAGGGATTTCTTAACTGGCGCCCGAGCAGGGACCGCTCCGTATAAGACTTCCCCTTTTTTCCTTTGACACTCTCAGATCCTCTAACCAGGGCACAGAGTCGATACGTTCCATTGAACGAAAAGCCCAGTCCCCACGAGAACACTGCGCTTATACATCGACTATTCAAGAGCATCCAATCGTACCCATAGGAACACGAATGGTTGTAAAAAGGGAATCAAGGGGATTCGTGTGAAGCAAATCGTGCCTTAGTAGGTCGCGTGCATTTTAATGTCCGCGTCCAAAAAGGATAACACGATCCTTCCGAAAGAGCGGTACCCAAAAGAAACGAATTTAAACGCTTAACTTTCCGCTTTCTTTTTTTCTTTCTCAACGCAGCGTGCTTCTATATATACTAGTAAATCCTAGCATCAAGGAATCGAATACTGAACAAACTAATACAATGTGCAGTGCTGTGAACTTCCTAATGTAAGAAATCCAAGAGAAAAGGAAGAAAGAAAATTAGTAAAAATTAACACGTTATAAATAATAAAAATAAATCTAGACCTCTTCTTCAGATAAAAAATCATATCTAGAGGCAAAAATCAGTGGCAGTTTGTACAAGCCACGTAAAAGAAATAAAAAGGAAAAGATTGCGAAAATTGTATAGCTTTAGTGAAATTAAAAAATTGTAAAAGAAAAAAAAAGAGAAGAAGAAAAAAAAACAACATAATAATATCCTAGTGAAACAAAAAATTGTAAAAAAGAGAAAAAAATGTATACAGTTAATTTAATTAGAATCTATTTATTATACTCGTAATTATAAGTATTTAAAGTGTAGAACCCAAGTACAAAATTGTAATTGTGCATTGTATTCAAGTAGTGAAGTCCATACAATATATGAGTAGTGGGTAATGTTGGTGAGTTCAAAAAAGAGGTTAAATTAATATTAAAATTTACATTTGGCAATTAATAACTATAATAACTATTATATTATGGATGCTATAAATAAATCTATAACCGATCTGACGGGGGCAGTTAATGCCATGTTAGGCCAGATAAGAGATATATATGCTCGATTAATTAGCATAGAAACAAGACCGGTAGGTGAACCTGTGACCGTAGCTAAAAATGCGGAAATTTAACTCTGTGCTCCTAGGAATGAGGCGGATTTGAGGGAAATCTCTCGTCTGCCAGACTGTGTAAAGGAGTTACAAGTCTTCGATGGGAATCCTACGCAGTATGTAACATGGGTGCATACTGTGGAGATGATCCTGAACTACTTTGAAATAGTAAGGGCTAAGCCCATGCATAGGGCTATATTACAACATATTAGGCAACAAATAAGGGGGCCTGCTGACGCGGCCTTGGTGTCATATAACATTTTTGATAATGATTGGCGATCCATTAAACAGTGTGTCTCTCTGCACTATGCAGATAAAAGAGACATGAGAACACTGGAGCACCAGTTGAATCAACTGTTTCAAAAGAACACGAGATTAGACGAGTTCTATGCAGCGGTCAACCATCAACTCTCATTGATGGTGAACAAAATCAAAACTGAATCATTCAGTGAAGAAACAGTGACAGCACTCGTCGAGACGTATAGAATAGGGCCCTAGACGTTTTCATTCGCGGCCTTAATGGCGACCTAGCCAGAATGCTTATAGTGCAAAGGCCTAGAACTCTACCTGAGGCTTATTCAGCCTGTTTGGAGATCCAGAATTTGAATTATAGGAATCATATGATTTGCAACTATGCTGCATCGAACACGATAACGGCACTCATTAATCAGATGTTTAGAAAAGAGTTAAGGCCTGCACTACCGCAGAAAAAATTCCTCCATGCTCCTCAACAACAACATTATTCGCCCCCAGTGAAGAGTACGCCTCCGCCAAGACCAACAACACCAAAACCACTCGAAAAGATGGAGCTGGGGTTTACGAAGTCGTGCGATGTGAACTACGCAAATCGTTCTCGCGGTAAGAATCCGTTTAAGAGGAGGACGCACTCTGATAACTATCCACAAAAACAACAGAAACTGTATCATGTACAGGCACCTCAAGAAGACCCTGATTCAAATCACGAGGAGATGGCAGAGAACGGAGCCGAGGAACCTGATCTAAATCACGAGGAGATGGCAGAGAACGAAGCCTGCGACGAAGTAAATTTTATGAAGGACGGCCGTCCAGCGTTCTATATCTAGAATATATCATCGGGAAGGGGCTCCAACTCAGCTTCCTCGTTGACACAGGAGCTAATAAAAACTTCCGTTCCCCATCCGTAGTTAAGAAAACATCATCTCGTCACACTCATCTGGTTCATCCTTTCTATGTGCATTCAGCTGGTGGCAACATTAAGGTAGAAGGCAAAGTCAGTGGTAGGTTTTTCCAGTCCATCGGCAATGACACATTGCTAACATTTTACATATTGCCCGGTCTAAATTCCTTCGATGGAAGCATTGGGGATGATTCTCTTAAAGAACTTGAGGCGGTTATTGACCGCAGGGAAAATACATTGAGACTAAATCCGAATATAACCATCCCATTAAAGGAAAAAATCTCGGGAGAAATAAATCTACTCCTTAACGAAAATCTTTCCGAACAAACCAAAAATAATCTTCGCCGACTAATAAAAACCTATGAACCTCTCTTCGGACCTGTTAGTGCAAGTAAAACCATAAAAACGACAGTAGAGGCAGAAATTAAGACTAATACCGATGAGCCGATTTATAGCAAATGCTATCCGTACCCTGCTAATATAAGGGAAACAGTAGAGGACGAAATAAAGAAACTCCTAGCTGAAAGAATAATACGTCCCTCGAAAAGTCCCTATAATTCCCCTATTTGGGTTGTCCCAAAGAAAGCCAAACCATCAGGCGAGAAACAGTATAGGATGGTGATTGACTATAAGAGGTTAAACGCCGTTACAACTTCAGATACATACCCAATCCCAGACATCAATTTTACACTTTCCAATTTAGGCAGAGCAAGCTATTTCACTACGATAGATCTCACCTCGGGGTTTCACAAGATTCCTATGAAAAAGGAAAGACAGCCTTCTCCACTGCGAATGGCAAGTATGAATTCCTGAGGATGTATTTTGGGCTTAAAAATGCACCCGCTATCTTCCAGAGGATGATAGACGACGTGCTGAAGGAATACATCAGGAAGATTTGTTACGTCTACATCGACGACGTAATTGTCTTCGGCCATGACGAGGATGATCATCTTAAGAAGGTAGAAATGGTATTCGCGAAACTCCAGGAAGCAAACTTGAAGTTAAACCTTGAGAAAACTAACTTTATGAAATCTGAGGTCGGCATAAAAGCCGATCCGAGGAAAGTAGCAGCTATCGAAAAGTTACTTCCCCCAGAAAATCTCAAGAAGTTAAAGAGCTTCTTAGGGCTCACGTCCTATTACAGAAAATTCATAAGGGATTATGCCAAAGTAGCTAAACCCCTGACGAATCTAACACGAGGTGAGAATGCTCAGATCAAGGCGAGTCAATCTAGGAAGGTGAAAATCACATTGAATGAAGAAGCATTGCAGGCTTCCAACGACTTGAAGACGCTGCCGTTCAACTTGACTACGGACGCCTCAAACTACGCCATAGGGGCTGTACTGGCTCAAGGGGACGCGGCCTTAGATCGACCAATCGCCTACATCCCTCGTTCCTTTAGCAAAACTGAAGAGAATTATGCGACGAACGAGAAGGAGATGCTGGCAATTGTATGGGCCCTGAATAATTTAAGATCTTATCTCTATGGGGCAAAAAAGATCCGTATTCACACTGACCATCAACCTCTAACTTTCGCACTCAGCAACAGAATTTTAATGCGAAGTTAAAGCACTGGAAGTCTCGTATCGAGGAATACAACTATGAGTTGGTGTACAAGCCAGGTAAATCAAATATCGTGGCAGACGCACTCTCCCGACTCAAAACCAACGTCAACCATTTAACCGATTCATTGCAGGCCGAACCAGCACAAAGTGATGATGATCCTAATGAAAACTCCCTAACTGATACTGCCAGCGAGAATAGCGGTATCACTGAGACAGCTAGTGAAGCACGATCATCGTTGGGAACTGCCCACAGTGCGGACCAAGACAGCTCTGACTTGATCCCGCATGTCGAGGTACCGATAAACGTGTTCCGGAATCAGGTTATTGTCAAAATTGGTAGAGGCCTAGAAATGCTAGAGGAGCCTCACCCAGGCTTTACACGACACTACCTTGCTATAGATAACCAGGACAGAAGGAAACTTATCGATTGTCTCAAAGCTAAACTGAGACCAAACATCCTCAACGGTATCAAAATACCGGAATCGCATCTTCAACTGCTTCAGGAAATATGCCTGGAGCATTTCGCCAACTACAAACTTCGGATTACTCAAAAGGTGGTGGAGCATGTGACAAACGAGGACAGGAAGGCTGAGCTGATCATGAAAGAACACAGGAGAGCCCATAGAAACCCTCGAGAAAATCGGGAACAACTTCTCGAAAAATATTATTTTCCCAGTATGACAAGCCTGATTAGGAAGTACACGAGTACTTGCGAAACCTGCAGACTACTACAGACATCCGAATACACCTGAATTCCAACCTACTCCTGTCCCATCATATGCATGTGAGATTTTGCACATGGATATTATGGAGTTGCAGGGTGAGAAATTTATCACTTGCAAAGATATTCCATATAAAAAATAGATCGGCACTTTATCTTAGGAACAAGTTTACAAAGATATTGCACTACTTCACTGTCCCAAAAATATTGATCACAGACAATGAGCGAAGTTTCTTAAGTCCTATTATCCTCAACTTCATCGAACTATTGTGCATTAAACACTATCAAACGCCCGTCTACCGCAATGAAGTGAATGGCTTCACTCCACCATACTGGAAATATATCGTTGCCTAAAGATGGAACATAAAGACTTGCGCCTTAAAGAACTATTGAACATCGCAGTTGACAGATATAATAAGAGCATACATTCTGTCACCAAAAAGAAACCGTCAGACATTTTTTCAATAGGACCCAGCGTATAAACTACCAAAATTTGTTAGGATATCGTATTAGAGTGAACAATGAGTTGAGAAATGAGATAGAAAGGAAACAAAAAATGAGCCTTCTTAGATTTAATAAGAAAAAACAAGTCCAAAAAAATATAATAAGGGAGACATAGTGTACACTGCATGCAAGGGAATTCGTGCAAAAAATAAACCCTTATACCGCAAGGAGGTTATTGCCAAAGATAGTAAAGTGACTGTCCTCACAACCTCTGGGCGTAGAATACATAAAGCTCACCTTAAGAATGTTCAGAATAAGCTAGAGCACACTAAATTAATAATATAATAATATAAAAATAAAACTCACTAATATAATGAACTCCCCGACACACAACCATTACCGTTATTTAATGAATCGTAGTTAATACAAATTACTGAATATGATATATTATAAAATATATATAGAAGAAATATTATAATACACTTGGGTATAGCACTGTAGAAAAAGTTATTTTTTGTAGACACGATTATTACGAATTGTATATCAAATTATTGATAATTATAAAACTACATTTTATAAGAAAAATTAAAACCTGAAATTTGTACCACTATGTAAGAATTTTCTTAGTTTCGTGAAGAGATCCACAAGAAGAAGCTTTTACTCGCATCCCTATTTTCAGAACTGCTGCCATACTGCCTTCCGTCCTAGGCTATAAATTATTTAGCTTTCATTCACCAATCGTCACTATAAAGGAAGGCAAGGGGTGGATTGTCGACGGGCACTTTAAATTAGTACATGTTATTAATTTAACTCAATTCGAGGACCTAGTGCAAAGTATTAACAAAACGAACGACAGATTGACTTCGCTTAGAGGAGAAAAACATCGCACCACCAGATCTATCAACTGGATCGGATCGGCCTGGAAGTGGGTTGCAGGAAACCCTGATGCTGCAGACTGGAATAGAGTAATTTCCAATGAGGAATACATTGTAGCTAACAACAACTAACAATACAAAATCAATACCCGGCTCTTTAGTAGCCTAGAGGAGACTACGAAGAAGCTTAATTGGATGATAGACCAGTTTAATAATGGGATTAAATCAACCTTGGTTGGAAGATATGAACAAGATATCCTGAATGAGGTCATTGTAATAAAGGACGAGATTAACGAAATAGTACGCGCCTGCCAAATGGCAAAAAGTAGTACGGTAAACACGAACCTCCTGGACAAAGAAGAAATAAGTAGAATCTTTAACATATTTACCATATGCCATAACATAACTTTACCATATGCCAACACAATTGAAGCCATAGAAAACGGATCGCCATCCGTATACACAAATGGTTCACTTCTCCTTTACGTCCTCTCTATGCCAAAAGTAAGAAGTGACGAATTTAATCTACTTTCAACCAGAGCATCGATTACAGACGGTCTACAGATCGGCATGGATTACGATAGAATCCTAATTAATCATCAAGAGACCTATGGGATCATCGGCGAATGCCTTTGTATTAATAGTCAGATGATCTGTAATACCAAATCAGTACAAAAACTGGAGGAGGACAGCTGTGTACCAAGGCTTTTAAAAGGAGGACAGACAGCATGTACCTTCCGCACTAATACACTAGAGGTAATAGAACTAATCAAAGAAGACACAATTTTCCTTACGAACTTCATCGAACTTAATGGTACATACGTGATCCAATTGAGTAACGAAACAATCAAATTGAAGAATAGAACATTTACAAGTTCTTCTTATAATAGTAGCAGCCGTAGCCTGGATTGTATGGCGAAAAATACATCTCGGTCCGAATCTACCGTCTGTGAATCCGCATAATATCGTGCTTGATCCCAGGGCCGATTCAGGAAATCAAATAGTAACCGAATCGCATTCGTCCCGAATCTGGTCGTCTGCATCTGACGTCACACATGATCTACGGGACGTAGATCTTTAAGGCGGGACGAGTTAACACGACGCACCTGACCCTGAACCCAATGCAAGGTAACAGACTGCACGGGAATTGCTGACACAGATTGTTCAGGTGCATACATGTTCCCACGACAACAACCGAATGATATTGCATTGCACTGGGATAATGTTACGTCGGTCCGGATACACGCGCCGACATGAAATGGATGAGTCTGCATATTGGATGATGGGAACAGTGGTTTCCTATGGGAACCGAAGTAGTGATAAGTTTAGTCTAAGTCTTAACTTGTGACGCAAAAGTAATAAAGCTGAATTTATTAATAATAAAGTTGAATTTATTTCGATTAAGTCAAACAGTCAGGGGGAGGCTCAGCCTCCCCGTTCGCGGTTTTTTTGAGAATCCCTTTAAGGGATTCGTTAACTTGCATATACCTATCAAATACAGCAGAGTGTAGAGAGTGTGTGCAAATACGGAAAATAATAATTGCAGAAATCTTTTCAGATGCTCACATACGTGGAAAATCAACAAAATCGAAGAAGATTTAGTGTGTTTCAATCATAGAATCCGGAACTTGAATTTCAATTTTCGAGTTAAACATAACCTTAAAAAAGGCTAAAATATCAAAATCTCGCTTCTGATAAGTATTAGCGAAAAATATGATATTAACTAAATTCAAAACCATTTAGGAAATTTATATTAAGTTATTCGTAACACTTACAGTATATATATATATACATATGTAGATATGTACATATGGTTTTCTTTGTATTACACAAGAACACAAAATAATTATGTTTTCACATGTTTTGCACAACCATGGTTTTGCTAAAGTACGTATTGTTTGTTTTTCATAAAGAAACTTTTATCTTCGTAAACATTTTTGAAACTTATTTCAGCTGTAAAGTAAGCAAAGAAAAACGTATTTGTTTGTTTGTTTGGGAAGCATAAGTTTGGGAAACAAATTGACGCTTGTAAAAAATTCCATTAATTTTTTGCCCTTCAATATTAAAAGAGCAAAACAAAAGTAAAGAAAATACGTACATACATACGAAGAAATACATTTTTTACAAATTCGAAAACCAAATTTCAGACTGTTTATTTTCAGTTTTTGATGGATTAAAATATTTTGCAAGCCCCTCTTAAGCTGTCTTTTTTTTCTCGTGTTAGGAATTATCTTCATATTAAAAGTCAGGCCTTATATTGCGCTTACTTGTTGAGGTACTCAGTTAAGACGTCTTAAAATAAAATCGGTAAACAAATATACCTATTTTTTTTATCAAGGATAACGATAAGGTGGAAATCAAGTCCAAATTAAATGACATCTGTGTAACGAATGGGTCTATGAAGAGTGCTTTAAATACAGAGTACCATGTGAGATATGTTATTAATTATGTTTCTTCCCCTTTTATTATTATTATTATAACTTTATTAATCAGGAATAAATTGCAATTTTAATATGAAAAGGTTAGCACTAGCTACCAGGGCTTTCGGGTAGGATCCTTTTATTAAGGGTTGAAATATGTAACGTGTATATTTTTATTCCCCCACATATTTTCATTGCGGTGCTTGTGTGGTTGCCAAAATTCGCGGAGCTGGGTACTATTCTACAGGCCGCTTTTTGATTTCCTCTTCGGTACGTTATTTATCATACATACTTCTATGACATATAAGTATAACAATTAAATAAACATAGCACCACATAGAAGGTAATTTTCTCAATTTCTTAGGAAATGTTGTGGGTCAACGCATTGAGTACAGGTGAAGGCACAAATTGCTAAACTTTTATTTGAACTTGACAAAATCCTGTTATTCAGCTTTCTATCAGATATTTTAGCAAGTTCCAGAATTTATTTGCATTGTTCGAGAAGTTTATGAAAATGATTTTCCGTGCAGCGTTTGTCAAATTCAAATTGATAGCAATATTTTATTAATTAAAGTAACTGCTTTTGATATTGTTACATAATATCCTAGAATGATCACTTCAATATACTATTTATATATTCATCTGAATAAAAACATGATTTTAAACATGGTTTGAGTTTATTTTTTTGAACTAATTTTCTAACATGTTAAGAAAAGACATGTGTCATGAGTCATCGTTATTTTTTACTCATTAGCATTTTGAACTTGTCTAAATATTTTCCTTCTTTGATATAATAATACAGCATTGCTTTATATGATTCAATTTTTAATTTTAAACTTTTCTGAGGAGGCCAAATGAAAACTGAAATGAAGAATTTCCGTTAAATTAATACATTTCCTAATCTTAATGCTTCAAAACTATTAGTTTTTAGTTTATAAGAGACTTTTACTTTTCTAGTTTAATATGACAATGTGATGGTTTTCGTTGTTAAGAACATTGGCTTAGTACCCTCCACATTATACAACGATTCACCTAAATAAAACCATTACACCTTCTTCTCCATTATAATGATTAAATAAAGCTATTCGTTTCATCAGCAAATAATATGTATGGTATGTGTATCATTTTTTTTTTGAATTGAAATTAAAAGAAATACTTTTTTCTCCCACTGAATAAGACCATTTACTCTTTTTCCATGTTATGATTTGAATACTCTAGAGGCTTCAAATTATAATTTAGCCATATAAATGAAACAGAAACAGTGGTAGATAAATTTATTCTATTATAATCCTATGTACCCAAACCCAACTAGACAACCACATGGAGTTTATAGTGTCTGCATGCGGTGATTTGTTGACACACGTCGCCGGTTCGGTGATCGACGCATCAGGTTTGTTGATGATTGAGTTTCACTTTAAGAGGAATCTGGTATTTCAATTGTCGCTTATAGAAATACAACTGAAATTCATTACAATTATAATACGATTTCAATCGTTTCACCAGATGTCGAATATTCGCTTCATTGATAAGTTGACACTTTTAGTCAGCCCTTAGGAATCTCAATAGATTACTTGTTGTTTCTGCTTGTCCAAAGTGTTAATCTCTTTATTTCTAACACATATGTACAATTTCAACAAAAATTGGTGACACGCCCCGCTTAGTATTGGTTATTTATTCAAATTACTGAGTAAGGAAATAAGTAAATATAATATTTTACCGACAGTCTGTATTCAAGACTTTTTAAAATAATATTTTAAAATCTTTACTCAGTATAACTTCACTTAACCTTAAGCATAATTTGTTTAAAAATTTAATATTATAAAATGAATAGTCACTATCCAAACTTTTTCTTCCAATTCCTGCACATTATACATAATGTGCTCTTCTCTTCTCTTTTGCGTGTGGGTTATAGAATATTGCCGCAGTTTGTTCTCTTGCTTGTATTGTAGCAAAAGGCGACTAAATGAGGAAAAATTATTTTCAGACATTTTAACACCTAATATGAACCCTCCCAAAGCTTGTATGCGTGATCGGTGTCTCATATATCCCATATTCACGCATACCAGCACCACACGTAGAAAAGGAGAACAGTACGAAAGTATGATATCATGGAAGTGAACATATGTATATTAATACACTAACTTCCGGATAGTCCATGTACTAAGTTTTTGAACATGTTTTCTTAGTTTAAGCTATAGTTAAGTCACTAAGTTATAAAACCCGTCATAAACGTCGAAAGACATAATTTTTAAGTATTATGTTTAACTTAGAGTGCCCGCATGGGGCCAGTAAGTTAGTATAAGATAATTTTAAGTTATTTAAGCTAATTTTTAAGCGTTTTTTTGTCTAGCATGTAAGAGTAAATTAAGTAATATAATAAAAATGCATATAAACTGAAAAAAAAAAACTGACACTAACTTCCGGACAATCCATCAATCCATAGGAAAATAAGGCAGCGACGAAAATGAAAATGTTACGAATGTCAGCGAGCGTACCAAAACGTGATCTTATAAGAAGTATGCTTATCCGCATTAAGAAACCGATAGTAGATATAGCTGGTATTGCCATGTTCAATGAAGGTCGTCGGAAAATCCGGTCCAAAACGCAATAGGGTTTAAGTTCCAGCCAAGGTTCAAAAAAGAGGCTGAAAGAAAAACAATTCGATCACTCAAATGCGAAAAATTCAGTAAACTCTTGGCCTCAATGGAGTGATCCAATATAGAGTGGCCTGTAGAATGGTAATAAGTTCCGCAAATTTAGCCAACCTCACAAGCGGCATGGTAGCAATGCAGTTACGTGGGAGAAATATGTAACTTATATGTTTTATGTGTTACATATTTCAAGGGTTAATAAAAGAAAAATAAGAACAATGCCTTCTTTCTTTCCTTTTATTACCCGTTCAAATATGTAACGAGTATAATTGCATTTAATGTTACACACAATATTTAACACCGTTAGTTATACGAGTATACAAATTTCGATGAAAATTTAAGGTTTAGTATTACTTGCATGCTCGTACATACTTGATCGTGGAAGCCATTTAAACAATATCAACAAACAATGGTTTTTCCACTAAATAAAAGCAGAATATTTGAATTATATGCACAT